>CM075861.1:67221174-67556174 GCA_037975125.1 Latrodectus hesperus
CGTATTTTTTTCTTCCCCATAAGTATTATATAAAAATGTGAAAACAAGGCCTTTTCGCAAAATACAAAATATATTTTAATTAAAATTAATTAAATAATTTGCTTTTCCTTTGTTTTCTTACTTAATTGCTCTGAACAGAAAATTCAAAAATTTTATTAACTTAGTTATATATATATATCTATATTTATAAAAATTTCGTGTCACGATGTATGTTCCCGATAAACTCCGAAACTACTGAACGGATTTTGATAAAATTTTGTAACCATTTATAATATAGTCAAACTTAAAAGATAGAATAGTTTTTATCTCTTAATTATTATTTTCAATATTTATTATACGACATTAATGTTTATTTATTGTTTAGTTCTGTAAGTTCCTAATAGATGGTGGTTTAGCATCTAAGTTGCACAGGTATTCGGCAGATGGCGACGTGTTTATTTTTCTAGATTATACATCTTCGAGAAAATTTACGTGCGCGCGCAATCGCGTGGTTAAATATAGAATTTACATATATTTTTATTATTATATTTTCATGATGTACATATATTTTCATGATACATATATTTCATGATGTATAATATAACAATTTTTTGTGAATCACTTTCATAATTATACTTTGTATTGTGTTATTATTGTGCGTGCTCAGTTTGAATGTTTTTAATATTATAAATAGTAAAATAAAATTTTATTTATTGCAATTTTTCTCTACTAATTTTCATACCACCTCCAAAACATGTAAGTATTTCTTGACAGCCTTTTATTTTTTTTATTTTTATTTTATAATTTGATAATTATTAATTTATTCAGTAGAACATTTTGATCTAATTTATTTATTCAAATGATAAATTCTTTTAATTTTTTTATTTCAGTATAATACCGAGGAAAAATTTGTTAGTTTTAATAATTAAAAATTGAAAAAAATAATAGTTCGATGTCAATGTTATCTACCTCATTTATAACAATTTATTTTTAGATGTTTTTAATTTATATAGTATATTTTATAAGTAAGACACTGATTACTAACTATAATTTAATATAAGATGAATAAAATGTAAATTCAGAAAGTATATGTTGATTTGTGCTTAATTTCAAAATTTTGATACTTTACCTATTACTTTTAAATTTTTGCGAAACGTTTTATTTTTAATCTCATATGAATGAACCTATTTTAAATTTTTTAGAAAATATTAATTTGATTGTACCCAAGAATTAGTAAAAAATTGATTCAATGTATTATAAAAACTCAGCCACTGCAACGCGTGGCTGGGTCAGCTTTGTATATATATATATATATATATATATATATATATATATATATATATATAATTAAATACATTATTAAAATAAATAAAATGTAAAATATGCATTCAAAGCTTTAGACTGAGAATTACTAAACTTTTGATGTTTCTTTACGGTCTTTTTTCGTACGATTTTTTTGTGTCCTATGAAATTTTCAGTCAACTTGGAACATAATTAATGACATTATTAATAAAAAATGAAATAGTTTGATCATTTAGCTTTCTTCGATTTTTCATTTGTAACATTACGTAAGTATTACGTCAGTTAATTACATTACATATGCTTTGTTACTGCAGTACAAACTATATTTGTATATCCAGTGCTTTTAAGTTCCAAGTTTAGTACTAGTTTATATATAAATATTTTTTCTTATAACTATGTTTTTTTATTTATCTTTCATTTATAAAATACATTTGTTTCTTTCGTCTTCCTGAATATGCCATCCTTGTGCCTTGATTTCGTTTATAAATAAAGAAATTTAAAATTATTTCGTAAAGTTATTTTTTGCGTGACACAATTCACCGTTCATCATTTTAATTGTGCTGCAAAAGATATTATGCTGTACTCGTGAAGTTTTGTGAGATTTTGGTCATGCAACCCTAATCCAACGCATAAAAACGGAATTGATTATATTTTATGTTTACACTTAATCAGTTACTTTCGGTATAAGCTGTTTTATTTGATTTGAAATTAAATTTTTAAATTTTTTACTTGTGTTTCAACATTTATTTGGTATTTAGTCTCTTTGCTTTTAATTATAGGTTATACACCCCCTGACAAAATTGGCTGTATTGGTATTTTATTCCATTTTAAATTAATTTTGTTCGGTTTAATAATCTCAATTTTAATTTGATTTGTATTTTATTGTTTTACTTTTATGTTTATATAAATAAACTTGCTGTGTGAATGGATAAATTTTTGCAGTAATTGTGTTTTGATTATGTCTCCATGTAATTTTCAAATATTTGTTATATATATTTCTAACTTCTATCAATCTGCCTGTATATATATATATATATATATATATATATATATATATATATATATATATATATATATATATATATATATATATATATCAATGAAAAATACGTATACATGATTTTTTGATTTCTAAAATAAGCATATTTCGTCTGTTTTTCTGCTGAAGAAATCATCAAAGTTTTCCCCATTTTTTTCAACTGCAGCCAAGTGTTGCGATTGATACTCGAGCCAGTCACTTTTTTTAGCATAACAAGAATTGAGAAAGTTTGTTGTTAATCTCGGGACTAAAAAATTCCCATGAATCCAAAAATTTCCAGAATTCTTAAAAGTAGATGAGTGTTCCCCAGGAACTCATCCTGTCTAAAATTTAAACACAGCAAAACAACCAAGTTTGTTTCCTCTTTTCCGTGTTCATTGGTGTTCTTACCATCATGATATTATACTGAATCGGGTATCAAACTCCACACAATGACAATACCGTTGCACAAGAAGTCCTGGATCTGGACGCAGTATGTTGTAACTGTCATATTGGCTGTTGTGCCTCGGGCTTAACTTTTTGAAAATTTTTATATGATAAAAAATGGCTGAAATTTTGCTCTCATGCGTTGGATATTGTTGTCAAAGGTGCGCCCTTGAGATTCTTCAGGTCAAAAAAAAATAGTGATGTATTTCGAGACTTCGTAGAATAGCGTGAAAGGAAGAGCTGGTCAGGGCTCTTTCCAAATTCCTTATTCCGGTTTTCTTCAAAAAATACAATAGCAGATTTCAAGGTGCAGCAGTTGCTCCGTTAGGATGTAGCATTGAATGTAACCTTTTGGAGCAACATCTCTATGGTTAGAATTAAGAACATTATTTTTATAATTATGTGGAATTTTATTTATTTTATTATTATTCACAAGTGGGTTGTGATTTCCTCTGTAAAACATGTACCTAACTTTCGGAGAAAAATGATGATATCTACTATTCGTTTGATTATAATTACTGTTTACTTAATTTTATTCAAAACATTGTTTTGTGCCTCGAAATGTAGTTTCACAGATACATCAATTGAAATCAAATTGAATGAGGCATAGGATGATTGAAGTTATTTTTAATTATGAAATTATTGAATATTGAAGTCGTATTAGTTATCATGTGCATTCCATATGCATTTCTAATAGGCGGTGTATTGGAAAAATCGAAAACACATTCGCAGCAATGAGAAATAAAAACAATATATTTCCAAAAATTAAAAAGTAAAAAATTTTTTTCAAAAATAAAATTACGTTGAAATGTAGGAACAAAAAGAAATCATACATATTACCTATTAATAACAATTTTGAAAGGTGTATAAATTAAAATTTTCAGTTATTTAAATAGTTACGAATGAATAACAATTTTGGAAGGGGGAAGAATCACATATGCTTCTTTTCTTGAAGATTTCAAAGTGGTGTGCGTCGTGGAAGAGCATTTTTACAAAGAGTTCAGATCACTGTTAATAATAATTGAAATTTATTTTAAAAATTGTAATCAAATTTAGCAACGAAAGGTTACTTTTATTTTAAAAAACCAGAAACGAATATCTAGCTATACATAACTTTTCTTCCTTTACATTCAGCAGTTATGTATACAGCACAGGACAAAAAATTCGGAATAAATTGTATTTATTATAATTATTTTACTGTAATTTATATAAAATTTAGGAATAAAATTTATTTATTAAAAGAAATAGGATCAATAAATCATGAATATTTTATGAAAATTATTTTGAATTATTTAAATCAAATTTCAACTTTTTTCAAATCTCTCTTTCGCTAATAATTTAATTTTTTCATTGTAATTAATATCTCTATGCTTTACCAATCTTGATGATATATCACCCCATCTTAATAAATGCTTTTAAATAACAACTCGCATTTTTTTCTCCTATATCTTTATCATTATCTGCATCTGTTGATGCTATGAGCAATGAATGTTTTAATTAAATAGCATTTTTTAATTAATGATTTTCCTTAATTAAAATTCCTTATTTGTATTTGATGCGGAATTATTTGAATATTTCTTAGTTGTTACAAATCTTAAAATATTTTTGAAATGATAGAGTAAAGGGTACTTTATTATTAAGACGACGTCAATCGTCAAGTCACAGATTATGACAACCTGTACTATTCTGAGCATTTCCGTGTTTCTACGTAGTTCTATTAGATAATTGTTTATTAAACGGTTATCTACATGTTTAGGATTTAAGTTAAAGAAAATTCGTAAATAACTTTTGATTTACGAACATCCTTTGACATTCGTTATTTACTTACTGACGACCAGCTACCGGAAAATGAAGAATTCGAACTTTCGACGCAATAGCGCTGTCAATAAAGATAACATTCTTTTGGAAATGAAACATCATGACGAAGTAACACAATGCGAGTAAGAACATGCTCAACAATCACCACAGCTGTATGTTGCACATATGATTGTCGTGAATAGCAAATACCGGTCACGCTTTGGCAAAGGGAACTCATGGCGACAAAACGTAAATAGATAAGGGCGTCTAAATGAATTCCTACCGCAATCCGTCCACAGTGGGTGACTATCGGCTTTCCACCAGATAGCCAAGGTATGACGTCTTCCCGACGAAGTCATATGTAATGTCTAAGTTTCTGATTCATTATCGAACAACGAGCTGATATTGTGAACAAGAGATATTAAAATAGATATATAGAAACAGAAGAAAAAAATCTTTGAATATTTAAAAGAAAACTTCATTTTAATGTACTTTATATATTTTAGAATTTATTATTTTTAGTATACGTATATTTTTTGCTTACTTATTTCACGAGAACAAAATTTTTTATTGACAATAAAAAACAATATTAATTTATAAAATATTTAACTGTTTCAATTTAAGCATATATATATATATATATATATATATATATATATATATATATATATATATATATATATATATATATATATATATATATATATATATATATATATATATATATATATATATATAACCGACCTGTATAACCGAGAATTAAATCTCATCAAATTCAAATATTTATATATTTATTATTATTATTTTTAAATGCACATTGATATCAAAATTAAATGTTATTGTAAAAATCCTTGGTTTATGTTTAGAGTGATATCATCAGTCATGCGGTTATTACATCGTTGGTTGATGTATTTCAGACTGTCCACACACACACACACACACAACTACAAATTTAACCTTCTAAACTCATTTATAATGTGCTTTTCATTGAATGTTGCAGGCATTTGTAGAAAAACGAGCGAAACATTTTCAGTGGTCCCCGACCACCATGGTATAGATCGAAATAATGTCGTTACTTCGAACTGTTGGAAATTATATGAATTAAAAATTAAGCAAGCTGCTTATATCCATTGTAAAGTAAATCGGACATACTCTCACCAATACATGAACTGGTACACATGAGCAAAAAAATCAAGTGCCAATCATAAATGGGTGGCATAAGTTGAACCTTTTTTAAAGTTTCTTTTCTGATTCGCTGTAGATATCAAGATGGAATGCATTGAAACATGCATGTGTGGAAGGAGTCTCGATTTGAATATTTCCCGGATTAAAAAAAGAATTTTCTAACCTTCAACAACACATTCTTTTAGTTGTTAGCTAACTTTAAATAAGGTTTTAACGTAAGAAAAATCCCTTTTTATGAATTGTGAGAATTCTGATGGAAGATTCGAAGTTTTACTCGTTGAACGTCGACAAAGATGCCACAGCATCTCATGCACTTTGTGACATGACATCAGCCATGTCTCCCTCTGTAGCTGACTTGTGTTTTGCTACCCCCCTCTGTTGTATACTCAACTCAACTCTGTGGCACGACAGCCCCAGTGGGCCAAGACCATCTCTGTTTTCCTGACCGAGAAACCCTAGGGAGCGAAGCATGTGTTTCGATTAGGTTGTCAGCCTAACGCTAAACTCCAGTGTTTTGTTCCCAAGCATGCTTGGTACTCAGTTTATCGATCCATTGGAATCCAGGTTGAAAAGCTGGACTGAGTCTATTTTGCCCACCCCGATGATCGAACCTCGAACTTGATGCCTTGGAATCGTGAAAAGCTACCACTAAGCCACCGGGTTCCTCTCTGTTGCATATTGTATACATTTTATCGCTCTTTACTCGGATTTTGCATTAACGTAGACTTTGTATTTATTCGGATTTTGTGTATTTTCTCTTTCTTCTATTCTATTTTCTGTTTCCCTCTCATTGTTGTTTTTTCTGTCTCTACTTTGAGACTCAAGTATGTCAGATAGAAATGTGAGATTTTTCTTTCCCTCTCCTCGAATACCTCAGATTGAGCAAAAGCCCATGGATCGCGCTTACTTTGTGCGGATATAGTAATTATAGAGAGCAGAAATTTTCATTTGATTGTGTCTCTTATGTAAATATATTTTATTGTGTTGTGAATTATAATGTTAAATTAATGTTGAATATTATGTTGTGAATTTGTACGTGGTGTATTTGTGTTGAGTGTTATAAATAATTAGCAAACAAAATGTTCCTTATTTTGATTCGCCACAGTGCTTTGAGTTAAGCATCATTTGATTAATCATGATTTGGAGAAATTACGATTACTGTTAAGTATATAATAAATATCGTAATTTTTCTAAGTCATAATTTTTCGCCCTGGAAGATGTATATTTGTTTCTCACTGGAAACCGCGATCCAGCGGTACTTAGCAAAACTTTTTAAATAATGATTTTGAAAGAAATGTATATGTGAAGAAATATATTTAAAATGCAAATGAAAACAATTTAATAGATTTAAATTTTATAGGTTGAGTTTGCATCATGAGATACCAAGCATCGCAACCTTGGAAGCTACTTGCAAAAGAAAACGTTGGGCTGCTTTTCAAGAAACACCCGTATTTCATGACAGGCAGCGATAATGGCGTATTGTATAGGGATTTTTTGCACGTCTGTTTTCCCTTTTAGAGAAGAAGCTTTTTAGTTCCTATCATTTGTGTGTGTGTGTGTTACAGAAGCGTTTGACCGTAGATAATCACATGACTAAACTCATACAAAAGGTAAGTTATCCATTCTTATCTATTCATGTTTGATGCTTGCAATGTGATTGTAGAACGGAATTTTTTCCCTCAAAGTTGCTTAAAATTTATTAACTTCTTACACACAATGATTTCTTCTCACATATAACTTGAACGTATGTTCGGTATGGGAATAAAAATCCCTTTTGAGGAAATCGCTTTCATCCCTTTAAAGAAAATAAGATTTTTCCTTTAGCAACAGCAACGTTTTCGTGCGTTTATATTCTAACTCTATTTTATATAAACGCTCTTATATTGTAGTCTTTAATGATTTTTTGACACATTGCCTTAAAATTATTACTTTTCTTTGATTTATTAAAAATGTATTACTTTCCTTTGATTTTTTTAAAATTGCCAATATAAAATTTTCCTTGTCATTCAATACTTTTTTAGTTCCTTCTTTAACTGATGACAAATATGCCTGCATTTTAAATGATTATATATATATATATATATATATATATATATATATATATATATATATATATATATATATATACACACATTATATATATATATATATATATATATATATATATATATATATATATATATACACACTATATATATATATATATATATATATATATATATATATATATATATATATATATATATATATATAAACAAAACATTTTTAAGAATTTCATCCTCATTAGTCAATTAAAATTCTTTGATTCCTCTACACGGCGCCTTTTTCACAAATTACTTAAAGAAATAAAGAGAAAAAAATTAAATTAAAATATCAATACAATTATACCTTATAAGCGTTTCATGAAGAAATAATTTATATACAAAGGTAATCATTAGTACGAAACATTTATTCTTTTAGCTTTACAAGGATTTGTAAGTTTACATGTTTACAAATTTATAAGATCTAGTTTGTAGAATACTATCATATTTTTTTAAGATTAATGAAGTTCAATGGGCATATTTTAATTTATTTATTATTTATTTAATTTTATTATTTATTTATTTATTTTGTTTATTTTGTTACTCGAAATTTAACGTTTATGATTTGATACAATTCCTTTCTTTTCTGTTTACCCTTGCATCCATTTTACTTCAAAACCTTTTCGGGGAAGTCTTTTTCTCATACCACTCTCTAATTTAATAACTGTTTCCACAAGTTAGGAACTTTTAGCATTTCAAAATCTTCATATTCACACTTAATTCATCTTGATGTTTATCTGGATCCAGGAAGGCACATTTATTGTTAGGTCGCCACATCTGGCAATATTTCTCAAAATTTGTGAGGGAGAGAATTCAAAATAATTTTGCTCGTAAATATTGCTTGCCAATAAATCCGACGAAATTTGCTATTCTATTAGTTTTCGTGTGTTATGAAAATAATTATTAATATCATAAATACAGCTAAAAATGGTGTTTTTTCTATTGCATAACCCGTTTTGCTTAAAAGCAGAATCATAAAATTAATCTATAGGGTCTTTTCAACCATGGTCATTTATTATCTGTTTACATACCTGGATCAAAAGAAGAGAAAGACTTGAAAATTGGAACAGGTTGAAAAATAAAAATTATTTTGGCACTTGAAGTACAAATGTTTCTCATGGGAAGCTTTAGAATCCTAGACAAAGGTCCGCTTAAAATCGGTAATCGGTTGAAGCTTTTAATTGTCAAAGAAAAGCAGTCTATTCAGCAGAAGTTACCCAGACATTTGAATAAATAAAAAGTGGCTTACTAGATGGCGCCCTCGAGTATCAAAGACGCTTACGTGTCGCCTGTCTTTCACAATTCATCACACTTCATATTCATGGACCTGGGTCTGACTGTTGGAAAAAGATTCAACGTTGGCACTATTCAAATTTGATACGATTCTAAACAGAGCATCTGTCATTAGATTCAAATTGAAATATCATGCTTTACGCTCAGCGTGTTTTGTGACTTTTGGCGGCTTGAGAACAAAGCCGCAAGAGCTTTAGGCAACTGCCTAGCCGGTAACACCCCCACGGCTTTGTTCTTTTCTCGCTGCAGGTAACCTATCCAATCACATACGTTAATTCGAGTGCCTAGGTGTCTCCAGGCAAGACTTGATTGACGATCCTTTTCTGGTTTAGGATAATTGTAGAGGGTGCAGAGTCATGGACCTGGTCTAGCGCTGCTGGCCTTTGGGGACATGCAACAACAACAACAATTTGATGGAAACCTTTTACTTGCCGTCGACTCCAAACCATCACAATGACCAAGTTCACCACTCTGAAGCGAATCTTAGAGGCGTTGAATTGATGACTACAGAATTAATTATTCACGTGGCACTGCGTCTGCAACTCAAACGTGCAGAATGAAGAGTTACAGTTAGAGTGAAACTGCTGAACATCTGAATATTAATATCCTGTTCGTACTACAATTTTGAAAGCGTTTATCATCTCAGCTAAACTTTTTGCGGTTGTCGAAGTATGTCGGAATTCATCTACTGAAATCAGATCCACCAACTCACTTAAATACACTTAGAGTGACAAAGCTCTATGTTTGTGGATCAAACTAAAACTAAAAGAAAAATAATATTTGATTTAAAATAAAAAATAAAAAAAAAAACCGATGAAGGAGAATTGCTTAGTGTAGACCGAGCTTCACAGAATGAGGGTTAAAAAATTATCAACGCTAATTTTTCGATTTGCATTTTGGCGTATAATTGTTTTAGGCGCGTGCTATTCTGTAAAAAACTCTAACATATAAATATTTAACATATCATATCAACAAACAATAAAGTCTCAAAGTCAAAATCAGTATTTCTTAATTCCATTTCATAATGCAAAATGAATGCTCTTTTCACCACTGTGTTTAATTGAAATCAAATTTAATCTAAAATTTTTGCTTAAAACAAGCATTGTGAATGGATTATTAAATATGCCATGAATCCATCTTTGATTCCGATTTGCCACTTGAACTATTTTAATTTAATATTATGCATGTTCTCATTATATGATCATTATAATATAAAAATCTCATTATGAAGCTATATATGATTTTTTTCAGTTCACCACTTGTACCTTTTTAGGATTTCTTCCTGGCTATTAAAATAATTTGAAACACTTGCCATTCAAATATAATAAATGATTTATTATTATTATTATTTAATATTCAAATAAGATAATTTTTTAAGATTAATTTTTAAAAATTTAAATGAAAAAATGTTATGATCAATTAATTCACAAGTTTACAACTAAACACATTGTAAATAAAATTAAAAAAAAAAAAAAAAAAAAAACAAAAAAAAAAAAAAAAAACAGAAGATAACGCAGACAATATTAGTGACTTTCGACAGTTTATTTTTCATTATTAAGCTTTGATTTATTGGCATCTCAACGGTCATCTTGTGTGCACTCGAGGACTGATTAAGCTTGCATTCTGCATTTACAGCTTAAAATGGATTCTAAATCACTACAAATGCATAATCACGAGATGGGATTCGAGCCCAAGAACTAAACTAACGAGCCAAGAACAAGGACGGAACAAATACCCTTCACTAGCACAGATAGGTTTATTTTCAATTAGATTCAGAAAACTAGATCATCTTTTTATAACTACTTTGATGAATGAGATGAACACCAAAAACACAAGCGCCTAACAACTACTTAAAGCTGAAATAAAAAATAAAAAATAAAAAGAATTTTTAGCTGATTTTCGCTGTATAAATTCTTTACATTCCCTTTCCCCGATATTTCATATGAAATCTCTTTCCCAAATATATTTTACTAATATTCAATAATGTTGTTTATTCAGGAATTTTATTGTTCCACTACAAAATTGCTACATTTTAAGGGTAATTTATTGCTTAAAATAAATTCTTTCATTCATACAAATAATTGAAAAATATAAAATTTTACGAATTATTTTCATTGAAAATAAAACTAAAATAAATTATACGACATTCAGAGATATCAAATTAATTTAAAAGCATTATGTCTACAATCCAGAAAAATCTGGTATTTTTCACTACAAAATAGATAAAATCAGCTATAAGTAACTTAATATGGCAGCGCTGAATAGGGCATAAGTATTAACCCCTATGAAAGCAAGACTCCTACCAATCAGCGTGCGTGACGTCAGCGTTAGGAGGAGCTACTAGTGTTGGAAGAACTTCTATTGGATCTTGATAAAAAGTATGGAGATGATATAAACGTAGAACTGAAGAAGCAGAATAGAATTTCTCGTGAACTTTACCAACTGAATGTCACAGACTAAAGCTTGTGCAAAGAGTTATTTTTTTTGTTTATCGTGCTTGGCAATATTTTACTGACGATGCAAAATTACGGCGTGGTACCCCTTCCAGATTATAACAGAACATTTCTGTATAATCCAATATATTATAAACCAATACATCAAAATTATCCACTGTATTCTCAGAATACAATTCCAAATTATGTCCCTTATAAAGATGATAACAGATATTTTCATAATGTGCCTTTCAGCGTTCCAAAGACTAGTGATTTTACTATAAACAATTTATTGAAATTGCATCCATCTGCCCAAGAGAAACCTAGCCATCAACCTCTTGTGACAGTCAATAACAGTAAGTACTCGTTTTATTATTAATATCATTGATAATTATTAACTTCAATATATATATATATATATATATATATTATAGTAGATTTTGTTGTATAGTTTCTGGGAAACTTATTTGTGTTAAATTAATTTTCAATGCATTTTTAAATTTAATTTTTACATTTGATAAGATTTAAGTTTTTATTTGTCACGGTTTGTGTGAAGTAATTTTATCCATTACCTAGTATCTATAATTTTACCTAATTACTCAGTATCTATAATTTTACCTATTTACCCAGTATCTATAATTTTACCTATTTTCCTAGTAGTTTTAAAGCACAAACGATTTGTAAAATAGATTTTAAATAAATAAAAATGTTATAAACTTGGAAAACTACACTCTAACATTCCAGTTTTGAATTTTATTTTATTTCTTAAATGTTTCAACTGTAAATTTTCTTTTGTCCATGATGCACGTTGCTAGCGAATTCTGATACAAATCGGAAGGAATGATTAGTGCATTTAATGATTCGATTCTCTTAATTTGGGTGATATAATTTTACTTATGATACCTAACATATTGCTTAGTACATGTGATTTTACTTAATTAACAAATGATTGTTATAAGGCAAATTGAAGATGTGTAAAATTGAGATTTTTAATAAGTAAAAATCTTATAAACTTTGAAAACTAAAATCTAACATTTCAGTTTAAAATTTCATTTTATTTCTTAAATGCTTCGCTTGTCCATTTCATATTGTCTATAATGCACGTAACTAGCGAATTCTGATATAAATCCGAAGGAATGATTAGTGCATTTTTTGAATCTATTCATCGAATTGTGTGATATAATTTTACCTATGATTTTTAACCTATTGCTCAGTACATGTATTTTTAAATAATTAACCAATAATTGTTATAAGGCAAATTAAAGATGTGTAAAATAGATATTTAACAAAAAAATTATTATAAAGCTATGATTGTCTCTCCAATGAAGGCTTTGTGCATCTGAAAGTAAACCATAGTCTGAATTTTAAGGACCCGCATGCACTGATACAATCGATGGTTTGTTTGTCGCTCAACGGTCATTTTTTGCACACGAGGGCTTATTAGACCGGGACCTACGGTTTAAAGTGGATTCCGAACTACTAAAAACATCCACACCCAAGGTAGGATTCGAACCCACGAACTGTCGAACCGAAGGCAAGAGCGCTAACCATTCGGCTGCCAGCTCTGCCTGATACAATCGAAGGAACGTGGGGAGCATCTAATAAGGTAGAATAGGGAAAACCTAGAATGGCTGCGACTAAAACCAAAAATGGACAGGACTATCTTGCTGATTATGTGTGGCAAATAAATAATAAAAACAAGCATATGCAATAAATTCATGGCTTTTATCGACTCATACTCAAATTCATGGCTTTTATCGACTCATACTCAAATTCATGGCTTTTATCGACTCATACTCAAATTCATGGCTTTTATCGACTCATACTCAAATTCATGGCTTTTATCGACTCATACTCAAATTCATGGCTTTTATCGACTCATACTCAAATTCATGGCTTTTATCGACTCGTACTCAAATTCATGGCTTTTATCGACTCGTACTCTAATTCATGGCTTTTATCGCGGAGACAGCAGCGAAATGGAACCGATGGTGGGAAACAGAGTAACTATAAACAGGAGAATGCACATAATTAATACATTAAATGGTTATCATGAAAGGAATTCCACACGAATATTTGCCGATTTGAATTTATTTACATATAATTTAAATAGTTTTATGGATAATTTAACATATCTAACTTGATAATTTTACGATTGATGTTTGAAATCTATACATTTGCATTTTTTGTTGATTTTGTAAAATTACTCCTGTAAAATGATTTGAGTATATTGTTAGATACCAGAAATGTATCAAATATTTGTAACGATTTCAGCGATTTTGCCGCAGCCAACTTCTGGCGAAATTTTCAAAAAGTCGTCAAGGGTAACCGTAATTCTGAATATTAATTAAATCTCTAATAACAGTGCTATAAAGTCTCTAATAATGATAAATTCTCACTGATATTGAGATCTTGATATCATTATCTAGGGATTTTATATTTTAAAAATCTGCTACTCTTCGCTGTGCTTGGTTTAATAAATTAAAATTGATTTATGATGTAAAGAATATTTTGTGCTTTTTGATGTACTTCAATAAATTTTGATCTCATAATTTTTGCACTGCAATTTTTTTCTCTCATTGTAAATTTGAGTCCTACCTCCAACTTGCAAGCCTAAGCATACTTAATTTTCAATATGTTTCATAAAATTTATATCGATAATCTCAAGATGAAATTGCAGCCGAAGCTTTGGCCTTTGGTTCCACAGTTCGTTGCCTCGAATCCCATCTTGGGTATGAAAGTTTGTCATAGTTCGGAGTCAGCTTAAAACTAAGATCCTTTCTGATAAACAATTGTGTGCGCTCTTAGCCACACACACAATAACTATTACCAAAAATACAAAGCTGGAGATAGTTCCTACTATTCTCCATGTTAAATTTGTGGATTCAATCCCCACAAAGAGTTTGACCATCTGTAGTAGGGATCAGAATCTCCATATTATATAAGTAGTGTAATCGGTCTAATTAGTCCTTTGACAATATTGACGGTTAAGGTAGTCAAGTACGCTTGATTTACTGTTCCTATTTCTCGAATTTTACTATATTCAGCTACAGCTACACGTTTTCCATTCTGAATTGGTTAAAAGTATTAGTCAGGTCATCATGAAATTTATTTCAAAAGGAAATTATGAAGCAATTTATTATTTATGTATTGTACTTATTTCGATTTTGAAATCTTTTCGCTTTAAATACGGAATTGTGCGCATTTTTTCCCTCTTACAAAAGTGTAAGCTATACGTGAAGGGGGATTGTTCTAAAGTAATTATTCTACATCTTCAAAGTAGTAAATTTCTTTGTTTAAAAAAACATCAATGTTTGTAATTTTTTTCGGGGGTCAGACTTTTTTGAAAAACTATTTTTATCCATTGCAGGATATGTGTTTTCTGTTTTTCCAATAAACCGCAGATCGAGAAAGCTTTGAAAAGGGAATGACCGGAAATCGTATTTTACTATATAATAACTTCGTATCTAAAAAGAATTTTCGGAATTTCCACACTTCCTTCCATTTGTTTTCAGTTGATTTGTATAAGCTCATTTTGCATTGTAAAACAAAGTTTTAAACAAAACAAATTTGTAAATATCGTCTATTTTTGCAATTACAATTTTTCTGCTCGTGCTTAGTACATGTTGGGTACAGATGCTGTATAATCATGGATGCCAGATTGTGAGTTTGGTTAATTTTCTTATGTATCTAGCAACCTGGTTTTTATGTCGTTATAGATATGGAGACTTACAAAAATCATGTTGAATATTCTATTTTGGTAACCCTAGTATTTACGTCATCGCGCACGTCACACTACGTCTTCTTGGCAACATTTCTTCATCGCCAAAAAATTCAGAATTTGGAATCCTGGATTATACAGCATCTTTGGCCATATTTTCTATAGGAAGACACGGCTTACTAGATCTAGGCAGCTCAATTCGATAGTATTAGATGACAATAAATATTGTATCTTCTCTATTTTAATGTACCATAAGCTTTTGTATATTATATTCAAGTTTATCATGTAGCCAAAAATATTAATTTTGTGTCTTCTGCAGTAAATGCCACTGTAGGAAATCCTGTCCTCAGACAAAGCCCACCAAATGTTTGGCAAGAAGCTGCAGACAATGAGTTTTCTTCGAAATGTAACAACCAGAGGAAAAACAAAAGAATGCGAACAATGTTTACAGATGCACAATTAGATGTACTAGAAAGAGAATTCAAACGCCAACAGTATATAGTAAGTACATTTTTTCTCATTTACACTTACTGCAAAAATTTGGAAGTTTACGTATTATCTTGTTGATAATTTTCGCCAAAAATGTCGCCAATTGTTGCGGATTTATTCTTTTTTTCCTTTTTAAATATAAAAGAAAAAAAAAACAGAACTTACATCTTCGTAAAAAAATGGTTACAAAATTTATTTTTAAATCATATTTCAATTTTTAATCATAAATTTAAAGCTCGCAAGTGTTGTTTTTTTTTTTTACACATATTGTATATTCTTTTACTTTTCATAGCTCCTTTATTAGGTTGATGATTATTTTATTAAAAAATTAACACAAAATATTTTAAACATAAATCTTCTTTAGAATGCATAGTCTAAACAGCAAAATTGCTCTTTTTGCTGTATTACAGTTTTAGCATTCTGTTTCAAGCAAAAAATGTCATTACTAGTGTCTCTGGTTTTTCCCTCAAAATCAGTAGAATTTACTGATTTTTTTCCCCAAAAGTTGGTAAGTATGACTTTCACACCAAAATTTGTCAATTTTCCAAACTTTTCTTCAAAAGTACTTAAATCATCTTAAAACGTTATGTAAAAAAAGCCATTTTCAAATCCGACTCAATCAAAAAGAAAATTTATTTTTAACTGTAATTTTACTGTATTAAATTTTAGGTTAAAAAAATATGGCTTTATATTTTACGCTAACCTTCTAATTTCTCTTTTTTGTTTTAAAAGAGTCAATTTACAATTCAGATTTTAACTAAGTTACATAGTATTTTTGTATTTGAAAAACATTTTTTTTGAAAGAAATTATGAATAAAATAAAATTAATTATTTTTCCTTTAGGTTGGTTCTGAAAGAGCTTACTTGGCGCAATCTATCAACCTCACGGAGAACCAAGTAAAAATTTGGTTCCAGAACCGACGCATCAAGCATAGAAGATTGCAATCTGAAGCTCAACAGGCGTGTCTTCGTGAACTTGCAAGGGGAGTGTGAATTTTTTCAGGAAAGATATTCATTTATAATAATCTCTAAATTATTATATATATTTAGAGATTATTATATCAAAGCTCATTGAAATTACAAATGTGTATTACTTATTTGAAATTACAAATACAACTTATTTGAAATTACAAATGTGAATTACGTATTTGAAAAACTTGGTAAGTGCTTGAGAACATAAAAAAGGAATTTCCAATACCAAAATTTGTCACTGATCATAAACTTCTAATTACAAAGGAAAATGTGAGCTTGAATCGCGTGCTGCCTGAACATGTTCAGTAACTTTGTTTTGTCATGCTTCATTGTAAATACTCATGTCACATTTGTCATAGTTTTTCTTTCTGTTCTGATAATTTACTCTCGTAAATAAATTGTACACATTTTATTGCTGATTTAGTGTCATGCCAAACTTTCCTGTGCATATTAACTTCTATTTACAAAGGAAAGAGTGGGTTTGAGTCTCCAATCGTCTGAGCATGTGCAGCAGCTTTGTTTTATTAACATTTATTGCAGATATGCATGCCATATTTGTCACGGTTTTTTTACACAATTGACGCCCAATTTCAAAGGAAAGTATTAGCTTGAGTTGTCAGTAACCTGAAAGTGTTTGTCGTAATTTTGTTTGCTCAATCCATTGTATATATGTGTAAGTGCCTTAAGCGTTACAAGATTGTCTTTTTATTTGTACAAATTATTTACCAATGCTAAGTAGATTGTATAAATCAATTTTTATATATATAATGTAACTATAGAGCTTATTTTTTAATATAATATTCAAATTGTATGTATATCTTTTGATAAACTGATCAGTACTTTTAGTATTAAGTAATTTGTACTTTTGCTATGCTGAATATATTGTCATTGTGTTAGCACTAAAAGTACAAAGAGATGCATTTAAGTTGAATTGCGAGGTATCATACTGACAACACCTTGGCGATAACCATCTTGTGAAAAATGCCACATTAATAATCAGATTATTATGTCACTGTTTTTGTGGTGATGAATCTTTATTCAGTATTGCTGCTACAATATTTCTAATATTACTTCTATATTAATTACAACAATATTTTGCAAGGTGTTGCAGGCAATGAAAGTATTCGAATGTCAACTTATTTCTAATATCGTTAACTGATCTCAATAAAATATAAACGAATTTCATTGTAAATCGAGATTAGAAATACAAATTATACCAACTGTCTGGCAACTATTTTATGAATTTTTTTCAAATACGATTTGGAAGCAAAAATTTTCTAATTTAAAGAGTTGTTTACAATAGAATTATTTCAAGTTTGAATTTTATATAGTTTAACATGTGTACTGCTTAAATGAATGGTAATTAGTATGTAATTTGTTCCTACAATTTATATGCATTTTGTTCGTGCAATTTGTATGGTTCAATTCTAGTCATTCTCATTACTAGAACTGAATTATGCAAATTGCACTTTCTTTGAAATTTGTGTAATTTAGTTCTAGTAATGCAAAATTTGTTTGTGATATTAATAAATTTTATTGCCCGTTATTTTTTGAGTGTTTATTTTATTTCAAGAATATTCTCTTTTGAATAAAAAACGCAGAATGTTTTATATTTAATTATACAAAATAAACAAGTTAATACATTTTCCTACATTTAAGTTTACGAATTTTATGAAAAAACTTTCTATTAGGTATAAAAAAGAAAACAAATGATTTTTTACACAATTTCGTTATTTTAACTGACATTTAACATTAAAAGTTAGATTTGTGCATCCACAGTTTAATGAAAACCAGCTTGAAATTATAAGGAAGTTGTTGAAGTTACGTTTATGAGCACCAAATCGAGGCCCAGTTAATATTAGTTAGCTCGTAGTATATATGTGGACCTTCCTGTGCATTAAAGATAGTAACAATATATAACACTGAATGAATAACAATCAAATGAAAGTTTTTCCCACTAAGGGCCTGGTTACTTTCAGTTACTCAGAATCTAATTTTAACTGCAAGCCAATGTTACTATTCCTTGTGTACAAGAAAGAGACACATAATCTAAGCCATTGATATATATATATGTTTTTAGCATTTATGGAATTGGGCTTAAAGCGTGTCAAATCAACGTGCAAATAATGAAAGAAGTAATCAACTGTAACATTACAAAGCTAGCAGTTAAGCCGCGTTCGCAACAGAAAGTTTAGCTCTATGTACAGCTTTTGGAAAATTCCGCGGGCTTTGGTTGTTTCCCGAAGAAGAGTTTATTAAAAAAAATGTAAGGCAAATTTAACAATCAAAGCATTGTCTAACTAAAATAAAACTAAAAAGCCCTTATTTTTGAATATCAAAACAAGGTTTTCACTACATTGTCAATACAGCATAATCATTAAGTGAAAAAGCACAGCGAAAAAAAAACTTCTATTTACAAAATAAAATATACTACTTGTTTTTGTAGTAACAACCATTATTTAACAAGTTTCATTTAATTTATTCAACACACACACATGACGTGACGAACTTATGCATGCATAAACATACGTAAAAATTACAATTTCAGTAATTCTTAGAGAATTCTGACATATATTGTGTATTTATCAATAAAGCATGTGGTATTTTAGTAGCAAATGCATACGATAGAGGGCGCAACTGCTCATTTACGCGTTCATAAAATATTTATTTGTAATTGTTTCGCAGTTAGGTCAAAAAGTAACGATATGAAGAAAAGAATGACAAGAAGGATGAAAATTCTTAATTTTTGAATATAAATTTATAAAATTTAAGAATTTCTATAAAAAATCTCTCGCCATTATTGTATCTCTGATTTATATGTATATTGTGTTACTTTCTGGCCTAACTACGCAAAGCATAAAATTTTTTACCAATAACAATTTCATAAAATCGTCACTGATTAGTGACGTCCTCTATTGTATACGCTACTATAGTATAAACTTTTTCTAAAACATCTAAACAATAAGGTTGTAAGCATCATTAGATTAATTCCCATAAATTTTCTTTTTTTAATATTTTTTTGTATATTTTTTTAATGTGGTAAGTGCAATAGTAATTTTTATTTATGAATATTTTTTAAATTGCTTAATAAATATTGATTTTTATATCAGAGTATAGAATATGTAATTTTAAAATTAAAAATTAAATTTGTTATTTTAAATTATTTACGTGATTTATACCACAGGAAAAAAAAACATACCTTTTCTTTATCATTTTCTTTTACAAACACTAAAAGCCAAACCAATGTAGAGAACAACTCAACTAATTAGATTCTACAATCAACAATAACAAAAGTCTCTCGTTAAAAAGAGAGCAAAATGAGAAGTCTCAATGACATCAAAACTAAAAAGAGTCTTCTCTAAGGTATGTCAACCGCAAAAGAGACGATTTTACTCATTAATGAAATAGTTAGGAAAAGATTGTTTTATTCTTTAAAAAAACATATTTGCTTAGTGATGCCATCTCTTGGCTGTTAAAGTTATCATCTAACTATAGACATTTCTAACATTATTAATTAAATTTGTGAATTAATTAAATAATTATCAAACGTTTATTCATTTTTATTGAACCAACAATTTTATTGACTTTCTCTTCGTACTACTTTCTTTAGAAAAGTTTTTTTTGAATAATGAAGGCTTAAAACACAGTGAACATCTTTGTACATCATTTATAGTATTTTTAATAAAACGTTTATTACTTTAAATTAATTATTCCAATGTATGAATTAAAAGTTTAAGTTTTAAACATAAATTTCAAAATTTATGCAAATACAATTTCTGTTTTCAGAAATGTTAAAATTAGCTGTGTTTTTAGACATACTTAGAGTAATTAAAAATTATTAAAAAATAAATACATGATTTCCAAATTTATTTGTACACTTAATTTTTAATCCTAATCATTTCAATAAGGTTTACAAATTGAAATGTAATATAATTTCCATTACAATTTCTCAATAAATATTTTTTCGAGATTTCTCATTGAAAAAATGAAATTAATTATGAATTTCATTTTAATTTCATTTAAAAATGAAATTAAAATGAACATGCTACAGTAACATGATTGTTATAGATGTACCAGAATATCTCTAAAGTAAAGTAAATAACACTAAATGTAACATTTTAAAGTTTTAATACATCATCATTACACATAAAAAAAAGCAATCTATGTGATACAAGGAAACAGCATATTGCTTGAAAAAAATAGCAATGAAATCTCGCAAATAATACACCTAAATATTGTACTTTAAATAAATTAAATTTCATAAAAAATAATGTGTAATAAAAGATATTGATATATTTTACAAAAATATTCATATATCTCGCGTAATGAAACATAAAAAATTCAATATCGTGCTCTTTCTTCAGTTTATATTATTCAATATACCCGTAAATTATCTTGATCAGGGTTTCAACAAGATAATTTCTTGAAAAACTTAAAATATAAAATCTATAGAATCCAGAAACAACTTTTTAGTTCAGAAACAAAAATTAAATTCAAATAAAAGAAATTTGTCCCATAATATTTCACTTTATTTTCTTTTAATTTAATAATAAAAGCAATAAAATAATTAGAATAATATAAAAAAAAAAACAGTAAAAGAGTGAGTTAATCGGCGATCATACCTGACTCGGAACGATGACATCTGAGCCTCACTTACCACAGGGACCGATCAGAAGAATTGCTATATCTTGAACGTGACAGTTTAATAAAATCCATCATGTAACAAAAAAGTGAATGTTTTCATTGTTTTAATTAATATTTTATGTGATATCAGAAAGTGATCATTAACATTAATATTTTCAAACTACATTAAGCAGTTCAGAAAACATTATTTATGACAAATTTATTTTTTAGAAATTTAAACGAATGGCATTGAGTAGATGGCGCCACGAAATGTATCTCCATTAAAAACCTCACAATGTAGTTTTATTAAAATATTACAGTATTGAACTTTTATTCTAGGTAAATTCAAATAAAAAAATTAAAAAGAAATGCGAAGTAAAGTGTAATGAATATTTAAAATATGAGATGTATACTGAATAAATACGCAATTTTATAAGATTTTCACTTTTTTAATAGACCATTTAAATAATTTAGTTCTGCATATAAATAAAATAAAACAATAAGAAATTTTATTATTAAAATTAAAAGTAAAGAAAATTGAAATAACATGCTATAATCATTTATTAATATTAGTCTGATATGCATCTAGTATATGTTTCTTTAATTTGTTAGTTGCTGACGATTGGGTAACCAAGAGATGGCGCAATCAAATAATAATATTACTATCGAACTTTATTGTGTTCAGTTTTTCTTTTTATAAGAAATATTGAACTGTGTGTGTGTGTGTGGGCTGAATGGCCTTAAAAAATCAGGGATCTGCTTCCATGTATAAAAAAATTGATTGCCTTACAACTGGTTAAGGTTTGAGTATAATAACTCTAATAGATTCACGAAAGCTATTAAGAGAGATGATAAAATCTCTGTGAAAAAATGAGACAGTAAAAAATAAAGGAAATTTAAAAGCGAAACAATAAAAACAAATAAATAAAAATAAAAAGTCTATAAATCTATTAACTGAAACAGATTATTATTTTAATCAGAAAAATGAATGAATTAACAAAAATGTAAATGGGGAAAAATATAATATAATTTTATACATAAAAGAGATAAATAGGATATATATATATATATATATATATATATATATATATATATATATATATATATATATATATATATATATATATATGTATATATATATATATATATATATATATATATATATAAAGAAGAGAGTAGCTCTTATGTATACTTTTATAATAAAATGCCTATTAATTTATTGCGATAATAGATGGCGCCATGAATGTTCAAACTCTAATTTTGTATTTTTATAGTATCTTATAACATATCAAATAGAGATACAATTATTTTAGTTTTGTATTTTAAATTGTGAAAAAAACAAGCAGTTGATATCCTGGTTGTTGGGGATGTAAGTATTATTCCCTATTAAATACCAATTGAGGTTTTTACTTGAAATTCATGAATGTGTATAATTTTATTTCTGAAGTTTAGATAGTTAACGAGTTAAAAATTAATTTGACGAGTTGTACTTTAGGAAATCTTGATGAAAAAAAGAAAGTTTAGAAAATGTAAGTTTAGAAAATACAATATTATATTATGATATGGTAAAAAGAATTAATTTTGTAATCCCTAGTTTTTTTCTGGGATGACTAACTTTGATTTATTTAATTTAAAAACATTGATTTAAGTTTCTTAAAATTTATGATAACGTTAATATTATTTTTCATAAATTTTATGTTAGCTGCCTTTTGAGCGCATATTTACAGTAATTAAAAATTTTAAGAAAGAAATCAGTATTTACCCGATTTTTTAGTAAATTAAATTTTTATGAATTTATTAAGGTCTTCAAATCTAAATATTTCATTAAATGTAAGTTTAGAAGATTAATTTCTCCACACAGTTTCCATTACATTTTTAGAAATGTACAGCGCTTTTAAAATAAAAGCGAGTTAAAGTTTAAAGGAAGAAAAATTAGTAGAAAATATTTTATTATTAACTACTAATTCGTAGTGAACGTTTTTAAAATTAAAATTTAAATACACACTTACTACATTAATAGGAATGTTGTGTTGGTATACCCCAACATCTCTAAAGTAAAGTAATTGAAACTAAATGTGAAATATTTATATTTTTAATGAATTATTGTTATTATATAGAAAAACTGCATGATGCAAGGACACACAGTTGCTAAAAAGACATTGCTAAAAAGACCGAAAAAAATCAAAATGAAATCTCGCAAAAATGAACTGTAAATATTTTACTATATAAATTTAATTTTATAAAATTAGTATACAATAAATCATATTAATATATTAATTTTATAAAAAATAATGATATATCTCGTGTAATGAAACATGAAAAATACAATATTATGTTATTTGTTGAATTTATATTATTAAGTATGCTTGTACTTTATCTTGATCAGGGTTTCAACATATGATAATTTCTTAAAATACTTAAAATATAAAATCTATAGAATCCAGAAACAACTTTTTAGCTAAGAAAAGGAAATTTAAAAAAAGGAATTTGTGATAAAATATTTCGCTTTATTTTCTTTTTTGTTCTAATAAATATAAAATAATAAAAAATTATTTTTAAAAAATATTTAGTTTTTTAAATTATATATATATATATATATATATATATATATATATATATATATATATATATATATATATATATATATATATATATATATATATATATATATATATATATATATATATATATATATATATATATATATATATATATAATAAAAATATATAAATATAATAAAACAATAAAAATAATTTTAAAAAAAAGATAGTAAAATTGTGAGTTAGTCAAACTAAATGAAATTTTTAAAAAAGGAATTTGTGACATAATATTTCGCTTTATTTTCTTTTATTGTTATGACAAAAACAATAAAATGAGAATTATTTTTTTAAAAATAATAGTAAAAGTGTAGGTTAGTCGGCGGTTACCCCGCTTTTCATCGAGATCTCAGGCCAACCGACACCCCTAAACACCAAACGTCCAAGAAGCTGGATTACAAGACCACGCCACCGGTCCCCGCAGCTGAGGAGGTTTTCTATCGTAGAGTATAAGATTTTAGAGAAGAAGGGAGATGAGAGGGAAGGGGAGAGTGCACCACCCCCAATGGGGATTTCGGCTGAGCCCGTACAATGAACCTTTTACCCTCTCACTGGATCTGCGATTCCGAAGCACAGGAAAGAAAAAATTATCCTTGATTATTAAAATTTGGAACAAATTGCATTGCTCTTTCTCACGTTTTTACATTTAAATTTATATTTTATAATAATTAAAACAAATAAAAATGAAATAAAATAAATTTATTTATTTATTATTTCATTATTCCACTTAAATCCTCTATAAAATTCACATGTAAATATCTATATAAGGGAAAATATAACTATAAAATTGTAAATAAATTTTCCCTTTTTTATTTCCCTTCTCTCTATCCTTAATATCAGGAGCTAAACAATCTCAATTGCACCGAAAGGTTGTTCCATTTTATCTTATAAATCATCCTACTGGAAGTAGGAGCTCAGCTCCAGGAACAACACAACAGCTTCCCAGCTAGAGCTGGATTTCACTCCCAACTCCCATTCGTCATCGTGCATCGTGTGTTGAATGGGAGTTTGGAGTGCAATCGTAATACGTCGTTTTAGGTATAAGTGTATCAAACAAGTGGCATGAGTGCTAGAATTTGACATGCATTGCAGAATATAGCATAAAGAAATTTCCATGTAAACATTTATTTTGTACCCTATGATGCCTGGGTGACGTCATCCTCCACCCCCACTCATTCCGAAACTTTTTGGGAGAGGGTGAAGAGCAGGCAACGGAAAATGTTGAAACCGTAGCTCCCATCGATAGAGTTATCAGAAGCTGTAAGACAGTACTAAGTATGTGTGTAAATATTTAACTGTTTATTTCTTGTGTATGTGTGTGCGTGTGTCTGTGTGATTGGATTAATAAATGCGTGCGTGCAAAACTGAAGCGTCTCTTTCTCTCATGAGGGTGCAGTGGGTGGGAGGTGGAAGCAATCACAGAACACAAATATGACCCGCTCCATATGGAGAACCAGACGATTAATCGATGTAGGAATATTTGATTATTCAGCATAGGAAAGCTATAGTTTAGTTTTTTGAATAATGAAAAATATTACTGTTAGAATAATTTTATGAGGAAGGTTTCTTCAGGATAGAATAATTTGAGATAGTACAGTTATTAATAATTTTAGTTTGTTGAATGATAAAAAATAGTAATGGTAGAATAAATGCACGATTTATGTTTGTAAACATAAAATAATTTGAAAAAGTATTGCTATTTAAATTTTATATTAAAGATACAATCATGTTTAATATAAAAGAATTGAAAAAGGAAAATTAATGGAAGTAGTTAAGGAATTAAATTTGAACGAAGAATCAGAACATAGAATAGTAGATTTGAAATAGTTAATAGAAAAAATGAATATGTTTTGAAACGATCTCTGATATATTAATTTCATTACAGAACTGTTACTGAACGTAGAGAAAAAGTAAAATAAAAATTGAATCAAAGTTGTTAAGGAAATAAACACTTTAGAAATCAGAATCGAAAGTAACATTTGAAGTTGTAACAACTAAACTTGCGTTGATTATAGTTCAGCTATAGAAATGACAAGAATTTAAGCAGAGAATAGTACTTCAAGCATAGGAGGGAATGGACAAAACCTAAATAAATAATTCTTCAGAGTATTTAATAAAACGAGTTAAAATTGTCCTAGTTCCTAGCAAAACCGAATAATGGAATTTATTTTTACTGTTAACTTTTATATTTATTATTTACTATTCATTTATCTTTAATTATTTACTATTTATTAACTTTTATTCAAAACGCTGTTCGCCCAAGCATATAAGGTCTTAAATATCTGTCAGCTGTAAAAAAATCATGAGTATGAAACGCATCACAATTGCCTACGAAGTCTCTAGATTTTCAAGTCTTGTTTCTTTTCATTTCCATTTCATTTCCAATGAAAAGCCCGAGAACCAATAAGTTAATGCCACTATTTCTGGTAACCATATTCTCAGAGCCCACTGGGGCGAATATGTACATGATCAACAAACTCTGCCACATATCAGGAGTGACAGTTGAGCACTACAGAGGACCCAAATCGGTGATGCAGTGCTTCAACTGTCAGCAATTTTATCACTCGGCAGACTCCTGCCACTTGAAAGCGAAATGTGTTAAATGTGCTGGCCCTCACAACACCAGAGAATGCCCATTAGAGAAGGTCGAAAAACCTAAATGCACTAATTGTCAGGGTGCTCACCCTGCCAATTATAAAGGATGTCCCAACTTCCCTAAACCATATTCAGAAAAAATTAAAAAAGCAAAAATTGATGCAAAAAATAGGAAAAGTACAAATCTCATTAGACCCGGAGTCTCTTACGCGAGAGCTACCTCCCCCATCCCCCCACAAGATATAGAACAAACTCCTCCGTCGGCTACTTCAGGAATCCCTGAAGACCTCTCGGAATTAATTAATTTAATGCATGAGATCAAAGCTATTTTCAAAGGAATACCGATAAAAAATCTAGTTAAAGAATTAAAAGAAATAGAATCCCCTATGGATAAACTTTTTAAATTAACTGAATACTTTCAAGCTAACGAATAAGACTACCACTAAAAGTAATGTAAACTAATATATTAAACCTAACAAAAAAATTATAGTACTTACTAAAAATAATAATTAATAAAATAATCAATAATAATTCATTAAAATAAAGTTAATTTTTAAGCAACTTAAGAAATAAGCTCATAACTTCTAGAATTTAAGCTCCGCCCATCCAAGTAAAATAACCAATGATATGCCATTTCATTAACTGCCATAGCTACAAAATCCATTCCAGCTCCAGACGAGGGTGAGGTCCTACGGACCTAGGGACCTCGAGACTACGGCGCAGCCAGCCGAAATTGTTTCATTTCCTTTTGGTAGCGTTTTAGTGGAAGCTTAAATATGAACGTTGCAATTGTAAAAAACAGTAGTCTTTCAAAATTCGAAAAAAAGAAAATAATGTTATTTTGAAAAAAAATTACAATGGTTCTGAAGAAGGTAAAGAGTATCCGAAACCGTAAATAGTTTTATATTTTCAGTAATTACTTGCAGAGGATAAAAGTAAATGGAAGAAATGCTTACTCTTCTTTCTTGAAGCGGGAAGAATTCCGGAGTGGACTCTTACATCATTTAAGTTAACGGTATCAGAAGTAAATGTTTTTACAGTGAAATCATATTGCATTTAAACTCATTTTAAAAGCTGTTATCAAATTTTAGGTGCGGAATATAGTTTAAATTTAAACGGGAATCTAATATTTCATAATCGGACAGTCAATTATAAAACTACAAATTAATTATTTTAGCAATATGAGTTTCTAATAAAGTTATTTACATAAAAATTCCTTAAAGTATGTTTATTAACAAATAAGCATTCTGTTTCAGTAAAGTTTTCCATGCTTTCAAATGTATAACTTGTGAAAAGTGTATTTTGTTTGTATTTTAGTTTTGAAAATGGACTTTTATTCATTATTTAAAATACCAAAGGAAATATATATGAAAAATTATTTAACTTATGTTTCTTACTCATTAAATTTGTTTTATAATATTTTTCGATGATTTTAAGCTTCTTTTTCTACCAAGTGTTTATTTAATGAAGAAAAAATTTGATTAGCCATAAAAATTTAGTTTTGTACATTTGTCTTATAGAAAATGGATTTAAATTGAAATTTTAATTTACATTTATTACTTATTTAATAATTGCATATATAAAATGTAAAATAAAAAGTAATTATAAATAATTAAGTTTGGCTGAAATGAAATCAAATTTAATTCTTATATGATAAACTAGTGCCTTTTTTAAATTAGTTTATTGTTTATTTAAATATAGTTTAAATATTGTGCCTTGTTTAAAAATGGTTATAAATTAGTGTCTTGTTTAAATATAGTTATAAATTAGTGCCTTGTTTAAATATTTGCTTGTTTAATTTCTGAATGTATTGTTCCTTATAGTTTGCAATCAAATACCTCAATTTATATTATCATGAATAATTTTGTGTGCTCAAAAATTTTAGATTTCATTTACAAAATTATGTCTAAAAAAGTAATATTTTCACTCGTTTTAGAATATCTAACCATGTTTCATTAAGCTTTGTAATGTCTTGCTACTCAACAATTTTCTTAATTCGCAATGCATTTGACATAATATATCTGGTGTGTGGTTTATATATCCTTTTTTTTTTGGCCACCTTAAAACCTGTAAATAGAATATGTAATTTAAATTTGTTTTTCTAACAGTAAAATTAAATTAAAGTAAAATGCTTATGAAAACAAAATTTTTGAAATTTATCAGCTTGAAATATTTTTTAAACTAAGTACATAGACAATGTGATTCAATTACAATTGTTTATGAAGGAAAGCCTAAACCTATGTTAATATATAGAAAATGAGAAAAAGAAATGCGTTAATTCTTATTTATATGTTTGATTCAAACTTTACATTCCTTCTTGATTTCTGCTTGTTATTGTCCTTTCTCATGTATACCAGATACAAAGATGCAATTAAATACAATCTTTACATTAAAAATGGTAAATTCTTACTTACAAAATAACAATTAATTCGCTAACAAGTATGGATTATTACGATTACCCGTATATCCCAGATATATTGTTTTAAATGTTTATATTGTTGCTAATTCTGTAAATATTATATATTAATAACAGATATATCGCCAAATTAGCGACATTTTGCGACTTCTGGGATACTTTTGGAAAGGTACAGAATGTTCTGGAAAAGTCGGAAAGCTCTTCGGATGCTATAAATAAAGGCTCCAACTGTTGAGTAGAACTGCAAACCATGGTGTTTTTGTGGAATTCTCCGTTATTAAATATAATTTAATTAAGTTAAATTGAAATTAACGAAATATAAAAAATTTCGTTAATTTAGTTAAGTTAACGAAATTTAACGTTAAATTGTTCGTTAAATTTAATTTCGTAAAATTATTTTCTTGATCTACGAATCCCGAGAACAATATTGTTACAAATTTAAAAATAATGATTGTATTTGTCTTAAAATATCTCATACAGATCGGAAATTCTCACATTTTGGGCAAAAATTGCGGTATTTAGGCATGTTGTAGTTTAAAAGCAGATTTCCTAATGATTTGGCGATAGTTAGCAAGATTCTTTGCGACTTGGCAAGCAATCGATACTTCTGGAAACATCCATCACATAAGCTCTAGGACCAATATTTTTCGAGTTAGCCTAGAAGCTTCCAGAACCTTGGCGAAATTGGTAGATTTCTCCGCCAAGTCTGGTACAAACACCGCAGCCCGACATGGAAGAGTCAGTTTTTGTGAAGACAGTCAGTGAGTGAAGACGATTTGTTGTGACTGCTAGTTGTTCTCTGTCTGAGGTATTTGAGACCTGTGATTGGAAGCTGTTTCTTATTATATCTGACGAATTGTACCTGTATAATTGTGATTGTTCCAGCGGGAATTTCTTATATCTAATGAAGTTTTTACGAATAAAAGTCTTGTGTTCATAAAGTGGTTGCTTTATTCAACTCTCAATCGACACGAACCCGTGAAGCTCGGTACAATATGAATAATGATTTTATCTATTTCATGAATTATTAGCAATTACTCCAGAATAACAAAGAATTCAATAATCTTTTTATAAGGTCAAAACACATTCTAATATATAATAATTTATTTTAGTACATATTTAAAAAATTACTTTTTAATATAAAAAAATTGTATTAGAAAATATTTTTATTTGTACAGATGTATATCAAAAAACTGCACCAAATAATAGACTCATCTGATATGATTACATAGTACTAGATTTTAATTTTGTAATATATATATATATATATATATATATATATATATATATATATATATATATATATATATATATATAATTATAAAAATATCATGATTGACTGTTTTCGATATTATGCATTTTAATACATATTTAGAATATAAATTAACAACCATTTATCTCAATAAATAGTTATGAAAGGATAAATATAAAGGATATAATTTTCCGGTTTATTAATTACTGCTAATTTAACATAAACTGAGTTTTAATGAAAATACATCTAGTAACGTGTGCATTGTATGTTATTAAATGCATTACGTTATTTATACTTTAATTACTACTAAAAAATTACGTACCTATCAGTTTACAATATTTATATAATGAGTAATAGATTGTAAAAAAAATAACACGATATAATATACTCACTTACCATCATGTGATTCAAATGTCTTTTCTTCATATTTATCTTCATTTTCTTCGAAATTCTATAATTATCGTTAGATGGCAGAACTAGTGAGAAATAATGTGATTAATCAAATATCAAATTTGTATTTCCTATGGTGTAGTATGTAATCGCTGGTATAAAATAGTTTCGCTAAGTCCTTATTACATTAGAATTGCTTTTATTCCGAAACGAAAACAATAATGGCTTCTTTTCGCCAAGTGCAAGTCATCAAATTAATTGCACAGAAATATTTGAATTATTGTTGTCATTATCCATTATTAACGAACGTAAGTGAAATTTACACATTTAAAAAGCAACTGTAGTTTTCAAATGGACAAATTATCTTCCATGCCAAATAATTAAACAGCATAATAATTTGAGTTTAGCGAATAACTTTTTTTTATAGTTAGAATTATTGTTCCTAAATTACTTGAAAGTATTTCTAAGTAATATATCAAGTAGACATTACTCATTTTTATGCAATGAAAATGTCTGCATTTGAATATAAAACATTTGTAACTGGAAAAAAAAAACGAAGAAAATGTCATAAAATTATCTTAATATTAAAGTACTTGATTGATTTTTTCTTAACATGAGTTGATTCAAATTGTATGCCATATGAAAATCTAAAAATGTATACTTCAAATTGTAAAAAAAAAAATGTTAATTTATGAAAATATATACACTGACTTATGAAGTTTACTGATATGTTTGAATTTGATAAATGCTTTCGAATAGAATTACTCTTCAAACCCATTCATTAATATTTATTCTCATAGTTAAAATACTGTGCTAATTATCCCTCCAGAATTTCCATCATACTATTTAAAAAAATAAGTGAATATATATTAAGGTGATGCAATTTACATTTGCAAGAACAATTTAATGGCTAAAAATATAGGCAATAATATAGCAAAAATAATAAGAACAAATAAAAATTTAATCATTATATAAAGATTATTTTTATTATTATATAAGATGTATATTATTATATAAGATTTTATTATTATATAAGATATACAAAAATTAAATGTAATTTTGTATTCTATTGAAGTATACGATACTTTGATTCTGATATATTTCAAATAACTAAAGAATATATGACATTAATTTAGATAAATATATTTACATGGAGTTGTGACAGTTTATAAACCATTCACTGATTCAAATTTGTTAAAAAATCTAAACATAGATATATATAGTGACTTCCTCACATAAACGCTGTAATCTGCATTATCTAATTAAATAGTTTAAAAAAGATGTTATATTTCTGAAATGTTTCTTTTATTCATCTAAAAATAACTGATAATTTAGTAATTTTTACAGTATTATTGTTTGTTAATGAAAAACAGTGTAACATTTATCGTCGAACCACAGCACGTGTGCCTCAGCAGAGTTTTAACAGTGGTAAAAAAATTTTTTCCAAATTTAGAGCATTTATTTGGTTGATACACATAGTGATACTTTTCTCTTCCAAAATGTTTGGCCATCGTGTTATTATAAACAGTTAATATACTTTTGACCCTCAACAGTAATCTTTTGCACATAAAAGCTAATTAGACCATTATCTGCATTTAAATGTAAATCACAAAGAATATTTACTGTAAAGATGGAATTCAAACCCATGAATTGTTGAATAGAAGGCAAGAGTACTAACTATTCAGTTGCCCACTCACTATTATGCATAAATAAAGAAATATTTAATAAAAAAATATTTCAGAGTATAAATAAGATTGAAGTGTTTTTCTTTTAAATTGTTTAATAATTAATACTGTAAAAGCTTCGTTAATCAGTCGTTTCCTTTTATTGATGCCACAAAAATCCAACCTTATTATTTTTTATAAATTATTGTGAAATTTTCCAACATTAAATCAGATTTTTGACCTAATTTATCGTTCATAAATTTGCATATGCATCAGTCAAAGTCAAAATGTGCCTAGAATTTTTAAATGTCATAAAAAGTAAGTATGACAGTCATTACTTGTATGATGAGTGAATATAATGGAATTCGTATGATAGTCATTTTTGTAGCTCCTTGACTTGAAGTAGTGAGTTCAGATACAAATTAAAAGATAAATGGATAATTTACATGGAATTTATGAAATAAAATCTTTGATATAATAGATTGCTATCGTCTTAACTTGTGTTGCATGCCAGTTGTTGTCAAGATATTTTTAAGAAAAAGCGATATTTCCTTTCAAGGTAAGCAAAGAAAGCTTTTATTTGTATAGGCATTGTTCCATTTAACTTGAGTTATTAGAATTTCCAGCCCTGTTTACCTCTTAAGAACATTCTCTAACATTCTAATGCTCCATTCAAAAGCTGTATTCATTTAATTGTACAGAGTGATAATCAGAAGTCACCTGCGCCTTCTGGCTTCACTTCAATTCACCCTCAAAAATTTGGTTCCGAGAATATTTTACAATAGGCATTATTTGCTCGCTTGAGGGGTGTTATAAATAAAACAAACATTTCTAAAACACACAATGGCTTTTTTGGAAAACTCGCTCGTGCATATTGTCCACACAAAGATTAAGACACTTCACATCGATTTCGCAGCGAAAATGTGCGGATATCTTGAGGCGAAACTCTCAAAACACGCGCATTTCTAAACCTTTTGTTTGTGATTTCGTTTCCCGCAAAGAAAGTATTTTAGATTGCGCAAACTTTAAGAGAATTTGATTATTCTTATATTGCAATCCGTTTTTGTGAACAAAATCTAAAATTCTTAAGAGACACTCAGGTTAGAAGCATTTTTTTTGTAATGTAAAGTAAAGAGTTTACGGAAATTAAAATGTAAATACGCAGAAATTTTGAAAAATAAATTACAATAAATTTAGTGTATATGTGTAAAAACCAGTCGTCCAAGATGAAATGGCAACAAACTCGATTTTTCACCAGCAAACTATATACCAAAATAGACTTCTTACTTTGATAAACCATTTGTGTTTCATTAAACAAGTGTTCATTTCTATGTTCCCATGTGTTCAGTTCTTATTTTCCTATTGTTGTTTTTACCCCACAATATGATAAACATTTATGTAATGTCATCCCTATAATTCTTTGCATTGATTTAATGACTTTTCTTTTTAGGTTTTTCAGGTTTTTTGTTGTTGTTTTTAGGTTTTTTTTCGTTATTGCTAAAATAAATTTATACCTTTATGTTCAGTTATTTTTTGTAATTAAACTAAAATATTAATATATAATGTATTTTTAATCGTGTATTTTTACTTTTATTGAATATTTTAAAACTTTAATTTCAAAATTTATTTTTGAAAAATTAATATTTTTTATTTGAATTCCCATTTAATATGCATTTGAGAGCAATAGTATGTGATATATTTATCAAAGAATATGTTATAGTTTCGTTTGGCGGGTTATGAGCAGTACCTTCTGATAGTAGAAAGCCTGACTACCACGTGACCAACAGGATTGTGACGCTGCTTCCGGAGGCTGATGCTTTCTTCTAAGTGACGCTACTGAGTTTGTTGTTACTGTATTGTTTACAATTAAACCATCATTCGTTTTCGATATATTTTATTATATTTTTATTCTGTACAGTAATCAAAAAGATGCCTTTTAAATGTTGCGTAACTGCCTGTAAAGGCAATTATGACACTGGACCCAAAGTTTCTCTCTTTCGATTTCCACGTGAAGAAGATTTAAAACGGCAATGGATTCGAGCAATTCCGAGGGAAAACATGGAAGTAACCAAACATTCCAGGGTAAGTAAATTAATTTTATTTATTGTTTTATTCGCATCATTCTTATCTTCATATTTTATTTTTGAATTTTTTTAATAACATTAACTGTAATAAAAAAAATGAAATCAAAAGTGAATTCATATAAATATTTTAAAATTTGTTACGCATAAAATCATATCGTTCAAATACCAATTTTCATAGAAAAATAAAATAATCATTAATTATTTGATTTATTAATAACAATAAAATGTGTAGGAGTAAAAGAGAACTATAGTAATAGCTAAACTCTAAGGTATTTCGAAATTAATTTCAGAATGTTCTTAATGTTGTTTCTATAATCTATTATTATTAAAGAAAGACTGAGATTTGTTTGTTGCATATATATCAGTTATCTTATTAATTTTATTTATTGTTTGATATGAATGATTTTTTTCTAATTTTATTTTTGAATATTTTGATAACATTAATAATAATAAAAAACTTCAAATAAAAAGTGAATTCCTGTGGAATTTTCTTTAATTTGTTACAGCTAAAATCCTATTTTTAAAATAAAATTTTTATAGAAAAATATACATTTGTTTTTCAATTTATCAATAATAAGAAAATGTTTGTTATTAAAAGAGAATGAGTAATATATTAATAGTTAAACTCAGCTATTCGGAAATTAATTTTAAATATATCTTTATGATCATATTAAATAGAAAATGTATTAGTAAAGAAAGTCTTATTTCTTTGTTTCGTATATATTTACTTTCTTATATTTAAATTTTACTTCTAGGTGTGTGAAATGCATTTCAAACAAAGTGATATTGTAAGAACTCGTGAAGCTTTTGATGAGAAAAATGGTAACAAAATCATCATGAACCTACAAAATCCAAAATTACATCCTAATGCTGTACCTTCTATCTTTAATGGATGCCCAAAATATTTGTCAAATGAAGTATGTCATCGAGAGGATCCTTCAGCTAAACAGCAAAGACTTGAAAATAAGCAACTGTATGAAGCAATTGCTCAAAGTAAAAAGAGTGATTTAGAATATAAACAAAAATATTATTTTGCAAATTTAGATGAAATGGAAAAATGCTTAAAAAATATAGATATTCCAGATTTTTGGACTGTAGTCAATAGAAAAAGCAATTTTATGTTTTTGAATATTGATTGTAATCCATATCCAAATTTGTGTGCTTCTGTTGTCATTGATGAAAATTTAACTATAAATGGTTTCATTAAAAATGTGCCAATAAAGAAGGTAAGTAAGTATTCTTTACCATTTCAAATTAATAATGTTATTGACATTACTAATATACTACAAAATATTAAGCAAATTAAATTAAATGAAAATTATGAGGATAATGAAACAGATTTGTATAATTTAATTGATAGTATGTTATCCTGTTTGACAGAAAATACTGTAAATAAACTGCAGAGAGATGTTTTATGTTTTGTAAAGGAACAAATTTCTTTGTTAAAAGGTTATGTTACTCGTCGTCGTTATAGTCCTAATTTTTTAATTTTATGTACCTTATTACACTCTATTTCCCCTCATGCATACAGATTTTTATACAATTGTTCTTCTTTAATTTTACCACATCCAAATACAACTAAAAGATTATGTTCAAACTATAATTTAAATCCTCAAATTGAGCAAACAGATATAAATATGCTTTCCTATATTAAAGAAAAATATTTATTTTTGGAAGAAAAAGATAAAAAAGTTGTGTTATTAATGGATGAGATCCATATAAAGCCATATTTAGATTACAAAGGAGGACATTTATTAGGTACATCTCATAATTGTGATTTGGCAACAACTGCATATGTATTTATGGTGCAAAGTATTACTTCCAGGTATAAGGATGTGGTGCATATTTTTCCTGTCAAAAAAATAACAGCTGAAATTTTATTTTCAATTTTAAAAAACTCATTATTGGCTTGGAAAAAATTGGCTTTATTGTGTTTTGCATATCTAGTGACAATAATGCGATTAATAGCCGAGCTGTATCTTTTTTCTCAAATCCCCCAAAACTCTCTATAGTCTACAAACACCCTTCTGATATAACAAGACCTTTATTCTTTATTTTTGATAGCGTACATTTATTTAAGTGTATACGTAATAAATGGTTAAACCAAAAAATTTTGAAGTTTGTATGTACTATCCAAATTTTAATAGACCTGGTGACATAAGTCAGAAACTAAAACCTGCATCTTTAACATTATTGAGAAAAGTACATGAAGCTGAGTCAAATGAACTGGTAAAAACATGCCACACTTTAACTGCAAAATCTTTACGCCCTACAAACTTAGAGCGTCAGAATGTTCAGCTGGTTGTAAATATATTTAATCAGCATGTTGTAGAGGGACTAAAATTAGCAGCTTCTAAGTTCAATTTTCTAAACTTTGATACAACAGCTGAATATATAAAAATTATCACTAGTTGGTGGGACATCATGAATGTTCATTCTATTTATAAAGGTAGCCGCAAACTTAATTGGTATCAAGAACCATTGACATCATCTGCGTCTGATAAAAAAATTGAATATTTGAATGCATTTTGGTGTTGGCTTGATACATGGGAAAAAATAGAAGCAGACACTGGTCATCTAACTAAGGAAACACACAAAGCCTTAAAACACACAACACATGCCATAATAGAAATAGCTTCATATTGTTTAAATGAGTTTAAACTTAATTATATATTAACTGGAAAATTTCAAACAGATTCCCTTGAAGAAAGGTTTGGTGTTTATAGACAACTTGCAGGTGGTCAATACAATATATCAATTACACAGGTTTTTGAGACAGAAAAGAAACTGAGAATTCGTAGTTTAATGCCTCATATTTTTACATCAGATAGCCATGATAAACTTTCTATGTCTTTAAATAAAAGTATTGATTTTTCTAATGTTGAGGAACTTGAAACAGATGATAATTTGAAAATAAATATATCTGAAAAAGATGTCACTGATTTAAAAATTTCTGAAAGTAATCTTACATATATTGCTGGTTACTGCACACATTCTTGTATAAAACATTTTAAATGTCTTCATTGTAAGAATTATCTGGTTTTACCTGATTCTATTGTTAATGCTGAAGAGATTCCAAATTCTTCTATTCTTATAAAAAATATGGACAGAGGTGGATTGAAATACCCTTCTGATCATGTTGTGACTATAATAAATTATTGCTATTTAGTTATAAGTAAACTGTTATCTGCGGAATATGAAAAGAAATTCCTTAAATGTTCTAATCATAGAGCATATGCATTGTCAGTGATTAGAAGGATTCTAAATGAATCTGAAATTTACCTACCTTTTGAAAAATGTGAAAATGGACATACTGCTGAAGATATAGAATTGTTCATTTTAAAATCATGTATAAATATATTTCTTAAAAATTATTGCAAAAAAATCAATGACTCTATAGTAATTAATGCTCAATCTAAAAAAGAAAAATTCAAACTTTTCATAATTCTTAAAAAAATTACTTTTTAATGCAATTTGAAACAAAAATTGCTTCCAATATCTTTATTTCTTTTTAAAACTAAATTTGTGTATTATTTTTAGAGGAAAAATAAAAAAAATATGATTCTAATAAATTATTTCATATTTTGCTGTTTGTCTTTTCCACTTCAACCATAGAAAATTATCACCCATTAAATGCATTTAATATTCTAAATCTATCATACACAGTGAATATATTTTGATAATAAATTAATCATGTGTATTACATTCAAATTTTTTTAAAGAAATATTTAAAATTCATAATAGATTATGTTGCTAATTGTAAGTTATCCTTGTATAAATTTTTACACATAGCTGTTATTAATTTTTTAATATTCATCATGGAATATATATATATATTTATTATAGTCATTGTATGTATAACATTTCAAAATGCCAAACTTACATTATTTTTTAAAGAAAATGTTTGTTCATATTTCTTTTTCAAACTTAATTTGTGTATTGTTTTTAGAAGAAATATGAAAAAAGTATGATTCTATCATACACAGTGAATATATAAATAAATTATTTCATATTTTGCTGTTTGTCTTTTTCACTTCAACCATACAAAATTATCACCCATTAAATGCATTAAATATTCTAAATCTATCATACACAGTGAATATATTTTGATAATAAATTAATCATGTGTATTACATTCAAATTTTTTTTAAAGAAATATTTAAAATTCATAATAGATTATGTTGCTAATTGTAAGTTATCCTTGTATAAATTTTTACACATAGCTGTTATTAATTTTTTAATATTCATCATGGAATATATATATATATTTATTATAGTCATTGTATGTGTAACATTTCAAAATGCCAAACTTACATTATTTTTTAAAGAAAATGTTTGTTCATATTTCTTTTTCAAACTTAATTTGTGTATTGTTTTTAGAAGAAATATAAAAAAAGTATGATTCTATCATACACAGTGAATATATAAATAAATTATTTCATATTTTGCTGTTTGTCTTTTTCACTTCAACCATACAAAATTATCACCCATTAAATGCATTAAATATTCTAAATCTATTATACACAGTGAATATATTTTGATAATAAATTAATCATGTGTATTACATTTAAAATTTTTTTAAAGAAATATTATTAATTCATAATAGATTATGTTGCTAATTATTATTCTAGAACAAAACATAGCACACAAAATATTTTGCTTGAATTTAAAAAAAAATGCACAGGAATTATTAATTATATATACATACACTTTGCAAAAAAATAATTCTCTATAATGTAGATTTGGTACATTAATAATCACCACAGATATATGTTTCCCTTGAAAGTACACCAAGGAAAATTTCAAATACAATATTGATTAAAATTTCATTGTCTTGATCTTAATATGAGTAGAAAGTTATTTATTCAAAATTGTAAGTTATCTTTGTATAAATTTTTACATATAGCTGTTATTAATTTTTTAATATTCTTCGTGGAAATAATATCAGAATCAATTTAAAAATATATAATTGATTGCTTGGACTTGAGCAACATAAAATCAGTTCTTCGGAATATTTTATTCGTAAACGAACGCAGTTGATTTCAGCCTCCACCGGATGACGTCACAAGAGAGTGTTCTGGCTTTCTTAGCTATAGAGGGTGATGGTTTTGAGTCAATTTTCCTTGTTGAAGGCATTTTATACATGTATTAAGAAAAGACACCGAATTAAGCTTATGTAAATAACAGTTCCCCCAGCTGTGTGTTGGATTACTCTTATCGGATCTTAATTGTGCTAGATCAGTATGTGATAATCAATTGGTACTATAAACAATATGATTTATTTTGTACTGAGTTGGTGACAGCATGTTTTTTAAGTCCTCAAACTTTCAATATATTTCTCAATATTTATATTTGTGTTATGCATTCATTTGATTGTATGTTAAACACACAAGCTCAAATTGTATTGCATTTATATTAATAATCAATTTCATTGTTTTAATCTAAAAATATACATTTGATTATATAATAAACAGTATACAAAACATGTAAAGATACTTTACGTTTAATGTTATTTTTAAAATACATCTTTATTAAAATATTATAATAAGGTATAAACAAAATCTCATTTTATTATGTCTTTTCGTGAAGTTTTTACTTGGTTTTACTAAAAGCTAGTCATCAAGTTTTGTTCAAATACAGTGAATAAATAAAATTTTAAAACTCATAAATATTTATCCATTAATCTTGACTTTTCTGAAATTTCTTTATTATTCATTAAGGAAAATAGTTCCTAGCGAAAAGAGAGAGTTGAGAAATGAAATTATTAGCAGCTAAGACATTAGTTTAAAAAGAATTAATAATAACAATTCTCTCGAAATTTTAAAAACTATCAACTTCGATAAAACTTTTGGTAAAATGTTTTAAATTAATAAACAAGTAGTATTATGTAAGAAATGACTTTAAAATAGCTAAAAAATTTTTTGACAGAAATGGCGAGAATATTGTCGATAATAAATTGTAAATCCGCTAGTAGAAAAAAGGAAAACTTTTTGATCCTCTGACAATAAACATCGATCTGAGTCTTTCAGCTAATTTTCATAAATACCTCCAGCCATCCAAAATTTATTGTATCCATCGGGTACTATTTCAATATTTTTTAAACATCTTGTTTTAAATATTTCTCTGTTAAAAGCAGAGGAAGTTCTTCTGTTCCATTATTGTTGGCTGGAGCAAGATTGTCATATGTCTATAAATATTTACTGAAATTTGTATTATAAATGAAGAAATTGCAGGTGGTATTTAACATTCTTGGGGACCTAAAGCAAACCATAATCCTATCAGTTTAAATTAAAATTATCATTGTTAAAATAATAGATGTTAAAATAATCATCTGAAAAGATAGCAAAAAATCTAGTTAATATTTCAATGAATTCTAAATATTCTCAGAAGAATTGGTATACATTGCACGCAATAATTTATTAAAATCCCTCGTGTAACAATAAAAGGATTGATTTAATTGTTTACGTTAAAATTTTATGTGATATCAGAAACTTATGAATATTTTTTTAAACTACATTAAGCAGAGTTCAGAAAACATTATTTATGACGAATTTATTTCTTAGAAATTTAAGCGAATTACCATGAGTAGATGGCGCCACGAAATGCGTATCCATTAAAAACCTCACAATGTAGTTTTATAAAAATATTAAAATATTACAGTATTGAAATTTTACTCTCGGTAAATTCAAATAAAAAAATTAAAAAGAAATGCGAAGTATAGTGTAATGAATAATCAAAATATGAAATATATACTGAATGATTACACAATTTTATAAAATTTTCACCTTTTTTAATAGACCATTTAAATAATTTAGTACTGCACATAAATAAAATAAAACAGTAAGAAATTTCATTATTAAATATATAAATAAAGAAAATTGTAAAAAGATGTTATAATAATTTATTAATATTATGCTGATATGCATATATGTATTTCTTTAAATTGTTACTTGCTGACGATTGGGTAACCAACAGATGGCGCAATCAAATAACATTACTATCGAACTTAATTGTGTTCAGTTTTTCTTTTTTATTGATTATAAGAAATATTGAACTGGGCTGAACGGCCTTAAGAAATAAGGGATCTGCTTCCATGTATAAAAAAATTTATTGCCTTACAACTGGTTAAGGTTTGAGTATAATAACTCTAATAGATTCACGAAAGCTATTAAGAGAGATGAATAAAATGAAACAGTGAAAAAAAAAAAAAGGAAATTTAAAAGCGAAACAGTAAAAACAAAAAAATAAAAATAAAAAGTCTATAAATCTATTAACTGAAACAGATAATTCTTCTAATCAGAAAAATGAATGAATAAATGAATGGAGATATATACCCATAAAAAAGGAAACTCTCGTGTATACTTTTATAATAAAATGTTTATTTATTTATTACGATTATAGATGGCGCCGTGAATGTTAAAATTCTAATTTTGTATATATTTATAGTATTTTAACTTATCAAATACTGGTACAATTAATTTTGTTACATTTTGAAATGTGAAAAAAAAAAAAAAACATTTGATATCCTGGTTGTTGGGGATGTAATTATCATTTCCAATAAATTCCAATCGATGTTTTTGCTTTTAATTCTTGACTGTGTATATTTAATTTATGAAGTTTAGGTAGTTAATGAGTTAAAAATTAATTGCCGAGTTGTACTTTAGGAAATCTTGAGTAAAGAAAAGAAATATGGTAAAAAAAATTATTAATTTTGTAATCCCTAATTTTTTACTGGGATGACTAATTTTGGCTTTTTTTAAATAAAAATTATTGATATAAGTTTTAAAATTTATGGTAACGTTAATATTATTATTCTTAAATTTTATGTTAGTTACTTTTTAGTGTGTATTTACTATAATTAAAAATTATAAGAATGAAATCCATATTTACCAGATTTATTAGTAAATTTAATTTTTATGAATTTATTAAGGTCTTCAAATCAAAATAATTCTTTAAATATAAGTTTAGAAGATTAATTTCTCCACACATTTTTTATTACACTTTTAGAAATGTACTGCGCTTTTAAAATAAAAGTGAGTTAAAGTTTAAAGGAAGGAAAATTAGTTAGAAATATTTTATTAATAACTACTAATTCGTAGTGATCGTTTTTAAAACTGAAATTTAAAAGTACATATTTTAGTAACAGGAATATTGTAGGCATACCTCTAAAGTAAAATAGTATCTCTAATCCAATATCTCTAAAGTAAATTAATCGAAACTAAATGCGAAATATTTATAGTTTTAATAAATTATTATTACATGAAAAAGTATATGATACAAGAAATCAGAGTGCTAAAAAGACATGTCTAGGAAAAAAATCGTAATGAAATATTCTAAAAAATGTACTGTAAATATTTTACTTTAAATAAATTTAATTTTCTAAAAGTAGCATGTAATAAATCATATTATAATATATTTATTTTCTACAAATGATCATATATCCTGTGTAATGAGGCATGAAAAATACATTATAATTTTATTTCTTCAATTTATATTATTAAGTATGCGTGTACTTTATCTTGATCAGGGGTTCAACACATGATTTCGTAAAAAATTTAAAATATAAAATCTATAGAATCCAGAAACAACTTTTTAGCTAAGAAACAAACAAAAATGAAATTTAAAAAAAGGAATTTGTGATAAAATATTTCGCTTTATTTTCTTTTATTGTTATGACAAAAACAATAAAATGAGAATAATTATTTTATTAAAAAATAGTAAAAGTGTGGGTTAGTCGGCGGTTACCCCGATTTTCATCGAGATAAACCAACTTCCCGGCCCTCGGACCGTAACCGACACCCCAGACACCAAGCGTCCAAGAAGCTGGATTACAAGACCACGCCACCGGTCCCCGCATCAAGAGAGGTTTTCTATCGTAGACTTAGATTTTAGAGAAGGAGGGAGAAGAGAGGGAAGGGGAGGTGGGGATTTTGGTTGAGCCCGTGCAATGAACCTTTTACCCTCTCACTGGATCTGGGAATCCATGGCATAGGAAAGAAAATATTATCCTTGATTATTAAAATTTGGAACAAATTGCATTGCTATTTTTCACTTTTTTACATTTTATTTATATTATATGATAACTAAAATAAATAAAAATAAAATAACATTTATTTAGTTATTATTTCATTATCCCACTTAAATCCTCTATATCTTCTTCTTCTTCTTCTTAGAATTGGGTTTGTATGTCATTGGGCACCTCTGCTTTTATCAGCATTTTGTACCATTAACTCCAAACCCAATGTTTCCTAGTTCCAGTTGCTCGGGTCACCCACTTTATTAATAAAGTCCGATAACCCTTTAATGGAGTCTAGGTGTAACTCTCTAGTACGGATGATGTCTAAAGAAGTTAATCTAGGGAGGGCAAGAGCCTCACATTCGTAAATGATATGCTCTGCCGTTTCCTCTTGCGTATGACATTTCCAGCAGATAGGGTCTTGCTGAAACAGTCCCATCTGGTCAGAGTGTCAGTCATGCTAGGAATAGCTTCTTGACTTTCACCAGAAGAAGAAGGTTTGGAGGTCATTTCTACCTCAAGGGAAGGATTCATTGCTGCCCCTTTACAAGATTGCCTCTGAGTTCCCTTGTCTTTTTCAGCAAGGTCTACTTCAGAGGCTTCACCTGCAAATGCAGAAAGGTTTGTTATTACTTGTGTCTTTTCAGCCACAAGATAACAATTAAAAAGCTCAGGTAATATAAGTCCACCCAGCATTGCCTGAGTTACTGGGCAAGGCAAATTACTCTAGAAGTTCGCCAGGCAACTAGAGGCTCCGTTAAGACACCAATACCGCGGTGCCAATTAGCCCTAGGCACGGAACGCATAACACCAGGGTTTACGGGAGCTGGTTCGCGGCCTCTGATTTTATATTCAAGGCTATCCTGTCATTCCTACAGGACATTCGGCGATCCACCACCTGCCGACGCGCCTGGTGGCTGCTCAAGCCCCAGGGAGGTACACGTACCCCCTGGTTCCAGGAAATCCTCTATATACTTCACATGCAAATATATACATATAAGGGAAAATATAACTATAAAATTGTAAATAAATTTTCCCTCTTTTATTTCCCTTTCTCTTCTCTCTATCCTTAATATCAGGAGCTAAACAATCTCAATTGCACCGAAGGGTTGTTCCATTTTATCTTATAAATCATCCTACTGGAAGTAGGAGCTCAGCTCCAGGAACAACACAACAGCTTCCCAGCTAGAGCTGGATTTCACTCCCAACTCCCATTCGTCATCGTGCATCGTGTGTTGAATGGGAGTTTGGAGTGCAATCGTAATACGTCGTTTTAGGTATAAGTGTATCATACAAGTGGCATGAGTACTAGAATTTGACATGCATCGCAGAATATAGCATAGAGAATTTTTCATGTAAAAATTTATTTCGTACCCTATGATGCCTGGGTGACGTCATCCTCCACCCCCACTCATTCCGAAACTTTTTGGGAGAGGGTGAAGAGCAGGCAACGGAAAATGTTGAAACCGTAGCTCCCATCGATAGAGTTATCAGAAGCTGTAAGACAGTAGTAAGTATGTGTGTAAATATTTAACTGTTCATTTCTTGTGTATGTGTGTGCGTGTGTCTGTGTGATTGGATTAATAAATGCGTGCGTGCAAAACTGAAGCGTCTCTTTCTCTCATGAGAGTGGAGTGGGTGGGAAGTGGAAGCAATCACAGAACACAAATATGACCCGCTCCATATGGAGAACCAGACGATTAATCGATGTAGGAATATTTGATTATTCAGCATGGAAAAACTATGTACTTTAGTTTTTTGAATTATGAAAAATATTATTGTTAGAATAATTGTATGGGGAAGGTTTGTTAAAGATAGAATAATTTGAGATAGCACAGTTATTAATAATTTTAGTTTGTTGAATGATAAAAAATAGTAACGGTAGAATAAATGCAATAGGAAAGTTTGTAAGTATAAAATAATTTGAAAAAAAGTTGTTATTTAAGTTTTATATTAAAGATACAATCATGTTTAATATAAAAGGATTGAAAAAGGAAAATTAATGGAAGTAGTTAAGGAATTAAATTTGAACGAAGAAGCAGAACATAGAATTGTAGATTTGAAATAGTTAATAGAAAAAATGAATATGCTTTGAAACGATCTCTGATATATTAATTTCATTAAATTTTTTGGTAGAACTGTTACTGAACGTAGAGAAAAAATAAAATAAAAATTTAATCAAAGTTGTTAAGGAAATAAACACTTTAGAAATCAGAATCGAAAGTAACATTCGAAGTTGTAGGAACTAAACTTACGTTGATTATAGTTTAGCTATAGAAATGACAAGAATTTAAGCAGAGAATGGTACTTCAAGCATAGGAGGGAATGGACAAAACCTAAATTTATATAATTCTTTAGAATATTCAATTAAAAAAGTTATAAAACTTTAACTATGCCAGTTCCTAACAAACCCGATTCGTGGAATTTATTTTTGCTGTTTAGTTTTATTTCTTATTTATTATTCATTTATTTTTAATTATTTACAATTTATTTAGTGTTATTCTAAACGCTGTTCCTCCAAGCATGTAAGATCTTAAATGTGGATCAGTTATAAAGAATCATAAATAGAAAATGTTTCAAACGTTCCCCTTTAGTTACGAAGTTATCAGAATTTCAAGTCGTATTTCTTTCGGTTCCATTGCATTTGCTGTTGGTGGCGTTTTGGGAAAAGCATAAATATGTACGTTGCAAATATCAAAAACAATAATAGTCTTTCAAAAATCGAAATAAAGGAAACAATGTTATTTTGAAAAAAAAATTACAATGGTTATGAAGAAGGTAAAAAGTATCCGAAACCGTAAATATCTTTTTATTTTCAGTAATTACTCGCAGAGGATAAAAGTAAATGGAAGAGAAGCTTACTCCTCTTTCTTGAAGCGGGAAGAATTCCGGAGTGCACTCTTACATCATTTAAGTTAACGACATCCTGAAGTAAATATTTTTACATTGAAATCAAATTGCATTTAAACTCTTTTTAAAAGCTGTTATTAAATTTTATGTGCGGAATATAGTTTAAATTTTACGGAAACTGTCTCGAAACAGATCGGAAAATTCTTGAAATAAAAAAATTAGAAGATTTTATCAAAGCAGAGGAAGGCTTGGAAATTAGCTATGTGCACCCATCCCTATATCATTAATGACCCATTCTTTATATATATATATATATATATATATATATATATATATATATATATATATATATATCACCCATCACCCATTCACCATTCTTTATATATATATATATATATATATATATATATATATATATATATATATATATATATGTATATATATATATATATATATATATATATATATATATATATATATATATATATATATATATATATATATGTATATATATATATATATATATAAGAATGGGAATATATTTTAAAAGAATAAATAAGAATTACTTTAATATGAATAAAATAAGAATTATATTTTGATTTTTGAAATATAAATTATAAAATGTATAATTATATTATATAAAAATATAGAATGTATAAAATGTAGAACTATTATAGAAATTATTCAATGTGAGTGTAGTAAGAGAAATTTTAATTTAATTACTTATATTAAGAATTTCTATATTACAATGCTTGTTAAAAATAAAATTATGAAAATAAAGCTGAAAATCCCATTACTTCCATAATAGAAAAATACACAATATTACCAGTTAAATTGTAGAGTTTTGAGTAAAACTTGTGTAAATACAGTGTTTCCTCGCCACTTTGCGTTTCATGTTTTTGCGGCTTCAGTAATTCTCGGGTTTTTGCAAAATATTTAAAAAAAAAAAAAAAAAAAAAAAAAAACGTGTTGGCAGTTTTATCACGGAATAGAGCGTTGTTCCATGTTGATGCGCGAGAGAGAAGGATCCCTGCCTGTGAAACAAAGAGAGGAATTGACTCGGAATACATACCACGGGCTCTCTGATTGGTTTCCGGTGCCACATCGACCAATTAGAGCACGAGTAGATTCACGCCTGTGAGTTGGTTGTCTGCGCATCATCGCAGCATCACCTAGCATTTTCTCTTATGGTATCTCACCAGTCTCGTCTCTGATGTTGACTGTTTCGCATATTGTATTTTAGTGTTGTGCTGTCGATAACTTGTCTTGTTTACGTGAACTTTTTTTATTAATTAAGCCCTTATAATGCCACCTGAGCACTGTGCCCGATTTCACCAGGACGCCCAAGAATATACCTTCATAAAATTATACTCCACCACCAACACAAGACTCATCGCCTCTCTGAGAAAGCAGTTTTGATTTATGCTTATTACAGAATAAAGTTTTGTAATAAACTTTATTAATAAGCACTGACGCGTTTAAGCAAATGCGTATACTATAGTATTTTTTGTCTTAAATGTGTAAAGTATAAATACTGTTTACATTTTTAAAATATTTGTGTATCACATACACGAAAGTTCCTTGGCGCAAATTCTACTTTGCGGTTTTTCAGCTTTAGCGAAAGATTATGGTCCCCATTTACCGTGAAAAATGAGAGATCAATGTAATATTTAACATAATTAAAATATAATTAAAACTCTGCTCGTATATGTGTCTACGAGATATTTCTTCTATTACGAATACTATTTAAAGAGTCATCAAATAAAGTTGAATTCGCCAAACATTGGTTTTAAAAGAATAAAAGTTGTATAAATTTTGTTTTTGAAATCACCATTTTATGTAAAATAAAAGATAATCCAGTCAATTAGAATAATTTTCGGCAATTTATTTTAAGTAAGGATTTATTTTGAGTAAGGTGTGAATAAGGGGGCTAATTCACGTTAGACCTAAAATTTAAAATAGATTTTTAACTACCACAAATACCAAAACATAGAGTGGGGCTCGAACCTACAAACAGTTGTACTATAGGTTGAAACACTTAACCTTCTACAACCAGTTTGGTTTATTTTCAGCAATATTCAGAAAATTAATTTGTCTTATAAAAATACTTCACTACTTCACTGAAGGAGATGTGCAGGGCTAAAAACTAATTAAATCTGAGAAAAGGTATTTTTAGTCGAATTTATAGCTGTAAAATTACATATAACGGGACCCTAAATACTCAACTTTACTGATTGGAGTCTCATTTTCAAATAAAATTTTTCAATAATCGATATTCTTTCATCATTTATTCTATAGCGCATATGAGATACATCTAAAAGATAACAATAAGATAAAACTGATTTTGAATTTTATTTAAGATGATTGTGCTCGAAAATCATGGAATGAAGGCGTAAAATAAATTAGTATAGTCACACACAAATAATTTAAAAGTTTGAAATTTTTAATATTCCTTTCAATAGAAATAACATTAAAGAAATTACATGCCTGTCTGAGTTCTTACATTAATTTGTTGTTGTTGTTATTTCCAATCCTTCAGAGATCTAGCGTCAGTTGGATCAGATCCATGACACTGTGGTGAAGGTGAGAACCAGCAGTGAACTTGCTCAAACATCCGCCAGAGGGAACCCAAAACAATCCATGATGTGATCGGGGTAAGGCGGCTTCCGGTGGCATTTTGTGCACAATAAAGAGACCTTGCGCTCTAATTCGAATGGCGTGCTTTTCAGATGCACATCAATATAAGTCTTGATACAGCCGTTTGTCACTCCCAAATTCTAACGCACCCCTTGGTGTCTTCCTGCTGAACCAAGAATGGGTGAGAGGGGTCAGTCAGAATTGCGTCTTTTTTTCTTCTTTATAGAGAAAATTTCTTTATGAGTTAATATGTAGTTTTTGTTGGGGAACTCAGAGCAACCTCTTTTAGCCAAGAAATCTGCAGATTCGTTGTCTTGGATTTTAATATGGGGGGGGAATCCACTGAAAGTGGACATCCCTACCCTTGGCTCGATTTTTAAGATTGGTGATACTCTGTATGCCCACAAAGTCACACACGCTATTCCAGTCATGCAGGTATTGAATCGAGCTACGACTATAAGTAAGGATCCAAATGTCACTAGATCCAGTGCCGTGGATGTTGGTCTTTCATCCCTCACTTATGGCGATTCATTATCTTTTGAATACCGATCAGTCTTCTGGGTTGCGTCAAAAAAGCCGGACAGATAGACTCTGGATGAAGACACCACTCCTAGTGTTATTCGATTCGTCTTTACTGCTCCATCTGTGTACATCGATATGATTAAAAACAAACATTATATCCAATTAAAAAATATTAGTTGTTTTTCACTATCCATTGCCTAAATCAGCGATCTAACTTAATATGACAGCGCTAAGTGATGGCTACAAAGTGATTTTTAAGCTTTTCGATACGTACTTGGCAAAAAATGGTTGGGGGTATCCAGATATTTCATTTGAATGAATTTTGGAGAAGGGCATACGGTTAGTGATGACATAAATTTTCAAAAATAAATAAACACGAAAGAAAAAGAAAGTTAATAATGCCAAACTTTGGATATAAGTTGGAAACTCATTTACTTGATTTAAATAGTTAACAGAATAGTTAACCAATCTATGCATCTATGCATTTTTTAAATATAAATTGAATTTTTATCCGTTTCACAAATACAAACATTTAGAATATTTAACAAGAATTTTTGATTATGAATACAAGGATTAGGAGGCAATTCAAAAAAGTGTTAGTTAAGAAAAATTCATAAAAATTAGAAATAATCATTGGTTAAACACTCAAAATACAATTTTTGATTAGTTTATAAAATACTGGTCCTGACCGAAGGCTGAGTGAATAGCGTTTTTGACTGTTGAGCGGTGGATTCCGGATTTGATTCCCGGTTCGGACATAGATGTTTCTTTCTCTCTGTGTTCTTCTGTCCTTTCTTCTGAGATGATGTATGAATGTGGCCTACCCTTTAAACGGGTTTGTGGTGGTATGGCGTGGGTAATGCTAATCAGTTCGATGACTTCGTTCATAGGTGCCCACTGGGTAACGACAAATGTGTAGCGGTTTTCGGTCTTGTTGTGGCGAAGGGTTGGTCATCCAAGTGTCCGCCATTATTAAAAAATACTGGTTAAAAGAAAAAGTTTGGTTTGTCACTCAACAGTTATTTTTTGTACACAAGGGTTACATTAGACAGGGACCTACTGCTTGAATTAGATCCCCAGTCCCTACTAGCATCTATATCCAGGCTGGGATTTGAGCCCATTAATTGTTAAATCAAATGCAAGAATGCTAACCATCCACCTACCAACTCAGTAAAAGAAGTGAAACACCTTAGGTAAGTAAAAAATAAGTACAAATTATGCTTCTTTAGTATTGTTCTCTTTGAAGGAAAATTAAACTGCTTCTTGACAGGTGACAAAAACTGATCGTATTGTGGTAGGGGGAAGCTGACCCGTGAGCTCGAGATGTAGGGGGGGTATATATACCCCTCCCGGAAGACAAAATTAGCTTTGTCATAGATGTTACAGAGGAGAGTGGAGTTCATTAAAGGATCTGGAGAGTTTTATAATTCTGAATAAAACTTTTTTTTATCCTACGCCCGTTGTTGACACTTCTGCCATTAATCGACGAGCAATTCAATAAAAAGGTTTAACAAATAAAAAAACAAAAATAAATTCCTTTAGTAGCCTCAAAAGAGTTGTCAGTCATGAACTTTACAGCTCAAGGGCAGTTCTTGAGGTGAACGGCATCCATATCACTATGACTGTACAATGGACAACGAGCAGACTCCATTACACCTATTCGATGCAGATACTTTTGCGGGTAGTCATGTCCAGCTGCCACTCGGAAACAAGTGACACCAACAGCTCGTGGTAAGGTGCCTAGGATTTTATTGTTCCCATCAAGTAGAGTTTTCCACTGTCTGGCCATAGCGGTATCAGCATAAAGGGAATATCTGTCATACTTTATTTTACTAGGATTACACTTTTCATGTTGCGCAAAGGCAAAGGGGGGTTTGGCTGGATCATAAGGGAAGCAGCTTTCGCAAGTCTGTCTGCCTGCTCATTTCCAAAAACATCGCATTGGCTCGGGAAGAGCAATGTGGTCCTTGATTTCAATGAGTTCTTGCAGCTTCCTTCTGCAACAGTGTGGACTAGTGCATTATAGTATTATAATTTAGATTAATAATCGAAAGAATAGTAACTTGTGAATCAACACGGAAAACAATTATTTGATCATGGATGCTTCTGAATTTGCCAACTGCAAGAGCTACAGCACCAAGCTCGCCATCGAAATTTTTGCAGTATTTCCCCACAGAGCAGCTTATACTAAAATCTTTTGAATACACTCCAGCACCAGCATTTTTTATAGAATTCTTCGCAGAACCATCTGTGAAAATATGGTGGCAATCCTCAGAAAGGTATCTGCTATGAATTGTAGCCAGAGCAGCACTTCTCAATTCATTCTGTAGGTGTACTGTTTCTTAACTACCCAAACAAAATCTAGATGTACCTCCAACCTATCTAGATCCATAACAGAACTCTATTGCCTTGGAAAAAACGGTGATCTAGGGTATTGATATCATAAGTGTCATAGAGATCATTAATAACTGAAGGAAATGATCTATGGGTTTTTTAGTACCTCAACCGATTGGCTGTAATTTCGTAGAAAATTTCTCTTTCTTCTTGAGATTCTTTCAATAAGAACCATAGCATTTCTATTACATCTATCACCCAAAGGCTCTAATTTGGTCTGCAGTTGCATATCAACTATAGGAGTTGATTTAGCTTCTCCAGTGATTAGACGCAACATGTTGTTCTGCAAAACATCAAGTTTGTGTCTACTAGAATCTAAGGCAGTAATTAAGACCTCATTTTCATATTCAACAATGGGACGAACATAGCTTTTATATGCTGTGCGTAGCACATCTTAAGTAGAGTCCTATGGGATGCCAAACAAGCACTTGATTAGCTTAAATCTCAAGTGTTCTCTATCAATTGCAGTATCAATTTACTTTTTCCGAGTTAACTTTGAATCTAAGTGAATAAACAAGTAAATAGTATCATTTGTTCTTATTACGTTTTCTTCTTTATAGCTAAGAAGAATATCATGATGCTTGGTACTAAGGGAGAACATTTGGAAAGGTGTCTTATCAGTGTTTACTACCATATTATTTCCACCTGCCCAAGAGCTTAGAACATTCAGGGCTCTTTGCAGAGCACATCCCAGACCAGCTATATGAGAACCAGTACCACTCATTACCATGTCATCCGCAAACAGCAAGACATTTGAACCTAGGACAGATTTAGAGATATTGTCTATTAGGTCATTGATCATAATATTAAACAGAATAGGGCTCAGCACTGCACCCTGAGATGATCCCTGTTTGGTCTGCAAGTACTTTGACACATTGTGGCCCTATAAAGCGTTAATCAAGAAAACTCTTATTCCATTTATAGAGATTTCCAGTTATACAATTTCCAATAATTTTTTTCAGTAATTTAGCTTCCCAAACCTTATCAAAGGCATTTTTGAAGTCCACGAATACAGCAAGGGTATTTTGTTTTCTCTGAAAGTCGTCCTTGATTTCTTCGAATAAGCACACTATATGTTCACTCGTGGATCTATGTCTAGAGAAAACCTGCCTGTCTCTCCGATAGTGTATCTTTTTTATACAGCACAAAGAGTATAGCCTATTGGCAATCAACCTCTCAGTAAGTTTACACATAGGTAAGAGGGATCGAGTGGTAACTCTCCAATTTGCAGAAGGTTTGTTAAGTTTGAGTATAGGAATAATCATTGCTTTCCTCTCCAGACACTTGGCAAACGACTCTCTAAGATAAATTTATAAATACCAGTAAAGCAGATTTTGCTGAGTAAAACTTGTATTTGTATAAAATTTTCTAAGTTAGTGATACAGAGAAAATACTGATCAGGCGACCTAGTTGTTTCTAACAAAGAATGGAGAGATATGCTTTAAAATTTTATACCAGTTATACCCCACATTTGTGTCCAGCATAGGAAATGATGGGTTTTAGGAAAGACATAAATTAGGTGTTTGTTCTATGTTTTTAAGCTATTTTTTGTGTAACAGACTTTCACCAATCAGAGTGCGTGACGTCATCATTAGGAAGAACTGATATTGTTAAAAAGAACTACTGCCATTGGATCCTATTAAGAATTGGGAGGAGAAACAGGTACAAAAATGAATATAAAAGTCAGGAAACATTTAATTTATCTGGAACGATTTATTCGAACATTGATTTATCGTTTTTTCTAGCGTGACGTCATCATTAGGAAGAACTGATATTGTTAAAAAGAACTACTGCCATTGGATCCTATTAAGAATTGGGAGGAGAAATAGGTACAAAAATGAATATAAAAGTCAGGAAACATTTAATTTATCTGGAACGTCTTATTCGAACATTGATTTATCGTTTTTTCTAGCGTGACGTCATCATTAGGAAGAACTGATATTGTTAAAAAGAACTACTGCCATTGGATCCTATTAAGAATTGGGAGGAGAAATAGGTACAAAAATGAATATAAAAGTCAGGAAACATTTAATTTATCTGGAACGTCTTATTCGAACATTGATTTATCGTTTTTTCTAGCGTGACGTCATCATTAGGAAGAACTGATATTGTTAAAAAGAACTACTGCCATTGGATCCTATTAAGAATTGGGAGGAGAAACAGGTACAAAAATGAATATAAAAGTCAGGAAACATTTAATTTATCTGGAACGTCTTATTCGAACATTGATTTATCGTTTTTTCTAGCGTGACGTCATCATTAGGAAGAATTGATATTGTTAAAAAGAACTACTGCCATTGGATCCTATTAAGAATTGGGAGGAGAAATAGGTACAAAAATGAATATAAAAGTCAGGAAACATTTAATTTATCTGGAGCGTCTTATTTGAACATTGATTTACCACTTTTTCTAGCAAAAGGGCTAGATGGGGCCGTATAACTACGTATTTCCAGATTATCAAAAAGCATTTTTGTATAATCTAATTCCTTTTCAAAATTACCAAGCTCCAAATTATGTCGCATATAATCCAAAAAACTATTACCCATATTACTCTAATGTTTCCTTAATTATGTCAAAGACGAACGATGTTCTATTGAATTCTTATAAATGCTACAAGGAAAAGCCTATTTCATGTTCACCTGAAAGTAATTCTTCCGTAACGATTGATAATAGTAAGTACATGTTTTCTTATTACATGATTATTAAATCTAGTTTTTAAGCATACATTAGATCCTATTACATTGTTTCTGAAAAAATTTGTTTTTCTTAAATTAATTTTAAATATACGTTTTTATATTTAACCTATTGTTTCGTTTACTATAGGTTAGATTTAAGTTTTTATTGAAATTTGTTTGAGCGTTCAATTGTGAGAAGTAAAGTGTATAATTACCCGGCTATTTTTATAAGACAAATACATTGCGCTTAAGATTGTAATTTCGTAAATAAAAAAGGGAAATAATTTATTTAAATACTAACGTTCTCAGTTTTAAGTTTCTTTATTTTAAGTTTTAAATGTTTCGCTTGTGTATCGCATTGTTTGGTTGAAGCACATGGTTTGCGGATTTTGATCCAAATGATAAGAGAATAAGAATTGCAAGACTTTTTTTCTGTGGGTTTTTTTCGATAACATTTATAAAATCTCAATCAAACAAATATTGAACAGAAATTTACAGGATTCTTGAAGTTTACAAAAAAGTTTTCAATTTAAACAGAGTTTTTTTGATTTTTAATTACATATATATAATTTTAAAAGTTTCGCAAATATTTCATTTTGTGGATATTGTTTAAATTCGGCCAAAAATCCGAAATGTTGTAATTTTTGCAATTGTTATTGCATATCTGCTAATACTGTGAAAACTTTCTTTTTTGAGATTTTTTATAATTAACAGGACCAACATTTATAAAATATTATCAAAAACTTATCCAATATACACTGAAATTGACTACATCATTACTTGAAATTTACAAACTGGAAATTAAAAGTTTACAAGAAATTTTAGTTTTTCCCACTGGAACACAATTTTTTTTACTATTAATCCAATGTTTCTGTTAATTTTCATCAATGATTTATAATATAAATTACAAGTAATAATCGTGTATAGACCTATAACAAATGTAATCTTTGTTTTACTTGATATATAAATTATGCATCGGTTTTTGACAACAAATATTGTTGTGATATTGAATTAAAATGTGTGAATCTACATTTTAGAAACCACTTCTATTTTTTTTTATTTGATTAACTTTATATGAAGTACAGTAATCCCCCTATAACACGGTATGTTAGTTCTGTTTTTTAGGAATACTCGTTGTACGAGTATTCTCGTAAAACGCGCTTGTTTGACCTTGAATCATTTGTAGATAACGCTTTATACTATACCTTTTCTCGTTAAAGAGGGTTTAAATCAAATATTATGTAAAAGTATGTTATGAACTAAATGTGTGTGTACTTTATTAAAATCAAAATAACAATATTTAATAATAAAAAACTTATACACATATAATTAAAAAAAGTTCATTTTCAAATAATTCCAAAAACAGTTTTATTGCATATTTATTCGCTGTAGAAGTTATCTGAAATAACGTTTTCACCCTGACATCTTTTTTAGCAGAATCTTCAAAGGTCAATAATATAAATTCATAAGGACACACAATGTGCAAACGTATGCGAAATGGATTGAGAACTGTACAAATCATAATAAATTTCGTAGTACAGAAATATAACGGGGGGAATCGAAGCGTTATAAGGGGGGAGGAAACACGTGTCGTAAGAGTGACATGAAAACGCGTTATAAGAGTACCGTGTTATAGGGAGTATTACTGTAATTTCTTAATTTCCAAACTCTTTTTAATGTCAGTTAAAGGTTTGCATTTTATGATAAATTTTTAAATTGTTTTACTTATTTACGAAAATCGCTATGAAATATTAAAGTGCATTTTATAATGACGAATATATTAACTCTTAAGCCTTTATCCTCTGTATTACACAAAAGATGGCAATTTTATTTAAATTGTCTTTATAGTTCATTTTTATTAAAAATTTATTTTCGATGTGTAATAATCGAGATTACACAAAATAACTGCACAAAAAATTTCGTTTAATTATCTTGAAGATGAAATAATTGAACAATTTAGGAAATTTTATAATAGTTTGGGGAATTATATGATAAGAGTGCTTTGAATAATATTTTCTTTTACTTGTCTTTTTACGACGAGAATAAAATTTTTTAATTTAATATGTTGTGGGGCAACTCGTTTATACAAGAATTAAAATGCAGGGATAACTCCCCAAAATGCACGCCGAGCTGGCAGACGAATGGTTAGCGCTCTTGCCTTCGGTTCAACAGTTCGTGGGTTCGAATCCCACCTTGGGCATGGATGTTTGTAGTGGTTCGGAATCCCCTTTAAACCCAAGGTCTAATTAGCCCTAATGACAGGATAGCCTTGAATATAGAATAAGAGGCCGCGAACCAGCTCCCGTAAACCCTGGTGTTATGCGATCCGTGCCTAGGGCTAATTGGCACCGCGGTATTGGTGTCTTAACGGAGCCTCTAGTTGCCTGGCGAACTTCTAGAGTAATTTGCCTTGCCCAGTAACTCAGGCAATGCTGGGTGGACTTATATTACCTGTGCTTATTAATTGTTATCTTGTGGCTGAAAAGACACAAGAAATAACAAAACTTTCTGCATTTGCAGGTGAAGCCTCTGAAGTAGACCTTGCTGAAAAAGACAAGGGAACTCAGAGGCAATCTAGTGAAGGGGCAGTAATGAATCCTTCACAGGAGGTAGAAGTGACCTCCAAACCATCTTCTGGTGAAAGCCAGGAAGCTATCCTTAGCATGACTGACTTTCTGACCAGATGGGACTGTTTCAGCAAGACCCTATCTGCTGGAAATGTCAAACGCAAGAGGAAACGCCAGAGCATATCATTTATGAATGCGAGGCTCTTGCCCTCCCTAGATTAACTTCTTTAGGCATCATCCATACTAGAAAGTTACACCTAGGCTCCATTAAAGGTTTATCAGACTTTATTAATAAAGTGGGTGACCCGAGCAACTGGAACTAGGAAACATTGGGTTTGGAGTTAATGGTACAAAATGCTGATAAAAGCAGAGGTGCCCAATGACATACAAACCCAACCTTAGAAGAAGAAGGAGAAGAAGAAGAAGAATTAGCCCTTGTGTGCAAAAAATGACCGTTGAGCGACAAACAAAACAAAGCCCCAAAATGCAGTTTCTCACGTTATGTTAACTGTGAAAATAGCGAAATTTCCTTCCCCGTATTACGTGTATGATTGCTGGTATCGAACCAACTTCTGGTTCATTATGGTTATTAAATGTTTCCAGACTCTGAAAATGATGGTTTTCATTATTTCTATTTCACATCTTTAAAGTTAGTGTTTTCAACTTGTATCTGAAAATATAACTTTTGAAAATCGTATTTATAAAAATGGTCGCTTTTAAGAAATTCAAAATTTAGAAATGGTTTTTTAACAGACATCACTAATATTGTGCATACTTGCTTTAATTTTTTAATAATACATCCATTATTAAAAAGAAATGATATCCGATTCTTGGTGACAGTAAAAATTATAATAAAAATTTTTTAATTAGTGTAAAAACATTTCAAGTTTTCTTGCTTTACATTTATAAGACCTCCCGCAAAATTTTGTGTTTGAATTTTATGTATGTGAAATCTTTTGATGTTACAACTCAATACTTTAATGCTTCATAATTCTCATAAAACTAAAGGTTCAGATCGAATTAGTTTAATATGAAACTAGAGGGGGAAGGTGAAAATTGATCCTATGCAATAACTATAATAACGGAATTAATAGACAACCAAATATGTGCTGGAAAAACCACATTCCCGCTATATCTTTAATTTTGGTACTGAGATTTCTTTATCACAAGTTTAAGCTTTAAATTCTTTTATCTGTGTTTTGTTTCGTAAATTAAAATTGATTTGATGTAATACTCTGTAAGGGATACATTCTGTGCTCTTTGATATACTTTATTATTCACTGACATCACAATTTTGCTATTGTTGACTCATTGGAAAGTGAGTTGGATACCTACTTCAAGTTTGCATCCTATACTTTAATTCTCAATATGCTTTTATTATAAAATACTTCAATAATCTTTGATATACTTTCAGAAATCTTCGGCAGAAGTGGCAACTAAATGGTTAGAGCAGTGGTCTTTGGTTCTATAGTTCGTGGGTTCCTGTAGTTCGGATATCAGTTAAAATTGTAGGTCCCTGTCTAATAGCCCATCGTTTTGTTCGAAAAATGATTGCTGAGCCACAAACAATACTTAATACAAGAAATCTAAGGACTGAGATGCTTCAAATCTTTTTTCCTATGTTTATTTTGTTGCGACAGCTTGCTTCCGTATACCTAGTCCTGAGTTGGCCTCTACCAGTTAGGTAAAAGCAGTTGGGCGGAGTCTTCGTAATTTTGAAGCAGTGACAAAGAAGAAAACCCCCAATACTTGGCCTGCCTCCCCCAGAGGTATCATTTCCCTTGAAGAACATTGCGACCACGCCTAGTTTTAACGTGCCTCAGTCACTCTTAGCGAACACGACAGATCTTTGGTCAGCTGGGATTCGAACTCGCTACCTTCCAAAAATGAGAATGATGTCCTAACCATCCAGGCCACAGCAGCCTTGTATAGTTTGTGCCTTCGATCCCCACTTACAGATTGGGTAACTTGTGTTTCATTATCTCCACGTCAAACCCTTTATCCCGGTCTAAATTAGTCTTGTGCAAACATCGAACATCGTTTGAGGAACTGAAAAATGAAAACTTCACAATTTTGAGTGTAGTCCACCGTTGTGTACTCCACGACAAGTGCTCATCTATTCTTATTCTGGAATGCTTAGAATTATTAGTCAGATCTTCATGAAATCGACTTGAAATAGTAGCTCTTATGAAGCAACTAATTACAATATTTTTGTATTATACTCATTCCGCTTCAGAAATTTCTTTAGTTTTAAATGGGAAGACGTGTGGTTATTTTCGATATTTCAAAATTGTAAAAGCTATGCTTGACAACTAGAAGTGTTAATAAATATTCTCCATTTTCAAAGCAGTAAATTTGTAATTTGAAAAAACTTACGAAATCCGCATATTTTAACAAATTATTTTTATTCATTGCAGAATGTTTTCTGTTTTCCCAGTTGATTGGTAAAGCATTGGAACGTGGATATAAGAGGAAATCTTACTTCACTGTTTAATAACTTTGTAACTAAAAAGAAAACCACTAAATGTTGCCATTTCCCCACTTCATTCCTTTTATTTTTAAATGATTCACCTGTGAGTGCATTTTGTAGAGGAAGACAGTCATGAGCAAAGCAAAATTTGTAAGCATCGTTGTCAACATATTAAATAACATTTATTTTTTCTAATCGCAATTTTCCCCTCTCATACTAAGGTCACGTTTTCTACTTACAGTCACTGGCTACTAGAATTGGAAGGGGAGAACTCAACTTTCTGTTTATAAGCTTCAAACAAATATTGTAACTTTTTTCTGTTAATGTACTGGATAATTTTTGTGTACTGTATTTAAGTTTATCATGATGAATGCAAATGTGTTAAATTCCTGTTAATGATTTTGTTTTCACAGAAAACTCCACAGCAGAAAACCCTGTTCTCAGGCAAAGATTAACAAATATTAGCGAAGATTCTTCCGGTGGTCAATCTTTAAATCGCATTAATTTGAGAAAAAACAAAAAAATTCGAGGAATCTTTACAGAATTCCAGTTACATAGACTAGAAGAAGAATTCCAGCGTAAACAGTATATAGTAAGTATAAATTTATTTGAAATCTTTGTAGAAAGAAATTCCTGTTAATAATTTTGTTTCATCAGAAAACTGCACGGCAGAAAATCCTATTCTCAGGCAAAGCCCAACAAATATTTGCCAAGAAGTTTCCAGTGATCAATCTTTGAATCGCATTACTTTGTTTGAGTTTTTTTTTTCTCAATTTTGACAGAATTTATGTTAGATAGACTAGAAAAAGAATTCCAGAGTAAACTGTATATAGTAAGTATAAATCTATTTTGAATCTTTGTTGAAGGATGTTCTTGTGACTAGTTTTGTTTCTGCAGAAAACTCCGTGGCAGAGAATCCTATTCTCAGGCAAAGACTAACAAATGTTAGCTAAGAAGTTTCTAGTGGTCAATCTTTAAATCTCATTACTTTGATAAAAACAAAAAACAAAAATCCGAGGAATATTTACAGAATTTCAGTTGGATTGACTACAAGAAAAATTCCAGCGTGAACAATACATAGTAAGTATAAATATATCTTAAATCTTTGTTGAAAGAAATTGTTTAAAAAAATTTAATATAAAATTAATCCTAATTCAAACTCTAAATTATTAAACAGTTCATGGTAGATTCCCAGACCATCGAAGTCAGTTTTCTCAAAGCAATCAAAAGTTTTAAAATAAAATTTTCTATTCACATATTAAAGAACACTTTTATTTCCCAATTCTTCCTAATCGTGTTTCATAAAATTGCTACATCAAGTCTGCATATAGGGGGACATATCTTCATCAATAATGTGCACTGAAATTGTGAAGTGAATTTTTCTTGGCTTTATGGCATCTGTATTCTTAAACATTGTATCAAAATGCATCACTATAATTAAAATTCTATATTTTTGATTCTGTATCACAATTTTGGACAAAGTTTGTTTGTTACCCTCTGCAATGCAGGAGACAGCGGTACTCAAAATCACTGATTTGGACGCACGAGGACTTTCCGTTTGTTTTCTCTAAATATGAATGATAAAGGGTACTAACTCCGTAATTGATTTTGTTCTATTCGAGGCCCTCTCTCTTCCCCACCACTAAATGTTAACTCTTCCCGTTTGTGCAGTGCTTGTTTCACGTTTATATATTAGTGTTTGTATTCCATCGCTTCCTTGGTTAAATACAGTGAGTGTAAAAAGTATTCGCGCGCGTACAGTATGACAATTGATATAAATTAAAACAAAATTAAAAAATTTTTTGATTTAAATTAAAAACAATTGACAGTTGATCCGTTCATAAAAATAATAAACATAAATTCCATTTTAGTTAATAATAAATACATAATAGAACATGTTTTCACTAGTTTCATGTGAAATTTACACAAAAATAATTTTATACATGAATAAATATTTACAAAACTGTAACAATCAAACATCTTGTGGTGTAATAAGTATTCGTACACTAAAAGAAATGCAAATTTTTTTAGTTATATTTTGTGATTGGTTAAGCCATTAAGATGTAGTTAACTGACGTCATCCTGTAAGTTACTTAAAAGGTTCATCAGTGGAAATTTTAATGTGAGAAACTAGAAATTCTGTGTAATGGGTCGTAAATGTAAAGAGACAAGTGTTTCCAAAAGAGAACTGATTTTAAAGCTCCCCGTAAAAATGGTAAATCGTACAACAAGATTTCTGATCTGGTTGGTAGACCCCGTTCAACAGTGCAGTCAATCATAAAAAAAGTTTGCTGTCACTCTAACGGTTCAAAACAGTTCTCGTACTGGGCGACCATGTCTATTGACATCATCTGACAGACGGTTTCTGATACATTCATTAAAGAAGAATCCTAAAATAAGTGCTCCTACATTAACATCAGAACTAAAGAACATGGGAACAGCAGTCTCTGTAAGTACTGTTCGAAATGTATGCAGAAATGAAGGTTTCCATGGCCGTGTTGTGAGACGAAAATTCTTTGTTAGTGAGAAGAATCGGAAGCTGCAATTGTCTTTCGCCAAGCAATACGTTATGAAGGTCCATATTTCTGGAAAAAGATTGTCTTTACATACGAAAGTAAATACAATATATTTGGATCGGACGGGAGACGAATGGTATGGAGAAAGCGCAATACAGAAATGCATCTTAATAATTTAGTGCCAACAGTGAAACATGAGAGTGGAAGTCTACTTGTTTGGGGGTGTATGAGTGCTTCTGCGGTGGGCAAATTAGACTTTATTAAAAGCATTATGAATCATAAACTTTATATTGATATTTTAAACAATTTAGGACCTAGTGCAACAAAAATGGGCTTGAATTGTGATTACGTTTTCATGCATGATAACGACCCCAAGCACACAGCCCTAAACACAAGGCTCTGGATACTATATAATACCCCAAAGTTCATGAAATTTCCTCCTCAATCGTGGGACCTCAACCCCATCGATAATTTATGGGACGTTCTTGATAAAAATACTAGATCCAGACATATTTCTAATAAAAATGATTTGGAATCGGCTCTTAATCAAGAATGGGACGCCATATCTAGCTCAATAACAAAATTGGTGGAATCGATGCCAAAAAGACAAGGCAGTTATTCGAACTAAAGGATATCTTACACGGTATTAGTTGTAATATTACGATTGTGTTGGCCAATAAATGCCTGATGTACGAATACTTTTTACACCACAAGATGCTGGATTGTTTCAGTTTTGTAAATATTTATTCATGTATAAAATTATTTTTGGGTAAATTTCACATGAAACTAGGGAAAATATGTCTTAATATATATTTCTAATTAAAATTTTCTTTATGTTAATTTTTTATGAACGAATTTCTTTTAAATCAATTGTCGTACTGTACGAAAACTTTTTACACTCAATGTATAATCAAAATTGCCATTTTTAATTCAAAATGAAAACTTATTATTTATGAAGTTTAATCTTGATTAAATCAACATAGTCATTGAAAAAATGAAGTTAATATTATGTGCTTTTTTAAATATTTTAATTTTTTAATGTATTTATGTTGAATTTCCAAATTTGAAAGATTTCAGAATATTCTCCTTTTTAAATTTAGAAGAATCCCTTTTTGTTGTAAAATTTTAATTTATAGAAGAAAGAATTCAAATCCTTTCTTTGTATTCAGATTTTTTTTATCTTTTGCAATTGGTTTGGAAGGTTTAAAGATTTATATTGTCTTGCCATTCGCTTAAGACATCATTCCTGGAACCAGGGGGTATGCGTACCCCTCTGGGGCTTGAGCTAGCCACCAGGCGCGTCGGCAGGTGGTGGATCGCCGAACGTCCTGTAGGAATGACAGGATAGCCTTGAATATAGAATAAGAGGCCGCGAACCAGCTCCCGTAAACCCTGGTGTTATGCGATCCGTGCCTAGGGCTAATTGGCACCGCGGTATTGGTGTCTTAACGGAGCCTCTAGTTGCCTGGCAAACTTCTAGAGTAATTTGCCATGCCCAGTATCTCGGGCAATGCTGGGTGGACTTATTACCTGAGCTTATTAATTGTTATCTTGTGGCTGAAAAGACACAAGAAATAACAAATCTTTCTGCATTTGCAGGTGAAGCCTCTGAAGTAGACCTTGCTGAAAAAGACAAGGGAACTCAGAGGCAATCTTGTAAAGGGGCAGTAATGAATCTTTTACTTGAGGTAGAAATGACCTCCAAACCATCTTCTGGTGAAAGCCAGGAAGCTATCCTTAGCATGACTGACTTTCTGACCAGATGGGACTGTTTCAGCAAGACCCTATCTGCTGGAAATGTCAAACGCAAGAGGAAACGGCAGAGCATATCATTTACGAATGCGAGGCTCTTGCCCTCCCTAGATTAACTTCTTTAGGCATCATCCATACTAGAGAGTTACACCTAGACTCCATTAAAGGGTTATCAAACTTTATTAATAAAGTGGGTGACCCGAGCAACTGGAACTAGGAAACATTGGGCTTGGAGTTAATTTTACAAAATGCTGATAAAAGCAGAGGTGCCCAATGACATACAAACCCAACCTTAAGAAGAAGACATCATTAGTAATTTAGATGCATATGGATTGTTCAACGTATCTATAAAATGTTAAGGAGAATTTTTATTAATATAAAAAACTTAATATTGAATTTTTTTTTATTTTAAAATTAAATTTGCAAAGATATTAAAAAAGCAGTCTCAATTTTTTTAAATTTCTGATTTATGGATTTTAAGGTGAATATTTAGTGTGGAATTTTTTTTTTTTTTTTTTTTTTGTGAAGGTTCGCGGTAAAAATTTTCAGTTTTCATGTATCATAAATATAAGCGAGTTTTCTTTGCAAATATGTGCATTTATTTTATCGTTAGCTTACTTAATATGTAAGTATTTCAATTTAGAAAAAATAATTACCGTATATGTATTTACAAGAAAAATGGAGAAAATTCTGAATGTACAGAGTTCTGTATATCGGAATTCATAGGTTTACATTTAAGAATCTTAATATACTTTAAAATTTCAAATTCATTTGTTATATTCATATCTTTGTGACTTGCATAGGGGTTTGCTAATAAAAATCCTCAATTAAGTAAATTACTCTGTATTTAAAAAAAATCTGAAACCTCTAAGGGATTTTCTATCGTGTAAAATACGAAACTTGTTCCATAAATTTCGTTAGGTTAAGTCTATATACATTCGTAAACGTAAATATTTGCGTGGAATTTTTATCAAGCAAATTATACAATCACATCGAAGTTTGTCAGTTTCCAAAATTTATACAAACCAAACAATTTAAAGGGGATTTTTCTTTCAGAACATTTCTCTTTTTGAGCAGAAAATTTTTTCATCGTATTAATTTTAAGATTATGATTATTTTAATGTTACCCTTCGGTTTATCAATATTTTTAATTGTTTGAGAATCCTATTAATGTACCAATTTGCTTTTTCAGATGTTAACATAAGATCTGAATATTATTATACCATTTTGGTAAATGAATCAGCATTTTTTTTTCAAGGAATTATGGATACAACTTATTTAATCTATTGAATGTTTTTAGACTGGTGATGAAAAAGCTTATTTGGCGCAATCCCTCAATATGACGGAAAACCAAGTAAAATCTTGGTTCCAGTACCGACGCAAGAAGCACAAAAGAATGAAAGAGGAGGCGTGTCTTCGGCTTTTCTCAAGATCGGGTCACGTGTTTAATCCCCATAAGATGTTCTAGTTGTTTGCATGCGGAATGAATACTTTTCAAATGTAAAAGAGTGCGTCTTTGAAAACTTGCAGTGCCAAATCTGTCACTGATTATTAACTTTGAGTAGTAAGAGAAATTTTGAGCTTTTATTACCTGTTGCCAGAACATGTAGAGTAACTTTGTTTTGCCATAACTCCTTGTATAAATATTCATGTTATATTTGCCAGTTTTTCTTGTTCAGATAGTTTACTCACGAAAATATACTGTACAAGTTTTATTAATATAACTACAGTGCTTATAATTTTGATCCAATACTCATTTCATATATTGTATATTTTTATTAACATGACAGTATGGTAATATTTTTATTAGAGTGACTATTTTTTTTTTTAAATTCAACTTGTTAAATGAACTTTTCTGTTGTGATATTAATAAATTATGATTTTATATTTGAAATCATTTTAACCACATCTCAGATCCTACACCTAATTAACTCTTTTATCATGACTGTCGAGTCATAAAGACAATAAGAAACAAGTTCACAAAATGATAAGGGCTTTTTTACTTGCTTAATAGTATTTCAAATCATCCTTGCTTAATAGTATTTCAAAAAAATACTGTTAATTCATTTAACTACCAAATTCAGCAAGAACTCTTAAATGTAATAATTGATTACTTAAAATAAAAATTGTTCAAACCTTTCATGTTAGAATTTTAATGCACTGAAACATTGGCACGATATTAAATTTCTTAAAGATTGAATCAATATACTTGACAAGAAATATTTCTCTTGAAAATGCTATTTTATGACGTATGTAATCCTATTTTGGCTACAATAACTATGAAAAACGTTCCTAAGAAAATTTAAATGATTGATTAAAATTGCTGGTTTGCATGGTATTTGCAAGTTTTCTCTCAGAATTCCTTCAAAAACAGCCTAAAAATCTTAAGTATTTATAGCCAACACAAAATTTCATAAAATATTACATATTTTATGCACATCATTCAAATCATCTTTGCGATCAATATGTAACAAGTGATATATTTTATTTGCTCTGAAAAAGTCACAAACTAAAGCATGGATATTTCAATTTCATCGTAAAATTTCATAGGCGTACAATTTAGAACACATGAAAAAGTAAAAATTGCATACACACTCTTTAAGTAAATCCACTGGATTTTTTTTAGGAGTGAAATTACTCTTATTTTGTTAAAACTCTATCTATATAAGATAGAGAAATTCACTCTTTCAAAAGATGTAATTAAAAAAATATTTTTGTAGGAGTAATAAATTATTTAAAATGGTAAATTAAATCGAAAAATGGGTGAATCTTAAAACTTCATAGAAGTATTGCTAAATTGTTTTAGGCCGACAACTTATGTTTTGCAGAAAATGGAGGTTTTAATTTATTTTATGTATTTTGACAACCGTATAAAAAATATTATATAACAAATAGGGTTCTTTTATAATTCAATAATGTAACAATGCAATATTTAATTTTATAGTTGATTTTGATAATTATAAAGTTATATTGGTTTTTAAATCATTGAAAATCAAGCAGATTGTTCAGTCATTAATTTCTATGCATTTAATTTTAAGTGACAGAATACAAAATTAATCAAATAATTATGAAATTAAAAAAAATAAGAATGCGTATGTAGAAATTATTTTTTGATGTCAAATTAATATTGGAGTTCAATTTCTTTGAGCTGACAATTTAATAACACATTTTTTAATGTATGCATTTTGCTAAATTTAGATACTGATCGAACAAAATAAAGTAAGTATAGTTTCAATTCAAGTTTCAGCTATACCTTTAATTATAAATCGTGTAGTCCACAAAAGCATAAAATGCAACCAGTTGATCAGCATTTAATACATGATGACTTTCATATAAAATATTAAACGCTTTAAAGTCTTCGTATACTAAATCAATAAATTCATTATCTGCAAATAAAAATATTTAATATTAAAGTTTTGCTTTTGACTATACAACAAACCAATTGTGGTTGAATTACTTTTCAGCATTCTTCTAAAGATCCGTTCTTCGAATTAAAATTCATACAGTATATTGCATTCTCATTTGCCATATAAACTTCAACACTAAAACTTCATGAGAGTAATATTCTAAAAAAAAATAAGACATTATTTTGCTGCAAAAGAGTAATAAAATTCTAAGTAATATAAAGCAAGTGTCCATTTTAAAAAATGAAAATAGTATTATAATATGACTGACTTCAATAAATTTGATATATGGATTTCGTTTTTACCAGTCAGCATTGTTCTTTTTAGAACTGTTTGAAAATTAAATTTTTTAAACAGAATTGAACAAAATGAAATCTTAATAATAGAAAAAAAATGATACATGAGTAAGAAAATGGTAATAATGAAAGCATGAGATATTGGGTATATTTAAATAAATATTAAAAATCATGCATCAGAACTTTAATACTTATATGCACATAAATATAGCTGTTTGAAGTAACTTTATTCATTATGCAGTAAGAAAGAAGCAAAATATATATTTGAGAGCATTTTAAATTTTACAAGTAAATTACATTGTTAAAGGTGACGGAACTGTACATGTTGTGTAGCCAGATTTCCTTGCCAAGCGCTCCACAGCTATCTCGCTATTCTAAATTACGTCACGACACGCAATATCCGCTAACTAAATACCGATTGCGTTCGAACTTCAACTAAGGAATCGTGCGCTATTGCGAATTCCAAATATCAAAATTTCAAATATTTCATTATAATTTACGTACTATAAAAAGAATTATACATAAAATTGTAATAGTTAGAAACAAATTTTTTATTAAAACTCGAATTTTAATATACCGGGCAGTTGCGCCCACCTTAATAAAAAAGTCAGTGTAGCGCTACTTACTATAGTGATAACTGAGTAACACAGCTAAATTTCTAACATTAACGAATTGTATTTTTTATTTAAACTCAAATTTTAATATACCTGACAGTTGCCCCACCTTAAACTTCATTGTAGCGCTATCTACTACAGAGATAATCAGGCAGTAAAGCTAAGTTTCTAACGTTAACAGTTTGCCTTTTTTATTCAAACTCGAATTTTAACTGCACGGGTTTTGACGCCCACCTTAAGAAATTTCAATATGGCACAATCTAACACTAATGTGAAAACAAGCAATAAATCTTACCTAAGGATGTATTTACTTATGTAAACATAATTTTATGAAAATTAGAAATTACCACTCTGAATGAAAGTTTAATGAAAAAAATAACTCGCCTTATCATCAGTGTTTGACAATCGTCCCTCTCTGTTGGAGAATAAACCGTTTTTACTGCATTAAAAACATCTTCTTTGATGTTTTTATGATTTCTTCATCACACGTACTTCACGGGATGGGAATCAAACTGATCATGCATATGATTAGTACCCCGCACAGATCTTTTAATGATCAACCAAAGAAAAATCCGAAATACTTTGATAAAATTCCAAACAATGTACCCTTAAAAAATTGAAGCATTATTTTAAAAATTCCAAACAATATATCTTTCAAAAATTACAAATAATGTAACTTAAAGAAAATTCAAAGTCCGCAATAATGAAAACATTAACATAACAAATTCTCTTAAATTGTAAACAAATAAAATTACTCATAAGCTCTTCAAGGGTTGCACGCCAAACGAATTTCGCACATGTCATACGATCGATCACCTTACGTCATAAAATGAAAATCATGTCATGCAAACGAATTCCGAGCCGTTCAGTCAGTTTGGCGCACTTTATTGCACGCTTGGCGCATTTCACCCACTACAGTTCTCTATTCTTAGGCGAAGAGCGCAGATAAATAAACTCAAATGCATACCATTTTTTCACTTTTACTTGACACTGGAGAAAATAATAAACCTTTTAACATCAACAAGATTTTGAAATACTCTGCACAAAGAAACGAATTAATTTGACTTCATACAATAAAAAATGTCAAGAAATAAGATATGAATGTAGTTTTTTAGAGAGAGAGAGAGAGAGAGAGAGAGAGAAAAGAAAATTTATAAATAAAAATAAATATCTTATTTATTTCTATATTCGAAAATAACCATGTTCTGCATATAAAGATCAGAGAGCGTACATAGAGCTATTAATAAAGCTTTAAGGTTCAATATATATAAGATGAATTTCAATACTTCGCAAAACTGTAAATTACTTTCAAAATAATAAAGTTTAGTAACTATTAAACAAAAACTAATGCAATGAAATTTTTTTCAATCATTAATACACATAATAAAATTATAACTAAACAGATTATTAATAAGCAATACTTAAGAAGAACTAAAATTTTTTTTCACCTGTGAAAAGTATTCATTCCAATTTGTGTTTGTTTGTTTGTACACCCGTATTCTACACATGATCCCATTTATTCCTTTAAATTGAAACAATGAATTTAATATTTTCCACAAATCTAAAATGAAATAAAATTGGCGTTAATGATACAGAATACAAAATAAGCGTTTTCGTGTCCAAACAAGATGGTTGCTCGGTTACAGTTGAAACTTCAACACAAGGGGAACATTTTTTTCCTTCTACTTTTTGCTCTTTGATCAAACTTACTATCTTCTGCACCCTAGAACTACTTATCTCCAATCAAACTATTTTATCAGTGGTTATTTCGTTTTGTGATTTATGAAGAAATTTTATTTTTGTATATTTATTTTTTGTTGCCAAAGCATAATAATAACTGTCTCAGGACTCTATTTCTATTTTCGATTTCTGTAATTTCCGGTAAAAATGGCAACAGTTTAAAATAAGACATAAATATATCGACTGACGTAAGATTTTGTTTGTAAATTTAAGAGAATTTCTACTTAAATGTCAAAATGGCATAGAAAAATTTTCATTTTGATAATTTATTTATTTAAAATAATTATTTGCTTGTAGTGGGTGTTAACAGTTCTGGATTAATGGTCATTATCAATTTGCTTACTAAATCATGCAATTATTAAATAATTGATCGTAGAAATTTATTATTTTGGAATTACATATATATATGTGAATTTATTCTTATACAATAATTCTAAATTAATTTGCACACAATTTTTCAAAAGAAATTATTGATAAGTTTATTAAAACGTCAATGGTGGGATTATATTCAGGCAAATTACTGCTACTAGAAATTTACATATACACTTATAAACGGAACTATTGGTAACCATTATTGTTGTTAATATTTAAAACTTGAAAAATGCTTATGATACGAATCAGTATCGTTGTATGTATTAAAAATTGTGTGTGGAAAAATAAATAATATAGATATTTTTTTATGTCCATTACACCTTTGAAACATACGACCCTTGTAGTTATTAAAAATATGCTGGGTATTTTGTGTGTTGAAAAGTCATTTTGCTGTATTTTTATTTACTTGTTCTTTTATTTCTTGCGTATTTCTTATATTTAAAAGTAATTGTTTTTTGTATTACAGTAATTTCATCTGAACTTTTAATGTTCATTTTCCTAATAAGTTTTAAAATTAAATTTATTTGATACTTTTCTAAGTTATAACATTATATAACAGTAATGTAGGATCATCACATCTTTTCAATTATCAAGACATTTCTATACTTTTATGTCAAAAGTATCTGGAGACTTCAAAATCTATTATGATTTTTTTTGATAGTGTTTTGCTTGTGTTTTTGAAAATTGAATTTTTTTCGTGGCTTTGTAAAATTGGTTACCCATTCTAAAAGCACGCTTTAGCTCAATTTTATTTTTTGTTGCCTTTAAATATGAAAATAAAAGTACCTAATTTATAATAATATGGATAGCCGCTTTAAGTTTTACCATTGAAATCTTTAACTAATTCTTTGCATGAATATCTATGAAAAACTATTGCTGATACAACATAAAATGTCAAGATGAGATAAAATATTGAAGAAGTATTTGTATATTATTATTTCAATGTTGATAAATTTTTGCAGTTTATCAGAAAATTACTTATTTATAACAGAATAAAGAATTATTCATAATTTATATGAGTGTAATTTTTATCTATTTCTGATGTATTTTGAACTTCATTTATTTATATTTTTAAAAATATTTCTCCGTTCTGCCAAAATCTGATTTTTTTAGCTTACCACTATTGAATATTACAATATTTGAATAAATTTTTGTTATATATGTGATATTCTTTAACATTTTATTTTCAAAAATAAATTGATATTTTTTAATAATATACTTTACTTTTATTTGTAATTTGATTTCTATTTTCTTTAATTCCATAATTTTCTATAAAAATTGCTTGCTTTTATTCCAGTATTTTAAAGTGTAGTTAGTTATTTTTATAGCCAATATTATGAAAATTGTTACATTATTATATACTACATGTTTGGGCATTATTAACTAAAATAATCTTTATAATCATAATATGATAATAAAAAGAGTAATATTGTTATAAATTGAATTCAAATATTACAAATTGGCAATATATATAAAATGTGGTTTGCTCATTTATTTTCAAAATTTGTTAAACTTGTTATTTTATTTTTGTCAAATAGACCTGTGTATTGGCATATATTTAGGGGTACCCCTCAATTTCTCCCCAACTGGAGCCATATTGCTACCTATCTCTGATTGGCTATTGTGTTTTCAGTACCATCTTGATTCTTCAAACATGCATAAAAGCAAGCTCTATGTAAAAATAGAAATAGCCAGTTTTCAACTACGAGCACCCTAAAGTATATTTTTCCCAAACCTGTGTAAAATTTATTATCACCTGCTTGTTTTTGAAGAAATTTTTTTTTGGCATTTCAGAAAGAAACAAAATTTACATTTGTATTGTATTTGCATGAATTATTTATTAGTTTTATCATAAGCTTAACATTGTGTAAGATATCTAATTTTAAAGTTTGCTAAGTGAGAACTTTTTGCTCCTTATCTTTTCTTAAATTCATCTATTTTATTTCTAAATTTAATCACTTAGTTCACATTTTCCATATATATCATGTTTTAATTTTCATTTGTTATTAGAATATTTTTTATTCATCCACTCAAGTTCAAAAACATTTTTTTAAACTTGTAGTGAATTGCCCTTGGTGTTACTACGGTTTTTTTCAAGTATTAGTTCATTAATAATTTAATTAGTTAATTTTAGTTTTCTATGGGTGAAAAAAATAATTTTTTTCTTTGTTGACTTATAGAGGAAATGACTTAAATATTTTTTATTTTTTTATATTACTTGTTTTAAATGTGTTAATCCAATAATTATCAATTTTAAAAAACAGAGAGTAGATTTGTTCTAGTAATCAACCCCTTTATGATCTCTTTAATGATTATTGATCAAACAAACCGTTGAATGATTAGATTTTAACCTTTGGTTTAACAGTTCATAGCTTTTATCTGAGGGTAAGATGTGTCTAGTAATTCAAAATATCTTTAAATTGCTTGTTCTAATCATTTTTGGCTTATAGATAGATCATTGTGTGCCAAAAGTGACTTGAATAATAAATAAATCTAACTGAACTGTTTTTCAAAGTGTGTAAACTTAACTCTGATCCAAAAAGTCTAGTTTGTCTGAATTGTGTGAAAATGATTTATGATTGTTAAAGTATTCCTGTCTTTTTGCCATATCACCATGCTTCTTTCTAGCTAAGCTGTAAACGCAAATGTTGTGATTTTATCCTAACTCATTTGGCACAGTTAAAGTAATTTTTTTTCTCTCTCTCTACTGAAAACATGTATGACATAAGTTTACTGTTTCATATATTCTTGTGTATTTTTGTTTATCATGTTCCAATTCTTGATTTAAAATAAAATTTGTAATTTTAGATTAATCCATTGGTTGTAATGCTTCTGTTTCTGTGGTGACTTTTCACTGAAGGTTTTTCAAAGTCTAATTTTGTGCAAAGCAAATCATTAATTTGTTTTGGTTGATTAATGAATTATAAATAAATATTAAATGAGAAAATAAATAAAATTTTTGATTGATTATGGTAATAAAATATAATTTAACTGTTGTATTAAATTAAATAATTCTATCAATATTGATTTCTTTCTTTTTTTGTGCTTTGACAAAATATATTGAAAATCAAGCAAGTATCCAGTACTAAAAAATCAAATTTGAATTCTATTTTAAATATTTAGTCTAATAATTAAAAACTAAGAAAAATAGTTGAGTTGAGAATCAAATAATCAGCTTTGTTTTTTGATTTAACAATTTGTGAGTTTAATTCTTACTTTATGTATGCATGTTTGGAATCAATCTTATATGTTTATCACAAAATTCAATCTTTTCTGATAAATATATAAATTAATAATGAAGGTAAGAGTAGATTAACATATTCTTAACTAAAAAAAAATTGAAGAGTTAAAAAAAAATCCATATACATAAGTTCTTGATGATAATTTTTTAAAAGTTTAATATTAATAATTGAAAAAAAATATATTTGTGCAATTTACCTAGAAAAATGTGTTAGAATTTCCTTAACTTAGATTGTTTGAAGTATTGAAAGAAACAAAATAAACTTCAACTTAAAAAAAGAAATTATGTTACCTTAAGTTTTGTATGTTCTACTTTATGTTCATTATTAATCTAACACTAAACTAAAATGTGTGTGTATGTATATAAAGAAATATTGTTGAAATAAATAAAATTTCAGTACTAAAAATTGATTACATTCATTTGTATATAAAATGTAAGCCTTAATAGATATTTGTCAAATATTTTTTCTTGGGGAAAGAAATATGATTTTTACAATTTTCCATTGGTTATAGTAAATGATTTAGTAGATTTCTTTTCTATCAAATCATTTATTCCATTGTTATAAATTAAATTCTTATTGTAAATATATAGAAAAATGCTAGAATTTACCTTTTTATAATTCTTTCCATTTTCTGGTACCATCTATTGGTCTAATTTTTTGGAGCCATAGTTTGCAATTTTCTGAAAGAAAAAATTATTGCTATCAAATAAAATATATTTAGATATAGATTTTAAATTATAATCTTTGGTATCATAATAATATGTTACAAGAAAGTTAATTTTTAGAAATGCATTATTTTTTAATTTTAATATTATGGGAAACTATTAACAAAGTTTATAAGAAAAGTGATATATGTAAGTGGTTTTTATACTATAGTTAACATTTATGCAAGTTTCTATTTTTTTAATGCTTTCCAAAATAAATAAGTGAAATGTTTGTTATCATGTTTAAAAGGCTTTAAAAATTTCTTGATTTATTTATGAAAATTCTTATAAATTAATTTTGTTAAGGATTATATTAGCTTTAAATTGATGTTGTAAATGTCCTAAATTCTTGAAGGAAATGTTCATTTACTTATGCAGTTTAATTTAGTTTTTTTAAATGTGATCTACATTTTTTACTTTGTAATGCAAATAATGCAATTTCTTCTTTTAAAACAAAATTTCTATTTAGGAGAATTACTAAATTTCCCTTTTCTGTATGTTTTGTGTGTAAAAAATATTAAATATGAAAATCAGAATTATCTCACTATTGTGTTTGCTTTAAACCAGTGGTATTTATTTAAAAAGCAATGAAGTATATTCTCATAAAATACATTTGATTAAAAAAAATATAATAAAGAATTTGGATAACATGTATTTTTTGTTACTTTTGTAGGGGAAATAACTATGCCAATGGTCGAGTATGCTAAGCAAAGCAAATAAATTTGATAGCTAAGCATTTAAACAACCTTTTAGTCAAGTGTGGTAAGTTTAATAAAAATCTCCCATACTTCAAATGTAGGATAACAATTTAAAAGTCATATATTTCATTGAAAATTATTTGATTTCCATATGATTACATCAGTAAAGTTGAGAACAAGTTTTGTGCTCGGTCAAGCATTGAATGGCTATTTGTGTAAGGGCTGTACTTGCTATTGCATGGCACTAATCTTCCAGGATAAATTATTTCTGTTGCCCCAGCGCATCAGCTTGAGTAACTTTCTTTTCAGATGCTTTGGACCATGACATATTTTTCTGTAGGTCACATCTCTCTTTTTACTTTCAATTTTCTTTGGACCTGTTTGTTGTTTTACTCTTGGGATGTAGGATTTCCTGAAAGACATTGCTCTTGTTGGATTATCTTCCTGCCTGCACTGTTGACTTCTCTTGAAGTCTAGTTTTTAAAGTGGTGGTAGCTGTGAACCATGATTCAGATTTTAAATAAAGATATCATTATGACTTCTTTGCAGATTACTGAAGACTTTGATGTGGTATTAAAATTTTAATTTTTATTAATTATTTGAAACTTAATAATGTATATTTGTATAATTGTATATCATTTTTTTGTTGTTATCACATCTTTAAAAAATGATAATTTAACATTTTTTTATTGTTGTATTATTTTAATTTTATTTCCCTTTTTTCAAACTTATAACTGTTTTATCTTGTATTAATTTCTCTTTTTAATACTTAATTTTTAAACAGTTTAAATTGATTTTTTAAAATTTTGAGTGGAAAAATATATTATGAAAGCAAAATGCTGATGAAATTACTTATTCTAGTCAGTTTTTCTTTATATTTAACAAAATAAAAAATTTTTCTTTTTTTAATATCTTTATAATATTGACAAACTACTTTTTCTATTTTGTGTCCATCATATTTTGTCTAATATTCAAATTTATTTCCTTAAGTATTAGGAATTTGAAATTTTATGAATGAATTTATTTTATAATGTAAATATTAGGATTTTATTTTAAACTATATTAATATATTTCTTTATATTAAAATTACAAAATTTATTGAAAATATAAGTATAATAATTTTTTAGAAGAATTTCAATGTTTAATATAGATAATTTATAAATGTGTTTTTATTGAACAATTTTATAGAAGCACTTGTGTTAGCAAGTATCCATTAAAATTTTGCTTTAGAATTATAATACTTTAGACGTGTTCTACTGTTTAATTTAAAACAAAAAAAATCATAAAAAATCTTTTAAAAATAAAATATTATATATTTTCTATCATAAGTACATTAATTTGAATTCTCAAAATTGTGTAATTTTCCAATTTGAAATTTAATTCCTTCATTGGGCTGATAAAACTAAGTAGCAAGTATGCTTGTGAACTTAACACTGGGAGTTTTAAATCAGCCTGACCACCTTACTTGGGCATGTATTTCACAGCTCAGGGACTTTAATCAAGAAAACAGGTATGGGCCCTGTAGACCTAGGGCCCATGGGAGCTATTGTAAAACTGATCTTAGTTCAGTTTAGGACTGTATATTTTTATTGTATAACATGCAATGTACAGTTTGGGCAAAATTTTCTGATTATTAAACTTTGGCATAAAAAATTATGAAAAAATTTTGATAAAGTGACTAATAATAATAAATGCAGAAAAATCACTAAAATCTACATCATTGTTATTGAGAATAATTTCTTGGTTGATTGATATCAGTAGAAATTAAAAAAATGAAAAATAGTTTCAAAGTCAGGCATTAAAAAAATATGCCTGATTGATAAATTTATACAAACAATGTTATTTAGCTTGTCTGATCAAATCCTATTATCTCCCATTTTAAGAAATCAATTGAGACTAAATGGCTATTTCTTTCCATTGAGCTAAAAATAATTTTAAAAATTTCTTTAAAACAATTTTTTTTAAAATCTCTATTGATATCATCCTAACAGCAAATTTATTCTTAATGACAGTTAAGTAGGTTTTTGTCGTATGGTACGTGTATCTTGATAGAAAGACACACTGGATATTTAATTGGTTAAACTTAGTTGAATTCTGTTATGTGATGAAAAATTTGTTGAATGTTTGTAGATATAAATTTAAAAAAAGAAGAGTTAAGTTTTTATATGCTCATTTTTTTTATATTAGCATGTAACATTTCTTAATCTCGTACCCTATTCATTAGATTTATAATATATAACAATAAATATTAAACTGTTTAAGCAATATTGTATAAAGTTTTCAATAAACTACAATATTTTTCTTTTTGATGAAAAATTTTGACTTTATCCTTGTTAAAGAATTTATAGTCTAAAGACATTTTCATCCACTATTTTAATATAATCTGTAAAAATGCATCTAGTTTTGCTGCAAGGTTTTCCATATTAATACCTAATTATTACACTAATGTTTGCTTGAAAGTTTTTTTTTTCTTGTTATTAAATCTTGTAACTATTATTTAAAAAATATTTTTTGTTTGTTTTGATCAAATGAAAATTCAACTAATTATTATTTAAATCTAATGCATTGTAATTGCAAACAGAAATAGATTAAAATTTGATGAACATCTAAACTACAAATTAATGGTACCTCTTCTAAATCCAATAATTCTTTTCTACTTGTTCATTTTTATATTGAATTAATGATGTGTAAAATATTTAAAAGAAAGTGACTGGTAATCAATACCCTGTTTATCGTATAGGTATATCAAGCCCTATTTATAGATTAATGATATACCTAAGCATTTATAAATTTCAATAATTGTAAAATTGTATAAATCACTATTCCAGGTTACAAATTTACAAAAAAATAAAGTCTAAATAAAATTTTGAAATTTTATATCTTTTTCATTTTTTTTTCTTTTCTGTGCCATTTGCTGCACCAAGATAAATGCACTTAATTGTAGCAATTAATTCTTTCACTTTCTCCAATGATGTTTTGTCATCATGGATACACTGCCACGTATACTCTGCCAATAATGAGTCAAATTTTTCCTTTACTTTTTTGTGCTCTTCATTCCACACTTTTCTGCTGACTAAGTTCCCTCACTAGTGTGGGCACTGGTGATGGAATGTCTGTAAGTTATACTATGAGTCACCGAAAAATTTTTGAATCTCATCTTGAAGACAATCATATGTTTTCAAGTCTGATACAACAATATAGCTGTACAAAGCATACTTTTTCAATGTAGTCAATAGCATTTCTTTCAACCTGTTTTCAAAAACTACCATAAAACTATGCTGCTGCCGTTTTCAATGCCACTGGCCCTCCAGTTGCTTATTACAGTTAAATTTTCATTTAACAAATTTTGATCCATCGATTTCAACCACAACAGCCTCACTGTAAAGAAAAACAGAATTCATTATTTATTACTCTGCTCACACCTTCCAGAAAAATATCATCTAGTCTGTCACCATCTGCTTGGCAACACAGAGATCTTCAACAATATAGTTACGACTTGCACCTTACATTTATTCCCCTCTTATTTGCAAAATTGTTATATCAAGAATTAAATTATTAACCACATCAACATTCTGAAGTATTTTTGCATTTAATTACAATTTAATTTTGCATTTAATTACAATTAATTACAATTTAATTACATTACAACTGCATTTAAAATATTTTGGTAAAAGCTTAGGTAATTGTGCAGGTTTGCTGCAATATCCAATTATCATGCCAAGCCATAGTTATCTTACTAGCGATTTCTTGTATGACTCAAATTGTCTTTGATGACTTCAATTTGGTTTTGATGACTCAAAGCAAGTGCCTTTCCTGATACTTCTTTTACTGCGACAAGTTGATAGATTGTAGTGCCATTCAATTCCATCTCCGAAATACAACTTCATCTCATGATTGTTATCACAAGTAGCAAGTTTAGGCAAAATGCCTTTAGTGTGAAAGAATCTGACAGATTCTTTCTCCATTCTGGGCAAATTCCAAATTTTCATTGATTTTTCATCCATTTTTAATGTATTAGTACGTTACTGATGTAGCAACTCTAAAATTGTTCTCGTGTTCATGCTATGCGTAAAATGATGGGTGCCAGAGCCCCAATTTATTTACTTTTATTAGATTACAGTTTATTGGGTGATGCATATTTCAAAATCTTATTTGTTTAAAATATTTTTTATGGGAATTTGTTACTATTATTATTTTTTAAGATATGTTTTTAAAATCCAATTTTTTCTAGAGATTTTATGAAATTATTAAATTTGTCTATATAGCAACATAGCATAAAATTGTGAAGTGGAAAAAATAGTTGAAATAAAGTTGTTGATATTTTACTATCAACAACTTTATTTCAACTATTTCAAAAAAGCCATCATATGTTTTGAAAACATAGCAGTAAAAGGTTACCAGCAGAGATATTCCTTCTAGTGCAGGTTGTATCATTTTTGGCGACTTTATCACCTGTGCCGGCGAAATAGAAAAGTACCCTATTTTAAATTTCAAATATCAAAATTTTGAATATTTCATTATAATTATTTAATACAGAAGTATTAAAATATTAATAACTAGAAACTAATTTCACAAGGATTACATAATTAAAAACAAATATGAACAAGGTGTCTTGAAGTTTATAGTAGGTGAAAACCAGGCATAACAGTTTAATTTGTAACATAAATAAAAGGTATTTTAATGAAAATTTTAATTTTAACTAAACAAACAGTGGTGCCCACCTTATAAAAAATCTTCAGTGTCATCTATGACTGAATTGAATTGGGCAATAAAGCTAAATTTATAACATAAAAAAATGCATTGTTATGAAAATTTTAATTTTAATCTGGAATATGAAAACAAATTACTAATCAAATTCTTCAAGGATTACTATCCTACAATCAAATTTCACACATGTACACAATTGCGTTGCATCATAAATTGAAAATTAGATCATACAAACGCATTCCCTCACAGTAAGTCAGTTTGGAACATTTTACCACTAGCACCTAGTCTTTAGCTTGATTTTTTTCTGACAATTCCATTGGGACATGAGTAACTATATTTATATAACATTTCTTTCTCCTTTCCACATGTTTGCTTCATATGTTGTACATGGAAATTGTTCCAGCAACAAACAGACTTTAAAATAGCAGTCTATTACTGTTCGCTTTTCCTTCAGTTCTAAAATTGAAAAAAATTTAGTGGCTAGATATTCAGACATATTTAAAACCATTAAATTCAAATCTCAATCTCAAATGTGAAATAAGAATTTGAATTGAGTTTTTCCATTTTAAACAAATTTTACACAGCTTTTTAAAGAAATTTTACATGCACACTATTCAGGATCATCAACATGTGTGAGTGAAACATGAGCAATTCATAATCTTTCGGATTGCGCAATTAATTCATGATCATCAGCATGTGTGAACAATTCATAATTGTTGGTTATTTCATACTTTCATGTTACAACATTAGCATAGAAGCATAAAGTGTGCTGCTAGATGTAGTCTTAAATATTATAGACATCTATAAAGTTCACTTCTGAAATTCAGTGACATAAAATGAGGGATAAAATTACTAGAAATTTTTACTATACTAGAAATTTATTACACTTCAATAAATACCTTATACATTAGAGCATCTTCACAATCAGATGAATTACGATGAGTATTTACAAACATTGAAAATTTATTACTAAGCAAGCCATGTGCCCAACAAAGCCAATTTGGTACAAGTCATTTAACTAGAACAAATTCTTGTCTACATTGTTCAACAACAACATACAATACCCACTTCCAGTCACAAACTTAAATATACAGCTTAAACAATGCAAACTCCCAATAATTAATTTATTAGGCAATACACTTGAAAACAGACACTTAGCTGCTAAAATCCTGGACTTTATAAAAGATTGACAAAGCTCAAGATTTGTCGAAAGCAGAAGTAAATCCAAACTCTCTCCTCTGTAACTGGAAAAATGGGGTAAACATAAATTCAAAAAAAAAAAATTTTTTTTACATAGCAGTCTGTAAATAATTTTAGTGCAACTTCTGAAATTATTTCTGCTGTCGAAGATTGCTGAAAAAGTGAAGGTTGACCATATATATTCTTTCTTTCTTTTTTTAATATAAAAAGTGATGTAGCTTAATACTTAATATGGCCAACAATAATCGTTAGGTTGTGTAAGTGACTCATAATTGTCAGCATGCACAAACAAATAGCAAAAATACCTGATATTCAATGTGCCTTACATTTTAACCTAGAATGTAGCAAGTGAAAGTGTTTAACTAATAACATAATATAAATTGCATGATATTGTTAACTCTCTCTTAAGTGTTTTAATTCATTACTGCCATAATGGATTCTAAAATTTGGTATTAGCAGAAACAAAAAAAAATTTGTATCTCTGAGTGTGAATACATAATCAAAAATTACATATTGCAAATTTTATTGTCCTACCAAATATCGCCAAATCTACCATCTTTCATATGCTGGGAAGTCAAAGATTATTATCAGTGTAATATTTAATATATATTAAATCTAATCTTAATTGTTTATTTTTGGAAATACTCATTTGAAAATGATTTATCAACACAAGAAATTAACAAATGATATTATTTAGGGCAAATGCACCTTTCTTAGATGGCATTAAATAACTAAAATTTAATCTGGAATTTTTTTCAACTAATGCCTGGTTATTATTCCTGCAAATTTACAATAACTTATACTTGTACTGTTAGAATAAACAGTTATTATTTAAAACTTATAAGGCTATTTATACTATTTTTGTGAATTTAGCCTTAAATGCATAATTATTTCTTAGGCTCAAAGATGGAGCCGCCTACCCTTAATCTTCCTGATGAAGTAACTTTTATGATGCAAGCTGGTTTAGTCAAAGATTCAATTACTGTGGATGTTGGTGATTTGAATCTGAAAACCCTCAAAGACTATGCTGTTAATTTTATTGATAAAAAAGTATGATTATTAATATTTTATTATTAATTTATCTCTTTATACTATTTTTAATTTATTTGTATCACTTAAATAAATTTTATCTTGTATTAGTTCTGTTTTGTAACTAAAAGTATTTATATGATCATTTTTGAACAAAAATGACAGTACATATTTTTTTTTTCAATTTCTTGTTTAATTCATATTTTTAAATTTTCATCACATTATCTTTAATAAAAAAAGGAAATAAATAATTTGTCTTTCAATACTCACAATTTGATTTCCTACTTGTCTAATGTGATTAATGGGACTAAAACTGTTAGTTATTTTCAAATTTCGTCATTCAAATGAAAATAGTACTTCAGATTGAAGTAAAACAACATTTTTTACTGTTAATTAAGAAATCTTTTTGTGTTGTAAAGCAATTTTTTGTACATAAGAGAGTGAGTACTAAAAATAATAAACATACCTAGCTTATGTTTCTGATTTCAGAAACTGCATATTTACTCACTTTTCTGGTCATTCTAAAAGTTTAAAATTTTAATTAATTTTTCAGTTTTTAATTCTGATTATAAATTTTTTTCTTTGATTAAAAATTTGAAAATTTTCTTTAATGCAAAAATTATTTGCTAAAAAAAGAGTGTCTCACCTCTTTTTAACCTTGGAAAAGCTAAAGAAAAAGTTATCAATAAAGCAATCATAAAGCAAATATTTTGATGTAATCTGTTGGAAGCTTAAATTTTACTTTTCATAATATTTATTATGATTATATTTTATTGATTATTTGTACTTATTTACTTAACAAATTTTTATCTCACTGTTCTATTTAAAGGGTAGCTCAAAAATGGCATGTAGAAATCAATACTTATTTATTGTGAATATTTTATCTGCTGTAACCTGTAGAGGTATGTCTATGCTTCTGCCAGCAATAGTTAATGTGTCATAGGGGAATGAATTTAATGATGAATGAAAAGAACTGTTGTTCACGATGTCAAATAAGATGTCTGCCTCTTACACGTCAAGGAAAAATTTGACAGCTTGCCATGTTTTCTCCTTTGTTCAGAAAACAAATTGCTTATCTAAAGAATTTGAGAGTAGTTGTCCATTAATTTTTTTTTGAAACAGTTTTGTTATAGTGTGTGCAGATTTTCAAGGATTTATGTATGTACCCTGGGGGGAGGGGGACTAAAATACCTGGAATTGTGAAATTTTTAGACAGATGGTTTTATTCTGATTGCAAGGGCAAAAATGGCGATTTTATTAAAAACTGCTGTCAAGCATGTGAAAATGATAAGCTTCCTCTTTCTGCCGATTCTGTTGTAAGCAATTTAGTGTTGTAAATATGAGATTTTATCAAGTTTTGATTCATGCTACTTCACTTAACATTTAAAACAAATGAAAGAAAAGTTAAATCAGACTGTTTTATTTTCTAACATGAATACAAAAATAAGATTGACAAAATCTCTGCTTGTATCATCTTCCTGCCAGCATTGATTATCGTTAAATACCGAAGATAAAGTTTTAAAATCTGAAACAATATTTTGCTTACAGCTATAAAATGTAAGTACTAATTTCCTTCAATAAATGAATCTTGGAAATATTTTTTCCATTACATTTAACAATATCAAAATCGCCAAACTTGTTAAACTTAGTGGAGCCAAAGCATGATACGTAACAAAATTCAGACTTCTCCTTACTCTTGAAATCAGATTTATGATGCTAAAATTTTATCTTTGGATCTAATTTCATTTTATATTTCGATGAAATAACTATGAAGTAAGTAAAAAAAACAATTGGATATTTATACATGTTATTTGTCAGAAAAAGAATGCAAGATAATATTTTTTGTGATTTCTTTTTTTCTGAGACATGTAGAGTCTAATAAAATTTTAGGAATATTATTAGATTTTATTTCAAAAATGGTTTAAATGTTGAAAAATTGCTCCAATGCTCCATGGATGGACCAAATGTCAATTTGTCATTTCATAAAAAGTTAAATACTCATTTAAATTCATTAAGAATTTTAAATTTGATTGATATAGGTACATGTAGTTTACATGTTATCAATAACTCCGTAAAGAAAAGTGTGAGCTCCAGTGGCTCAGTAGCTTTACACCGCTTCCTGTAAGCTCAGCAAAGTGAAGCATCATTTGTCGCAGGCAGTGGTTGGGAGGGTGACCACGGTGTACTCTCCTGCGCTGTTTTGCTTGAACTCCGTGGGTTGGGGGCGTGCCCAAGTTAATCTGTGACGTCCAAAGTCCTTCTGCTGTTGTGGCGTGGATGTGCTGGGGAGGGTGCCAGTTCAGGTGTGGCCTCGTCACCTGACCGTGGTTCAAAATTACGAGGCAACTTAATAGAGCAAAGTCGTACTTTCACCTTCATGGTGCTCGGATCCAAAACGAAAGACTCTCTCTATTGACTTAAATTCGCCTAGCCAACGGCATAGCGAGCTTGGCTTGTCCAAGTGTCATAAGCAATAACAAAAGCAACAACAACAAGAAAAGTGTATCAAATTTAATTTGTGACTTAAATAGTTTTATTTACTGTCTATATGAATGGCTTAATTTGTCTGCAGCAAAAAACATTATCACTGTTCAGATTTCATTATTAGTGGATTCTGTTGATGACCATTTGTTTTAAAAACATGTAGAGTTACGATATTTAACTCTAGGACCCACATGTTAATGAATAATTGAACAGTATCCAGCCTTAAAAGAATATTTTTTAACTATATTGCCCCCAAAAAACATGTGATGAGTGAAAAATATGTAATTATTTCAAAGTTTTTAAAAGAACCATTGTATTTAATGTATTTACATTTTGTTGTTTATTTTTGCTGTATATTTTCGCTTTTTCTCTTTTTTCAGAAAAAAACTCCATTAATTTATTAGTTGTTTAGTAAGCAAAATGAATTAATAAGAAGTATAATGCATAATTTTTTAAAATCTGATGTAATTGTCAAAAAAGTAAAAAAAGTAGTCGTTCGACATTACTTGTCATCTCATGCAGGATGCTCTAAGTTATGTAGGTCAATGGTGCATGGATAGGGTTAATCCTCACCTGATGGTTAATCCTCAGTAAACCTACCTTGTACCTTTTACAAGCAAAACAAAACAGAAAGGTTTTTCATACCAAGACTTTTTGATGTTGAAATCAATGTGGCTTCAGAGGTGAAGTATCTGGGCATTCATTTAGACCAGAAACTCACCTGGAATAAGCACATTGATGATAAAATTAACCGAGCAAAGAAAAGCATTATGATTTGCAGGCGAATGCTTGGTAAAAACTGGGGTTTACATCCAAAACTGATGTTATGGATGTACACAGTTATTGTCAGGCCCATGCTCACATATGCCTGTGTGATCTGGTGGCATAAGGTGGAACAGAAGACTGTGATTGATAGACTAGGAGGTCTACAAAGACTGGCTTGTCTCTGCATCACAGGAGCAATGTCCACCACGCCAACCAGAGCATTGGAGGTTGTGCTGGATCTGACTCCCTTAGACATCTTCATCTGCAGCACTGCCAGAATGACTGCATACAGAATGCAAAACCACTGGTACAACCAGCCTGTTGCCAAAGGGCACAGGGCCATTACCAGGAAAATTCAAGATCCTACTTTCCTGATGCCCTCAGACATCATGGAAAAATCATACATGTTTGATAGGACATTTGAAATAGTTTTTCCAACTAGAGACGAATGGGACAACAACATGTTTGAAACTAAAACAGGAGATCTAATCTGGTACACAGATGGATCACTGAAGAACAACCTCTCAGGACTGGGAGTATGTGGAGTGTCACCAAGAACCAGCCTGTCAGTAAGCCTTCGACGGTACGCTACGGTCTTCCAGACAGAAGTTTTGGCCATTATCCACTGTCTGCGACTAAATATAAGGAAGGGCTACTACGGTAAGCGGATTCATATTTTTAGTGACAGTCAAGCCGTTTTAAAAGCGCTTAATTCTTTTGAAATCAAATCTAAAATGATTTTGGAATGTAGAAACCTTCTTACAGAACTCGCAACTAGAAACAAGGTGATCCTTGTATGGGTGCCAGGGCACAAAGGTATCGAAGGTAATGCAAGGGCTGATGAGCTTGCTAAACAAGGATCGTTTTTGTTCCCATTGGTGCAGAACCTTTTTGTGGGATCAATTTGAAGCCCGCGAAAACCAATGTTCTTAGATGGGAAAGACGGAAGATGTATGAAGCTTCGTTCAACACTCCTGGTCAAACCCATTCTAAAAGTATGATCTGTGGATCATCAGCGAGGATTGCCTCTGAAATTCTTAGATGCTCTAGGCAGAAGATACGTTTAATCGTAGGCTTCATAACTGGGCACTACTATTTCAGAAAACACCTCCATAAAATGGGATTGTTTCAGCAAGACCCTATCTGCAGGAAATGTCATACGCAAGAGGAAACGGCCAAGCATATCATTTACGAATGTGGGGCTCTTGCCCTCCCTAGATTAACTTCTTTAGGCATCATCCATACTAGAGAGTTACACCTAGACTCCATTAAAGGGTTATCAGACTTTATTAATAAAGTGGATGACCCGAGTAACTGGAACTAGGAAACATTGGATTTGGAGTTAATGGTGCAAAATGCTGATTAAAGCAGAGTTGCCAATGACATACAAACCCAACATTAAGAAGAAGAAGAAGAAGTTGTTTAGTAAGCAAAATGAATTAATAAGAAATATAATGTATAATTTTTTTAAAATCTGATGTAGTTGTCAAAAAAGTAGGAATGCCTCTACACAATGTAAATTGCAAGGAAGCGATCTGTGGTTACCGCTTAAAAATTTAGATGTTGTTTCTGCAGCTTGCATTAATTCCATATTCTGAAAACAAAAGATTTCTGCATTATGTTCAAAGTGCTTACATGATAACTTGCTATTACTTACAGGATAAATTGCCACTTTCAAATGCTTTTTTGCACGACGTATTGTGCATCCATCCATCAAGAAGGGATGATAAACATTTTAAAGAGGTTTTCATTCGCCTGCCAAATCATATGCCAAAAGTAATAAAAATGATGCATTTTGTGATAAAGAGAAAGGAAATATTGTAATGTATGTTTGTGTCGACATTAAACAAACAATTAAATATTTCCTGCAGAAAAATATTTACAATTTCTGGAATTAAAACACTAAACTAAAAGATGCTTCAGGAAATTTTAAATATTTTTTCACAAAATTAGTTAAATCATGTCTAATATTATCACATGGAAATGCTATTCCTGAATGTGTGTTTCTGTTAATAATATTATAACTCAAGAAAGAGGTGCCAGTTATCAGACCTTGGTATTCGTTCATTAAGATAGTGTAAGGATTTTATAAATAGGAATGAATCTATTGTTAATTTAGTTAAGAAATCAATAATACAATACATAAAAATGGTCATTCTTAATATACTTCCTACTTGGAACCACAAACTGAAGAAAAGGAAAACAGAAGAATGAGAAAATGGTGAACAGAACATGAATAAAGCAGATAAAGAAATTTTTAACTCTCTCATTGCAGAAGAAAATAACCTTTTAAAAGATGAAGTTCTACAGTTGATAAATGGCTCGCCAGAAAAACTAAGAAATGTTGTAAAAATTAATGATTTTCAAGATATAAAAGTTGCTCAGATAATGTTGGATGCTGCCAATGATAAAATTAAAAATGTTTCAGAAAAATTAATGTTAACTCAACAAAAAATTGCACAAATTAAAAAGAAACAATTATTTTTTCCTTTTTGTTGTTGAATTTGAAGTTTATAAAAGTATTTATAGTTGTATGAATGAAATATTGTTCATTAATATTTCTGTTAATAAAAAGATATTGGATTTGACAAGTTTTTCAAACCTTACATAATATTTAAGTTATGTATATTGGCAATGATCATAATTGGATAATCTAAAAAGTTTAATTTGTTAAAAGTTCAGAATTTATAACTAAAATTATTTGTAATTTAAAGTTTAAAATCTTTTTTTAATTTAATTTTTTTTTAATTTTTATTTATTTATTTATTTATTTTATTTTTGACAAATTTTTTACAAAGTTAGAATGCTATTGATATTCATTTTTTCTTAAATTAAACTTTAATGAATTAAGATTGTCCTGAAATTTCTAAAAAATTATGTCCTGAAATCTTGTTTTATCCACTACTATGCCTTGCAGATGTTGAAGATCTAGGCTTTACTCTGATAAAAAATTCCAAATCACAAAACCTTTTGAAAAGTTGAAATCTTATTTACATTTTGTGAACAAGAATTGTAAGTCAGTAACTGAAAATCGATCCTTCTGGGTAAAACCTTAATTTGCTGTGCTGCTTAATAATTTTGTGAAGTTCAGACACTTTTCAGCAAATCTAAATATTGACATAATAATTATCATGCACTATTGTTGTAATAGTTTGAAACAGTTTATCCAAGGTAAACCAATACATTTTGGCTATAAATTTTGGTCTATTTATGGAAGCATAGAATATCGTTACAACTTTTTCCTCAACTGCAGTAAGAGATCTTTAAGAAAGGGTACTTCTTTTGTGGTATTTATATTGTTCTGAAACTGTAAGAGACCATTGTAAATCCTTCAGCCTACTCTTTAGATTTTTGATTTTTTTTTTTTTTCATTATTGAGTTTAAGAGAAATGTCAGTGAAAAGGTTTATCGAGACACAATAACCATGCAAGAAAATAAAATAAAACCTAAATGTCTTGAAGAACCTAAGTGTATGTGGAAGAAACAAATAGGTGCATCTGATTTTGCTTTAGACAAAAATTTCGATTTTCTTTATGCAATGGAATAATACTACATTCATTGTTGCTTTAAATTTAAACCCATTAGAACTATTATTTGATGCAAAGAAGTGAATAAAAGAGCACAAAAATGAAATGAATGTAAATATATCTAGTTTGATAAATTATTACAACAAATATATGAGCAGGGTTCATCACGACTGGTACTAAACTGTATGTCATGAAGAATCATGGGAAAAAGTGGTACTAGACACTTTTCATTTGTACACAGCTCATGGCAATGGTAAATGCATGTATAATTCAGCAAGCTGTTAGCAAAACTGATGCCTTAATTTTGAAATAGTTCTAAAGATCAATAACAATTATTTATCTAAAAGCATGTGAACAGAATGAAAAGTAGATACAAGATCTCTTCTTTACCTCCTAGGGTGAAAAACATCACCAAAGATAGTGTTTGTCATTTTGTAATGGAGGTGAGAAAGAGCACTTTTGTCAAAGTGAGGGCCTTAAAAGATAACCAAAACATACTGTGAAAAATGTTATAAAAACACTTTGTCAGGCTTTTTTTACCTTTCCACCAAGTATAATAGTATATTTGGTGGAAAGGTCAAAAAAACAAAAATTGAAAATTGAACTCTTAAAATAAATAATGAGTACTATTCAAACATTGTAAAAGTTTGCTGGCAGAAATTGCTTTTTGCTAATGAATACAACATTAAAATTGCCAATTTCAAATTTTATTCCATTTATCCCAGTGTCCTATTTAAAGGACAGGTCATTATTTTATATAAAAAATTCAAATTTTGTTATATTTAATCTATTTATACTTAGTATGCTTCATAAAATATGATTATTCTCAAATTTGAATGTAAATAAATTGGGATAAAATGAATTATTGTTGTCTTAGTAATAAAAAGTACATTTAATATTTCAAACTTTGTTTTTCATTGTTACTGAATCAGATGGATAAAATTATTACTGAAAAGATTATTATGTTTATTATTTCCCATCTAATTTTTTGTGTTTATATTTTAAAATTTAATAAATATATACATTAAATTATTAAAACAAAAATTTATTGAAAAAATATCTGATATTTATGAAATTATACTGAGAAACACTGAGCTCTGTCATGTTTCGATTATTTTACAAAATAAATACAAGAATAAAAAATTATTTATTATTAATATGTTATAAAATCTATGTAAAATATTTTTCATTTATTATATTTTATATTTGAAATTTATAAATTTACTAGAGAACCTATGGAAAAATGTTGCTTTCTGTTATTTTGTTCAAATCTTTATATCCATAATTTATGAATTTTCCTAAATTGCTTTTCTATTTTTGTACAATTGTATACATTCTTGATATTTCTATTTCACAAAATTGTTTCATGTCGATGAAAGAAAAGCAATTATTTATTCTATTCAAAATACAAGAAGAAAGAAAATGTACTACACATTATATTTTATCTGAAAATTATGTGTTTTGTAAACAGTAGCTTATAAATTTATCCTATAATATTTCCCTGGTTTCTGCTAAAATTAACTATTACAGATTTTTTAGAAAATAATTATTACTAATAAAAATTTTTTTATTAAAAACAATTAAGATAAAAGTCTTATCAACAGTCTTTTATACCAAGTTAAATTTTCATTTCCAGATCATTTTGGAAACAATTCATTCATTCTATTTAGCTCAAATGTAAAATCATCCATAAATCTCGCGGATTGACTTTTACAGTCAAATAAAGTAATTTAAGAATATAGCATACCTCAACTTTACTTAAATACTAGATTATAAAATTATCAAATCATTTAATTATACCCATTTTTCATTTTCTGTTTAACTCAGTTTTGTTAATTCATAAAGCTGTAATTTTTTTAATGATATATCTTAACTCAAATCTGATTTTGTGGCTATCCAGATATTTATAACCTGTAATATCTTGTTATGATTGAAATCTTAGTTCTTGCCAAGCTTTTAACATAAAATATTGTAAGTATTGAGTATGAGCAATTATTTGCTCATACTCAGTCTCACCATCTTATTGTAACTTATATTTTATAGTTTCATTTAATTATAAATTCTTTTTCCTGCAGTTTCCAGAACATAATTTAACGAGATTAAGTGAGCGATTGATTCTTTTCCGTCACGATTATGGTTCAACAAACATTTTGTTACCAATTAATGCTGCATCAGAAGTTACTGAAGGAACATTGGTAGAAATAGTAGTGTCAGGTAAATGCAGCTTTTATAGTTTATAGTAAAGTGCAAAATGATTGTAGTTAATAGTGCAATTTGCAAAAGAAAATTATTTGTAGAGAAATTGATTAGCATGTGAGATTTTATTAAATCTGTTTTGGTAAACATTGTTATATTTAGAGATTCTCTTATGTTTAAAGGGATTTCTATTGTTTTAAAATAAATATGTTTATTGTTAAATTTATTATGTACCTGCTGACTTTTCCTATAGTTTTTTTCTAGAATAAATTAGAAATTTTCATTCAATTTTAAATTTTCTGATTTATTTTAAATTATTCTCAATTGTTTAACAAAAAAAAAATTGAAAATGAATGAGAGAACTTTTATTGAATAATCTTCCATTCCAAAAATTAACTGCTATTTCTTTCTTTCAGTTATATAAAATGATTTTGAATGGAGAAAAAATATAGCTTAGAACTTTTATTTAAAAAGCTTGACAGAAAAAATTGTGTATCTCTTTTAAAATCCATAATGCTCTGAAAGAATTATCAGGGAAACATATTTGTTGTTTGAATAAGAAAGGAAAAATTATGAAACATTTATATAATTGTTAATAGATCTTAAGCCATATTTTTTCCTTAAGTTTTTATTTATTTATTTTTCATTTTTTAAATTTTTTAAGGGTTTTTTTATAATATTTTTAAGAAATATTATATTGAGTAAAAGTTTGAATAAAATTTTAAATTAGGATTTATATTAAATAGAATATAATAGATCATTTTATGGTTAGAATTAGCTTATGATAAGTTTTTATTATACTTACTTTAGTAATGGTCACTTGTGAAGGATCCAAAATTAACACATAGGTGTTTCTCTGTGATATTTTATTATTTGATTTTTATTATTAATTATTATTAAATATGATTTATTATTTGAGGAATATTTGAAATATTAGGTTTTTATTTTACTCATTAAATTATTGTAAATAACTATAAAAACAGCATTATTATACTTTTAAATAACACTACAGAATGTATTAATACTTAGCAATTACAGAATTTCTAAAAAAATAATTTATTAAATCTGTTAAAAAGTGTATTATGAAATAATATTTTGAGTACTTATATATTATAATTATGCAGATTTAATTATAACTATAAATATTAATTTCACTTTAAACTGGAAGCTCACTATGATTTTGTTTTTTAAATTAAAATTAATCAATTACGTTGTTATAATGATACATAAAAGTAGATTATTTTTTAAAGAAAGTAGAAATATTTACAGGTCTGTTTTTCTTATTATTATTATCAAAAAGTATATCTTTGAGATTTTTGAGTGAGTCAGATGATTTCTTTGACTTTGGGATTATTAATGAGATATTAAAATATAACTTCATAATTTAGCAACGTTTTTTTAATAAGAATATGCATAAATTGCAATTATATGTGTATAAGAAATAATATACATAAAAATGTATATAAGAAATATAAAAAATGTGAGTATTTATTCCACATGCAACTGTCTTGTACAGCAAAATGTTAACCAAAAGTTTAAAATATATAATCTTTCTTCCTAAAACATATTAGACTTCGATGGTTTGGGCATTTAATGGATCAGACCCAGCATAAAAGATCAACTATTATGTAGCTTGACTCAGTGGAAAAAGACTTTAATCTGATAAATAAAGAAAACTGGAAGAGCCTCGTGATAGATAAGATCCAATGGCAATGACTATTGACTGTAACAGGTTGTAGTGCCTTAGAAGAAGAGGAGTAGAAAAGAATATAATTTTATTATCTAAACAATAGAGTTTAGAAATTATTTTGCACACGCAAGTAATAAGTTCTTCATCTTTAAATATTTTAATTATTACATATGTGGTTTACAATAATAAAAGTATATATATACAAAGTAGTATTCAAAAATTCCCCGACTGAGCCTATAACTTAAAAAATAATTGCATTAGTGCAACTACATGAACATTTTTTGTGTTACTATGTTCTTTCACTCCTCTAAAAGTGGTTTGTCACAAATCACGCAGTTGAATGCTCGCAGTGATGTTTTTTGTAGGTGGGTGCATTTGGTAAACAGTGATAAAAAGAAATAGTATCAGTTGAGCAGAGAATCAATATCAGATGTTGTGTTTGCTTGGAAAAGAGTGCTACAGAGACTTTCGAAATGTTGAAGCAAGTGAAACCTTTTTGAAAATGCAAGCTTTTGAATGGCATTGTTGCTTTAGAAAAGGCAGGAATGATGCTGAAGACGACAAACTCCGTTGCCTCGTATGACTTCTTGTACAGAGGAAAACATCAAAAAGGTGTCTGCTGCAGTACTAACAGACAGCAAACAAATTCCCTAATTGCAGAATTAGTTGGGTTTATGCCAGCAGATATTAACTAAGAATTTTAACATGCATAGAAAGCATCAACACCTCATTCCTCTCATGTTGAACGTCAAAAAATGTTAATTCAAATGGAAATGGCACTAGGCTTAATCTCAGCTGTTGACAAAATTTTTTCTTCACCTGGCAGAATTGTCACTGGAGATGAGAAATGGTCTTTTTTGTATGACCTTCATTCCAAAAGTGCATTGGCAACATGGAAATCAATAGAATCTCCATGGAAACAGAAACTCTGCCAAGGTTGCTCTAGAGGAAAGTCCATGCTAAAGGTATTTTTCATATCCAGGGCATTGTGCATCTGGAATCTATCGCTGAAGGATGCACTATGAACATAGAACTGTATGTCAAAATCCTATATCTTTTGCTTGAGTAAATATGGAAGAAGAGACCAAAAATGTGGGCAGAGCAATCATGGGTGCTTTGCATGACAACACGCCTGCTCATTGTTCCCTACTTGCCAATGATTTTCTTGCGAAAATGGAAAGTGTTCTATTTCATCCTCCTTACTCACCTGATTTTGCACACTATGATTTCTTCCTATTTCCTGAACTTGCAAGATGCTTGCAGGTTTGCTGGTTTCAATCTTCAGCTGAAGTAAAATGTGCATTGGAGGTTGAATTAAAGGACATGGCCAAAAATGGATTGCAGAAATGCTTTGATGAACTCTACAGTCGCTGGTAATAGTGTGTTGTTGTACAAGGGTTTTGTTTCGAAGGAGTTTTGACTCCTACCACACACATATATATATATATAATTATTATAAGTCACATATGACTTAACACTTTCTTGCACGTGAAAAGTTGCATGTGCAGTAGATGTTCATTTTTTTTTAACTTTTAATTTACTAAGTCATTTTATCTTTTTTTTTATCACTTGTCATTTTATGAAATAGTGGCTAGTCCCTAACATGGTCCCATACATGCAGTGCTCCTATTTATGAACTGAAATTTTGAAATATCACTTTGCAAGCTTATTTTCATGCATCTTTCATTGTTTATTTGTTTTTCCCCCCATTTTATATTTTCTATTTTGCAGTTGAGATACTTAATGTTTCTATAGTTGGATGATAAACCCTTTGAAATCTCTAGTTTTTTTACCAATATGTGTAAAACTTCTTTCATATATTCTAACTCATTTTGCAGTTCATGTATAAGATTGTAATCAACAGTTTCAAAGTAAATATTGTAAGATAATTTTACAAAGAGTGATAGGCTTTGAAGCATATGAAATAATCATTCCATTCACTCATAATCAAACCACTTGTCAATCTATTTTGCAGAAGAAAAAAAAATATCTACATTGTGCAGACTTCATTACCACCATAACTTAAGAAAGCCAAGGACATTTATTTGATGCCTTGAACTAAGATGAGTAACTCATCCATGATCTTTAACAAAGAAACCCATTTCTGCCTTAAAATTTTACTTTATGATTTAAAATGTGGACTCAGATGTTATTTTTAAGGAAGAAATATCAGATGCTAAATGATTGAGAACATAGTGAGAAATAGTTTTTAAATATTAAACTAGAAGAAAGTAACGTGGTGCAGTAATCCTCTGCAAAGCAATCATTGAAATGGCTGACAAGATTGGAAAACTTTTTCACGAAATGCATCAGTGGGTCTGGTGAAGAGAAAGAAAAAAATGTCAAATTCAAAACTAAAAATGTAGTTTCAAAATGTAAAAAAAAGTAATGTGATTTGCATGATGAATATAATGATAAAGGGATGATGTGATTTGCTGATTTTTTATCAATAAAACAAAAGTAAGACTTGTATGTAGTACGTATTCATGTTTTTGATACAGTACATATTAAATGATGTTTTCCTAATAGTACTTTATTCATGAAGAGAGAGCTGTTTATAGTAAAAAAAATAAATAACTAAATAAAAAGAAATTATACGTTTTAAGGTCTTATGCTTATTTTTTTATCCTATGAAATTTAAATTTTATTAACTATTCTATGCGTTTTTACAAATTTGCATAAACGACCATCAACAGCATAATTTTTCAGAAACATTAAAATGTTTATGTAAATATTCTATTTTTTTATTACCACTGTCTTGCTGAAACCAAATTAATTATTTAGCATGACATAATTAGAACTACTTTATAATCTCTCTTTGTACTATATTGGCGCAGCATGTCCATTTTTGGACCTTGTGTGCCATAAAACCCAACCAACCAATCTCTGCATTATTTTACTATTTTTGGCTGATATTATTTAATTTAAATAAAGATAATTTCAGAAGAAATTCTTTTTTCATTGGTTTTTTAGAATTTAAATAATATCAAATAATTTTCCATTTGCAGCCAGTTATTCAATACCAGCATGGGAATAAATAAAGACTAAATTAATAACACTAATTTATAAATTCAATTATTTATTTAGTCTTTTCCCCTATCATCTAAAGAATTTATCATTTATATTTTTTAAAATTTATGAGTTTTTATTGATAAAATTATATAAAAAGAAATGTTACATTAAAAATGCTTAAATTTGTGATTTTATGAGCATTTTTTGTACTTACTATGTATTTTAAATTTTTTCAGGCAAAGATCCCTCTGAAGACATTCAGATCATGCCCCATTATGTTAATGTTCATTCGTACAAAACACCCACTTTTTGTGATTTTTGTGGAGAAATGCTTTTTGGCCTTGTCAGACAAGGTCTAAAATGTGAAGGTCAGTGTATCATTTATTGATATTATAATTATTGTCACATTTTTAATATAATTATTTTATATGTTGCTATTGAGCACTGTAAGGAAGTTGAAAATTGAACAAAATTTTCGATTATAGGATATTTTAATTTCGTTGCAGTCTATAATATAGTTACAATTGATTCACAATTATCCAAAACCCTATCGATCAAATGGTCATCGGAAGGGGAAAAATAATTTTTAAACTTCAGAAGTGTTGTAAATTGCAAAAATAACTGAAAAATTTTTTCCCAATATATTTCATTTTTTTAAGTTTGTTATATAGTTGCAGATGATTCATAATTATCCAAATCCTTATCGATCAAATGATCATCAGAAGGGGGAAAAATCAGAAATGTAATTCCCAGAATATAAATTAGTTTTCTTCCTTTTTTACTGATTTATTTCATAAAATGTGTGTGTATTGTTTGGCTAAAAAAATTTTCTAATATACATTTTTTTTAATATTTTAATTAATGTAGAGTTTATTTTACAAGATTAATAGGTTTTGTAAAATAAATGTTTACTTTATCAGAGTTATATAAAGTTGGAAATAATTTTTTTCTAATTAACATAGATAATTATGAGTTTATATGACAGTTGATCATTATTGAACTATATAACAGTTGATCATGATTGATATTTTTTATAACAAAATGTGCTCTCAGAAATAACATATGCTTTTTAATGTTTTTTTTTACTAATTTTAATTTCCAATTACATTTCCATGAGCCTAAATTCTTTTTTGAGTTAATAACTTGAGAGAATAACTTGAATCAATTTAAAGCAATTTAAACAATATTGAATTATCTGATACTTTCCTTTGATCCGAAAAAGATAGTTATTTTTTCTGTTATTTTAAAGAATAGAATGCAAAGTTTAATTTTAAACAATACAAATCTAATAATTTAAACAATACGAATCAACATATACTAATAAATTACTTAAAACCGATTTGTCTGTAAGAAAGCAATATACTTAAATTTAAGTCAAGCTTAAATGTATAATATTCTCCACATAAGAACTACAATCTGGATTCTTAATGTATGACTTGCTTTAATTTTTAATGTAAATTAACTGTTAATTATAATTATTCCTATAGATACATACATGAATGTGAGTTCTTGTGTACCTCAATTTATTTAAGATATATATATGTTTTTTATAAATATTTTATTAAACTGCATACATTTTGAAAATGTTATTCAATATATTTGATGTTTTTCAAGCTCTTGTATAAACTCTATATGAAATCTCTATTTTTGTAAATTTTCTACAAAAAATGTTCCATTTGCTCTTTTTATTTTTTTTATTTGTTTTGAAAATTTGAAAGTAACCAAATATGATTCTTAATATGGATTTCTTAAGTGGCATTAAATGAAATTTTTTTATTTTCACTAGGTTGTGGATTAAACTTCCATAAACGTTGCGCATATAAAATACCAAATAATTGCACTCACACGCGTCGACGCAGATCTGCTACATCCCTTTATCCTCGCAGTCCAACAGAATCTTTAGGACATACTACGAGCAGCGCTGCTAGTTTTTCTGATGATTCTTTAGTAAGATTTTTTTAATTAACAGTTTTTTTATAATTTCCAGTTGCATTTATGTTTTTATATTTTGGAATTTTTATTCACTAGCTATATATTAATATTATAGTATTTAGAATTATCATTAAGTTATATAAAAATGCTCTTTTAATTTTTTGTCTTGAAATCTTTCAAATTTTAGCAGAATTAAGTGTTATGTTTTCTTATAAAATTGAAATAATTTAACTTTCTGTTTTGCTATTATAAGCAAATCTGATGTTTAAATTCAAATTGTGAATATTTCAGCCACTTTTGATATCTGAATAATAAATTAAATTTAATCTATTTTTTAAAAATATTTCAGTTAGGAGGAACTTCTCCAAGCCGAGCTAGATCACCATCTTTAAATATGGGTCGACCAGTTTGGGTGGAACGAGAACTTGCTGGTCGCATCAGAGTTCCGCACACTTTTGTTGTTCATTCTTACACCAGGCCCACTGTTTGCCAACATTGTAAAAAATTACTCAAAGGATTAATTCGTCAGGGATTACAATGTAAAGGTAATAGAAAGATTTATATTAACATGTCACTAAATTTCTTCTTAACTTCATTATTTGACCTTATGTAAATAAAATTAGAAGATCATAAAGGTCTTATGTTCAGCATACAGTTTTCACAAAATCTTTGATTCATCATTTGTTAGAAATATAAATTATTCTCTGTAAGCAAATTTAATATTTAAATATTCAAAGCAATACTCTGTCAATATTTAATATTTAAAGTTAGTACTTCATGTAATAATTCATTTTTGCTACAGGTATCTTAATTATTATTTACACAAAGTGTAACTAATTATTATTTACACAAAGCCTTAATTATTTTTTACCCTTATTATTAAGTACACAAAGTTTAATACCATAAAAATATAATGCATTTTAATATTCTTTCTAAGCAATCTGCAGTTTGTAAAAACATATTTTTAAATGATTTCCAAAGAAAAATGGAACCAAACTTTCATTTAATTTAATAATTCTGAAATGTATTTCAAAGAAAACTACAAAAAATTCAAAAATTCATAAATATTTATCAAAAATATATATTCATATATATCAAAAATAATGCTGATTTCTTTACAAAACTTAACATTGTTTGTATTTGCTTTGATGTTAGACTATCTAGTCTCATTAATGAATAAAATAAAGTGAGTTTACTAGAAAATTTTGATTGAAAATACATTATTTTTCCTAAATAAGATGTTATGTAACTGATGTAAAAGAATTTTGTATGATAATAAAATATAAAGCTATATACACAAATGTATGAATTAACAATAAGAATATATTCATATATTTCTTATTGATAATATTAATTGACTGTAAAAGCTGAATTTTGAAAGATGAAAAACAGTAGTTAACTTGTTATGGAAATCAAAAAGGATGTGGATGAATGAAGGAAATAAATAATTATATTCCAAAACATTAAAAAGCTAATATAAAAGAGGAGAAATTATATTTTCTTTGAAATATTTTTATAACACTTAAAAGAAATATCTTGTGAAGAATGATGCAAAATGAAAAGATGGATGTATAATAACTACTCGTATTGAAAAAAACAGAAGAATTTTACGATGTTACACAGATTATTTGAAATAGTTATAATTTTCATTGATTAAAAGAAGAAATTAGTTCACTTTTTAATAAATTTTTATGCAAGGATTATAAACTTTTATGTTGATCCTTCTAACAGAACCATAGAATGTAACACAGTGATGTATTTGTGTAAGATTTATCCATTTGTATTTGTATCTTGTGGACAAAGATTAAGATTTTATTTTCTTGTTATCAACCTGTTTTTTATATTTGTGACATTTACTTGAGGTAAACATAAAACAAATCTTAAAATTTGGAATTATATTTTTGTCATTGATTTGGTATTGAGTATTTTCCTTCATGTTATAATTCATCATTGTTATAATGCAAGCTTGCATAATATTATGTGAATACCATTTCATATTAAGGTGTATTAAAATAAATTTTTTCATTAAAAATTTTCATAATCCATTCACTTATCAAGAAAACATTACTGCGTTTCACATTTACAACAACCTAAACAGTAGTTTGCTTCTGAGAAAGTAGAAATTCTTGAAAATGATAAGGTTAGTGCCTGACGGAAACCCCATGAGCATTATTTGAGTACTCAAACTTGGTAAGATACATGCACTTAACTTGAATTAAATTGCTGAATTGAAATGAGCAATTGACAGTGAATAAAATAAATTGTTGAAAATCTAATGTTTTGTGCAAGATTTCTTTCTGGAAGCCATGTACTAGTCCTTTATGAAACCATAATTAATTTCAGGCCTTCATGTTAAAATTGTGAATATTATGCTTCTATCTGGGGTCATATCAAGTTGTCTGCAATGCTCTTTCCTTAGTTCAAACTGAACCCTGTCCCCAAAGAATATTTAAATCTTCTAAACAACATTAGAAATCTTATTTTCCTTCTCATTAGTAAAAACATCTGCCACCTAAATAGTTCGCAGTGATGTCTTCAATTTATCAGTTCATGCATTCATTTCCTATCTGAATCATGGTATTATTTTGAAATTCACTTAAACTGCAGATCTTGGCTTATAAGTATTGAGAGAACAAAAAAACAAATTAGCAAATAGGGTTGTTCCTTTAATTATAAGTAATTTGAACCTATATTTAAACCAGAATACTATTTTATTTTAGGTATCCATAATAAATTTGTTACATCATTTATGCTTGTTAATTACAATTTAATTAAGAGTTATATTTTCGCAATTAATGATTCTATTTAGTAATAAGCAACATTATTAATTGCATAAGTATAATACTTCCTATTTTATTATTATGGTAATCTATTATGGATCTATATTTGTTGAGAACACTGTGTTGTATTTATGCATATAAATTCTTTGTTTTTGCATTTTATTTTCCTTTTAGTGGTTGAAATATTTTTTTAAAATTTGAATTTTAATGCATTTCTTTAAATAATTTTCATTAATTATTTATAGAAAATTATTTAAAGTTTAATTTCTTTAAATAATTTAATTTTTTTAAATAATTAAAGAAATTTCAATTTCTTTAATTCTTTAAATTTCTTTAAATAATTAAAGAAATTTAAATTTTTTAAATAATTTTCTTTAAATTTCTTTAAATAATTTTCATTAATTATTTATAGACTGCAAGTTTAATGTTCATAAAAAATGCATGGAAAGAGTTCCGATGGATTGTGCTGGAGAAGCTCCCAAGGAATGGGGTCAGTTGAATATTTTTTTGTTAAAAAATTGTATTATTTATTCACTTTAAAATGAATGCTATTTTTTTCTTGAAATTAAATTAATGTGTTTTGTATAATAAAATAGATTTATTTCTATTAAATTTGAAAATTAAGATTAGGTACTTATTAAAATTGATAAAATAAATTCTTATAAAAATGTATTTAAATTATTTTCAGTTTGATTTTTTAATTCCAAAATCTAAACTTATGTAAATAAAACAATCTGCTAAACTCAACAATATTTTTTAAAACTGCTTTAAATTTATTTATGAAAAAATTATTTTATGTACTGAAGTTCTATAATTATTCATAAAACTTTATTTAATGTTTCACAAAACTTCTTGTCCTTTTTTTTTTTTTTTTCAACATATTTAATTGAGATAAAGTTTTATTTTTCAATAAAACATAAATAAAAAAAATCTCAGAGATTACCAAGATAATCTAATAAAAAATGAGACTAGTATTGAAATACTGTCATAATTTTACTATTTTGTGGGGTTAGTTTATTGTAAACTTTAATAATTTAATTAAACCCTCAAAACTGTATGAATTAAGATGACATTTATAATTAAAGAAAAACAACAAACTTTATTTTTTAATCTCCAATTGATAAAATGCTTGACATTTTATAGTATGTTAAGCTTCAAATTATAAACTTATTCATGCATATATCTTGCAGGCTTTTTTCAAAATGATAAATTTATCCTATTCTAAAAAGCAAGAATTTTTTATTGGTATCATAGTGATTTATGTGATACTTCACATAGACAGAATATGTGGTATTTCATAACTCCTATTTCTTAATTTTATTACACAAATTGATATTGTCTTTTGAGAGCTGTTGACAAATACATCAGTTACTGTAGAAATTTTTGCTATTGAGGTAATGTAAATATTTTACATTAATAAATTTAATTACATTTTTCTCTATTATTTGTCGTACTGTTGTTTTAATATCTAATTTGCATTCATATTTCAGTTGTTAATTTCTTGAAAAGGTGGCCATGTTTCAGATTGTAAATTAGATTTCCTTTCAGATATTACAAATATTTTTATATGATGACTTATATTAATGACAACTATCAATATATTTAAATTTAATTTTGCCCAGATTTAAAATTGGATAAAAATTAATGACATTGTTTGAATAAATGATATCAAGATGTATATATATCATATTGTTATTCATATATCTAATTTTAAAGAAATGTTTTCTTCAAAATGATATTGGCTGAACTCACAATTTAATTGTTAGTACTGTGCTCTTTAATTCAACAATTTATAAATTTGATTCTTTCTTCTAAGGGGCCAAACTAGCGCTGTGGCTTTCAGTTCACTAGTTTATTGATTTGAATCCCAACTTGAACTTCAATGTTGTTAATGCTTTAGAAACAGTACATCCCTGTCTAGTTCTCAAAAAGTAGCCATTAAGGGACAAGAATTTATAAACTGCAATTTCCTGTTAATTGAATTAAAAAATGTAACTGTAGAATTACAAGCAATGTAAGTCCAATTTCAAATCCTGCTAATTATTCATTTGCCTTCAAATGTTGCTTTTCTTGCAAAATGGTAACTCTACACTGCTATTTATTATTTTGTCTATGACCGAAAATACTAATTTTATTTGACTTACAGATATATATAGAACAAGCATTTTACTACACAATGCAAAATTTTATGATAAAAGTTAATACAAATAACCAAAAATTGATAAAATATAGTTTCATTTAAATGGTTAGTTTCCAATAGTTTGTTAAACAATATAAATATTTCAGCATTGCAATTTTAGCCACCTTGAAAATTTTCTTATTTTTTCATTATTTCAAGATATAGAGAATTACTATTTGTAAATTATTTATATTTCTAATATTTTATCTTATATGTTCAGAATTACATGAAAATATTTTTTAATGTTAATATTTTGTAAGTTTACCATTTTTAATAGCATTTCTTAATTTACTGATATTTACAGCTACTGATGCTAGCAAGAATGGGGAGGAGCATGTAGGTGAGCAGGAAAGCATCGAAGATGAATCCGATAATGAGAGTGAAGTACCTGAAAAAACAACAGAGAATAATGATAATAATCATGATAATCAAGAGAATCATGATAACCAAGATGAAGATTCAAAGATACCAGCAAAGTAATATTGCTATTTTTTTTTAACATTTGTATGCTGTTTAGGAATATATTTTTTATTTAATTCTTAATACTATTTATGTTGTATTTTTTACTACAATTTAATTTTTTTAAATTTTGTATTAGATATTTTTCAAAGTTCGAAATAAGTATTCACATCAGAAGGAATATTAATTTATTAAAGACTATATTTAAAATTTCTATAATAAATGATTAAAAATTCAAATTTAATTTTCTCTTTTATTGTTCTTTCAAAATCCTCAAAAGAAATAAATAATTTAAGAACAAAATTCTTATAGTTTTAGTTAATAATTATGAGATTCTTTAATTAAAATCAGTAGTTTTTTAATGAATGTTTTAGTTTTTGTATGTGCCTTGTTTAAATCAAAGTTTCAAACAATTGTTCCCAGGGTTAAATTAAATGTGTGCTATTACAATTAAAATTGGTATCAAATTTTTGTAATTTAATCTCTATCTTTTTAAAGTCACTAGTTGTTGATCCAAAGAGCTTTTAGAAATAAATACTTTGTGAAAATAGTTCTAAATAACTTTCAAAATATTTATATAATTTGTTTTTGCTCAAAGTTATTCACTTAAATTAATAGGAAAAAGTGTTGCATTTTTTTACATTCATAATCTAATATTTAAAAAAACATTTATAACTGTTATAATTTTAACTAATGTTTTTCATATTCATTAAATGTTTATTGATTTCCCAATAATTGAAAATAGTTTTATACTAATTAAAAGAAATGTTTACTGGTTTTCTTTGGTTTCACTAAATTGTTAATGTTTTGGTCTTCAGTTCAATCATTCATTGGTTTGAATTCCATATCAGTTATAAGTGTTTGTAATTATTTTAATGTCATCTTTAAACTGTGGATGCCAATTAAATTAATTTGAACTGACAGTTAAATGGTTTGTACTCTGGTCTTCAGCTCAACAGCTCATAGTGTTGATTCCTCCTCAGACTTGGAGGGTTGTAATGGTTTGGAATTCCTCTTAAACTAGATACCTATCTAAAATTCTTCTGAAAGTGCATGTTTTAAGGACTTTTGAGATGAAATCTTTTCTTCTCTATTTTGAATTTTTAGCTAATTTTAGGTGTATCTTATTAAAATTTGTGTTTTTATCATTGATTGATTTTAATAATGTCATTTAAATTATTTTTGTTAAATATGTTTGCACATTTATCTCCAACCTCTGTTCATTTTTTCCTTTTTTTGAGACTAACATTTAATATGGATAATATTAACTTAATAGTGATAGTATTTTTAAAAACATTTTTTATAAGAATTTTGGATAAAGGGGAATTGTGTGATAACTTTTTTAATTGGTAATAAAATTAATTATTTTGCAAGTTTTTAAATTTTAAATTCACACATTTGATTAATAATTTGAATTCAATAAAGGTAACATATGCATATTTCCTAAATTTTCAATGTAGGTTATATTAAAAAAATATTTACATAAAAACCTTGATATTTTATTGAGATGCTTTTACAAGTTATTGATAAAGTGAGAAGTAGCATACAGAAGATTACTGTATTTTATTTCAGCCATTATTCAATTTAAGTTCAATAAAGATAGTAGCCATAATTTTAGAGTTTGCAAGTTCTATAATATATTTAAAAAAAATATTCCCTTAAAAACTTAGGTTTTATTGATATACATTCATTTAGTTACTTATAAAATAAATAATATACATATAATTTTTATAATTTATTTTGGTCATTATTTAATTGATTAGTTTATGAGATAATATATTTTTCAAAAGAGAAGATAATTCAAATTTGTTAGAAAAATATTTCAAAGCATTAAAAATATTTTCTTATGTTTATTTCTGATTGAACGACTATTTGTGAATAATTTATTCAAGTATTATTATTAAGACCAAATCTCTGCAAGAAAGTAACAATTAAAACATCACTATTAATACTTGTTTTACTTGTTGAAACTGATTTTAGTTGTATGATATTATATGCTACTATGATTTATATTGCACATTACTGAGAATATACTCATAAACATTTGTTTTTAATAAAAATTGTAAAATTAATGTTTTATGAAAAGTTATTTTAGTGTTCCCGTTACATTTTTTTATCTGAGTGATATTAATTTTAGTTTTGTCTGTTGCAAAAGTTTTGCTTGTTTAATTTTTGAAATTAAAAATTTGCAATTTTTTAAACATTATAAATGATATTGAATGTAAGTCATTTGACATATTTTATAGTGTAACATCAAGTAACAACATTCCTTTGATGAGAATTGTTCAAAGTATCAAACAAATGAGAAGGAAAGGATCAAAAATATTGAAAGAAGGTTGGATGGTACATTTCACTAGCAAAGATAATATGGTAAAGTCGTATTTGTTTTATACAGAAATTTTTTGGTACCAAAAAGAAATTCCATCATTGTTTATTTTGAGAGACTGCAAAAGTAAATTAAACTGTTGGTGTAAATTTACTCATATATATTATCAGAAGCAATAGGTTGTTTTTTAATATTTTTGTAATATTTTGTATATTTCACTCATTTTAAAATATTGGTGAATAAAATCAAGACTTAATAGTCTTGAGACATTCTAGAGACATTTGAATAAGCATTAATATGAAAACAAATCTTTTTTCATAAAAAAAATTTAGATTTAATAATAATGAAACATGATAATCTTTCTTTTTTATTAATTTGTTTATTTATCTATCCATTATTATTGTTTATTTTTTGTAAAGTTTTTGGATTTATTTGTTTTGAAAAGTTATCTCTTTTTGATAGATTTTAGATTCCACTTTTTATGATTCCATGAATAAAATCAGTTATTAGAGTTCACAAAATTATGTTATGTGATTAATTAGTTTTAAAATTATTCAATTTATAATATATTAATATAACAGTGTCTCATGTTTTCATAAAAAGAATTTATAATTATTATTAATAACATGAAAAATCTAAATCATGAATCAAAATTTATTAATAAGAATTTTTTTAATAAATGTAAAAATAATTTTAGCTCTATGTCTTGTAAAAATTTCTTATCAGTCTCTTTATTTATTTATTTATTCAGTGATTTTGAATATTTGGTTGTTAAAAGTGGTTAAAATAGGTTATATGTTGCAGTTTGAAAAGTATTTGAAAATTAAAAATAGTCATCAGTTCTAGTTAAATCACCATTAATTCTGCAGAATATTCTTTATTTTTATTCATTTATTTATTTATTGTTATTGACTTGAAACTGACCATTTCCAAATCTACCTAATAGTATAGTAATACCCATGTGAAATTTTCCCTCATATAGATTTCATCTGTCAATGCAGACATGTAATAAATTACAAGTTCATCTTTTATAATTCATTATAGCTCTCAAAATTACTTTAACTAAACTAAATTTAATTACAATAAACTTACAGTGTAATTAATGGAATAAAATGTTTACTTTTATTTTAATAATAGCTGTGAACTGAATTTACATAATGGTTAAATATTTTAGCAAGAAAATATATTTTAGTGTAATATATTATACCATTTCAATTTTGTTCTATTTCTTTTATTTCTTTTACTTCTCATCTTTGGAGAAGTTTTTTGAAGTTAATTACATCTTAATTTGATTTTTTGAGTTTATGTAATAATTCTTTATTTTCATGAATATTTAATATTGAAATTAATTTTGAAAGCAAGCTTTTGAAATATGCTTAATGTTGATTAATAATTTTGTTGAGGCTCAATAAAAATCTTATATTTTTATTTCAGAAAAAACGTCACTATTGGAGGTTAGATACTAAATCCATAATTCTTTTTCAAAATGAAACTACAACAAAGTATTATAAGGTAACTATTTATTTAGTCACAATTGTTAATTATGTAATTTATGATATTTGATATATAAAAAGACAGATTTAATAACATGGTCTTTTAGCATGAAAAATATATGCATTTATTTGTCTGTTTTATTGTCACAGGATAAAATATAAGCCTTAAAAGTTTAATATTTGAATTGTAATCTATATGTTAATTTTACTTTGAAAGAAATATCCTGAAATTGCCCAAAAAAGTTTCAATTACAAAAAGAATGCTGAAAACTTGTTGAAGAATTTTAAAATAAAATTAACCGTGCTTTTAGAGTGATAACTCAGACATACTAAATGGTTGCATAGTAAATATTTGTATATTTTTGTATAAAATAAGACAAGTATTGGAAAAAAAATATTTTTCACCATCTCACTTTAATATGTAATTGCTTAAAGCAAAATTTGTTATAAAATATGTACAGTAGTTAACTGATTGGGGTCAAATTTAAATCATATGAAGGAAACAAGTATACAAAATTTTATGCATTGAACACAAATAATTCTGTGTAATGAAAAAGAAAAAATATTTATTGATATTGATTTCAAAATAATGAAATTTAGCACTGTCTTTGTTTTGCTGTTATTTCATAACAAAAAAATATTTCCGTCGATGACAAATTATTGTGATATTTTATTTCTGTTGTAAATTCATCTATACTAAGTTTTTCCTTATGAAATAAAATCAAGCTGTATGAAAAATTTTAATAATTTTAATAGAATCAAAGTCAATAGAAAGATCAATAGAAGCACTAGTGCTACTATTTTTAACGAATTTATTTCAATTTTTTTTTTAAAAAAGAACTGTTTGATCTGATATCTTTTGCATTTCATGTTGCTATTTTTTAAAGAGATACATTTATGAATTCACTATTACCTTATGCACATTTTTAAAAGTGAAGGTTTTATAAGTCATGCTTAAACTATGTTCATTCAAATAATAAAATTTTACATTTAAATTTTTAAAAAATTTGAAATAGTATGCTTTGTTGTGCAAAACAAGTTCTTTTATAAAAAATGTACTCACAAAATAATTTTTTATTGATTCAGGTTGTATATTTTTTGTCATAATAAATATCTTGAATGTAATTTTCCAAAATTTATCTACTATTATATTTGGTGTTTCATTTCCTCTATCTTAATATCAAACTTTGTCTTTTTAGGAAATACCTTTGTCTGAGATTTTGTCTGTTGAAGCAACAAAACAACAAATGAGTTCAGAATCAGGTCAAACTTATTGTTTTGAACTTCGCACTGCTAATGTGGATTATTATATTGGCGAAGATCTGGACATGTCAAGAGGCTGGGAAGTTGCCATAAGGCAAGCTTTAATGCCAGTGACTGCTCCAACAACTATAACTCTTATAAAAGATTCTAAAGGTATCTGAAAATATATGAGATTAAGACTGGCCAATTTATTGCATTTTGATTAGACAACCGTAATTCACGAGAGATTTTTAACTGTCTTATGTGGCATTTTTTTCCTAATGAGTGATCAAATAATCATTGGAAATAAAACACTGCATATTGCTTCGATTCTGAATCTTTAAATTTTATCATAGGATAAACTACCTAAATTCATGTATTTAAATTTTGATTGCATATAGTATTAAATATCAATAAAATCTAATATAATTTATATATTATTATACATAATTTATTTTATATATAATAAATTCTGCTTTAATTTACTAATTTAAATTTATCTTATTTCTGAATTTATTATAAGTGAAGAACATTTCTTGAGAAACATTCTGTCCCTGCTTGATTTTATACTTAATGCTTGGAAAAAATGCAATCCTAGCTTAAAATTCTGGATATTTTTAGAAAATAAAACATTTTAATTTTGTTAAATATCAAAGCATGTGTTATTTTTATGTTTATGACAACTTCAGAATAATTTGTTGTCTTTAAACAATAAAATAAATGAAAGTGGTAAATATCACTGTCACTAAATACAATAAATTTGTTAGTTGGAAAATACTTGAAAATAGGAATTATTAACTACTTTGAATTAAACTAGCTCTGTGCATTTTTATTTATTTTTTTACAATTTCTATGTAAAATTTATTTGTAATTTTTATTTCTTACAGTATTGCTTAAAACTTATTTTTGTATTACTCTATATTGAATTACTTTTTTCATTAGCTCCTCAAACAGATGAAAATGGGAAAACAGAAAATGTGGAACAAAATATAGTAAGTTTTATTTTTTTAACATATTTTGTTTATATTCTTAACTGTGTGCTCTAAACAAATCCAATGTATTACCAATTCTTCTATTCAGTAACTAACCCTCTTATAACTTTGGTCCTAGTCAATTTTTTAAAAATTCTTCTGTTTATTTTGTACATTTCTATCATTAATTTTTTTAGTCTATAAATGGCAAAATTGTTTCATGCATTGTGTTCAATGTATTTTAATTTTAGTATACAAACAATACAGACATTCAAATTTAGTACATTTCTTACATTTTTTTAAAATTTACATGTTTTAGAATCATTAAAAACTTTAGATTTTGACTTAAACTATTGAATAGACTATTAAAAGTATGTCTTTTTAATTTTTCTTGTTTTTCTCTAATTTTATGTTAAACAAAATAATACTTATGAAATTATAAAATTAATACTCTAAATTATTTTCTAAATTATCACTTTTAATTTTTATTAAAATTCTCTACAAAGAATTTGACTGTGCATAGTTAATCATTCATATATGAGAAAAGAATCAGAAAATGTATGTGTTTTGCTACTAGCGGATAATATGTACAAGTTTTAAATCATATTTAAAATTATGCTCACCGTTTTAATTCATTACTACATATACAAAAAATTTTAAAGGTAATGATGTATAAAAAAACAAGAATGCATTTGTAACAATTTGAATATAATTCACAGGGAAAATTATGCACATTAATCTAAATTTTCTTAACATATATATTTGCTATGAAAATTTAAATTTGTTTTAATTGAGAAGCTTAAATCTTCATTATTGTTGGAAATATTTATTGATCTGTTCCATAATCAGGTAACATTTGTTTGAGTATATATGTTTGGTAAATTGATTTAATAAATATTATGATAGCCATATCAGCCTATTGGTAAAAACTCTAGCCTTTGGTTTAGCAGTTTAAGGCTTTAGTTCTCACATCAGGAGTGGTATGTGTAGTGGTGCATAATTGTTGGACATGTTCATTTAACTTTGCATGCAAGCAATAATTTAAGACAGCAGTCAGCAATTAATAAATATAAGGCCTTTACTTTAAAATGTAGGGAAGGAAATATGAACTTATATGTTATTATGTTCAATAAAACTAATATAAATGATAGTTTTTCCTATTACAAATTATATGTTAACTAATTGAATTAATAATTTGTCTTATTTTAATTATTAAATGAAGTAAAATATTTCAATTGTACTTTATTTTTCAGGATATCAGTTTACAGTATCAAATCTTTCCAGAGGAAGTATTAGGCTCTGGTCAATTCGGAGTTGTATATGGAGGTAAACATTTGGCATTAGCAAAATTTTTAAATATGTGCCTATCAATTTAAGTTCATAATTTTTAACTGGTGGTATAAGTTTGCTGTTTTATTAAAATAATTAAATTTGGTTACACATGAAAATCAGTAATTCTTGTCTTCATTTCATTTTTTATTTTTCTGGTATTTTATCTAGTAAATTAATAGTAAATAAATAATTAACTAATGGTTTATTAGTTGATTTTTCATTGTTACATTGCTTTATTAATTTTTTTAATTTCTGTTGATGCTTTTCAATTACTATGCTTATGTTAAGGAATTGAAATTTAGAGCCTTTTTTATCTTCTGTTTGTATCAAAATTTAATAAAGTTTTGTAAAACCCACAAATTGTGTTAGGGTCCAGAAATTTTTTTTATTTATTTATTTACATGAACTTATGTGATGGTCAATTTTCAATGGCGCTCTCACTTTTTAATGTTACCAAATAATTTAAAATTTATTTTGTAATCTTTATAATCTAAGATTTTCAGACTTCTATTGAATCTCTTCGTGAATTTTTTAAATTTTATTTAACCATAAATAAATTGTTTACATGAAAAATTTTATTTTCACAACATTATATTTTTGGAAGTTTTATTATTGTTTAGAATTTTTGTTTATATGCAAATTGGCTTTTAAAAAAGCAATAAGTAAAAAGGTACATTTAAGGACAATAACATTGTAATATTCATTAAAGAGAATAGTCTTCTATTTATATTCATTGTATAATAGGATTTATTTGATATAATGAGAGAACTTGTAATTAGAAGTTAATTCTGATTAATGTGTAAAAACAAGTCTGCATTAAATCCTTATAATCAATGCTTATATTTGTGTTTTATGTAGTATAATAAAAACATTTAGTCCTGTTCATAATGTATATATCTATTGCTTGCTGTAATTCAAATTCGCTGCTCAACCTGCCATTGAGATATTTACATTCTTATCAAATCATAAATAGCACCAATGAAAATCTTTATCTGTTTCAGATGGTTTGGCTGCAATGGTGATAGATTTAGTGTTTTTATTGCAAACAAAATATTTTTTGCATGTTATTTATTAATTAATAAATTGTATTGTTGTTAATTAATTGAAATTACTTTTCTTCACAGGAGTACATCGAACTAGTGGGAGAGCTGTAGCTATTAAAGTTATAGACAAAGTTCGCTTTCCTACTAAGCAAGAAGCACAATTAAAAAATGAAGTTTCAATATTGCAAAATATTCATCATCCTGGGGTAGTGAATTTGGAGAAAATGTTTGAAACTCCTGAGCGGGTATGTTTATGTGGAAAATAACCTTTATGTGCATGTTATAAACCTTTCAACCTTAATCAAAATTACCTTTAACTTTCCATCAGTGACTTATGTTTAAACTTTCCATTTCTGCAAAAATGCAAAGTATGATAAATTATATTATACAAATTTTGAATAAATGTAAATATAACTAGAAATATGGATTGATAATAAAGTAATATAGTTATCTATGAAAATTCTAGTTATATTTCAGTTACATTACTTTTATGCTATTCGATACAATGAGCTAATAATTACCTCATGGTTGTAAAAAGGAAAAGTATTGGAATTAGTTATATAGATGTTCATTGCTTTCTTTGAGGAATGCTACCTTATCAGATATGGCAATTTGTAATGAAGAATAATTCTAGTCCAACTGGCCCTGATATGATAAATGTTACCATAGAGCACCAACTGTATAATAGTTTGGGAAGAAAGAAATCTGTTGTTTTTTCAGTAGATATCTGTAGTGATTGATATCTTGTATCAATCAAACAATTTCAAATTTTTGCTCATTGTCAGTGTGACATTTCACACTAAAAAAATTCTTTTGCTGTTTTTTGTGTGGTCCATTCAGTTGTGAGTATCAGGGTATTAAAAATAGAAGTCAACAAAGAGAAAATCCAGTACATTTATCGTTTTTCTTTGATAAAAGAGAAAATACAAGCCAGAAATACAGCCAATTTATTATGAGTTGCTTCCATATGGCAAAACACTAAATTCAGATCTCTACTGTCAACTACTGGACCATTTAAAGCTAGCGATTGACCAGAAACGACCAGAATTGGCTAACAGAAAAGGTGTGTTCCGTCATGACCAGGCCACACACATCTACCTTGATCATAAAATATATATAAATTGATTAAATTTATTTTTTATTAATCATTAAGCATTAATGTGTAAAAATAATTAAAAGCTACTTTAAGGTATTAGTTTTAAAAATGCAATTGTATAAATTTAGAATTACTTATATTGATTTTACAATATGCTAGTAGTAATCAAAATATTTAAATATATTATGAAAACATGTTTAAAGATTTGTGTTTAACATTTTCGCCTTTTGATACTTTTAGTGTATAAAATTTTAATTGAATTAACCTATAAATTTACAATATTGTATATTTTCAATTTTATTAAATTAATAATGAATCATTAGTTGTTTTGTATGAAGTGGAGATATTTGTAACACTGTCATAAGTTATTTCATATTTATTTTGATTCATCTGTAGTAAAAATTTCTTTCCTTCATTTGTTTGTAAGATATATAATTTTTTACTTCCTTTTTATTTTAACCCTATATTTTTACTTACCTTTTTAAATGTAAATTAGCTTTATATTCTTTGCTATTTATATAAAATCCTTTCATTTATTTTTATATTTTCATCTCAGATTATTAGTTAAATATATGAATTTATGTTTCACTCATATATATATATATATGAATAAATGTTTTTCTTAGATATTTGTTGTGATGGAAAAATTAAAAGGAGATATGTTAGAAATGATCCTCTCCAGTGAGATGAGGAGATTGTCTGAAAGAATAACTAAATTCCTAGTCTTTCAAGTAATATTTGTCTTGCATTTTTAAATTTACTTGAATATATGTATTTAGAGATACATTAATTTTTTTATTATGGTTTTTCAGCACAATGTAACTATTTGTATTATTTCCATTATAGATCTTGTCAGCTTTACGCCATCTTCATTTCAAAAATGTTGTTCATTGTGATTTGAAACCTGAAAATGTGCTCTTATCATCAGATTCTGACTTTCCTCAGGTTTGTTTCTATAATTTTTTAGAGTTAATGTAAATTGAAAGCATGCTAATTATTTATATTTTTAATTTTTATTTAAAAACTATTTTTATTTAGGTAAAACTTTGTGATTTTGGATTTGCACGTATCATTGGAGAGAAATCTTTTAGAAGATCAGTTGTTGGAACACCTGCTTATTTAGGTATATGTTTAATTGTATATTAGAGATAAATCTGAGCTGTGTAAATGATAAGGAATTAATATATGCATTAATATGTTGCTTTTTGTATAATTAAATAAAAATGTTTTGATTTTTAATTTTATAATTCTCTATCGTTATAAAGTAACTTTACAGTAAAATTTAAATTTAGTATTGTGCTTTTAATTTGAATTTGCTTGTACTTATATCTAACCAAATAAATTGATTTAAACCTTTCATGAATGTTAATATTAAGAAAACAACTTTGTGTGTTTTTAAGTGCAAAATAACAAAAAACATGATTTTGCTCTATAATATTTGAAGTAATTTTGGTAATATTTAAATTTTAAAATAATGTAGGTTTTCAATCTATTTATTTGCTTTTAAATATACAAATTTGGTAGTAGAATTTACAATGAAATATTTAAACTTAGTACATTTTTTATTAATGCAATATTGCTGAATTAACATTTGCAAACTGTATTATATACAGTATTATATTTATAAGATAATAAATTATAATTCACACACAATATATGTTATGTGTGTGCGTGTGTGATTTGTAAAATTTTTGTTTTACTAGTTCTAATAGAATTGATAGGCCAAATATAATTAAATCTAACAAGTTAAACATGATTTTTCTTTTTGAAATTTAGTTTTGAAGTAAACATAAAAAATTATTGGACATAATGTTAACCAAACTTTATTATAGTTTATAAAAAACTTTGAATTTTCTTCTTCCTCCCCCCCCTTCCTTAAAAAGTCTGCATCTCTTACAGCAAATGTCTAGATTCCAAATAATTGAAATGTATTGTATTCCAAAATATGAATTAACTTACATATTAATTTTCCTTTAAATAAAAAAACTTTTGTCATTTGATTTTCAACTGAAACATTCCTTATTCCTTGGCTATGAACGTAACCTCAATTGTTTTATACCAATAGTATAAACTGATGGAATTAAAATATGCAATTCACCAACATGTGCACAACATAAACTTTGATGTATCTGTAGCTGTTGTGTGTAAGTTTTATTTCTGTTCAGGAAAAGGGTGATTCATATTTTATTTTGTATAATGATATTGCAAAAACCGTATCTTGTGTTTGACAAATTTGTCCTTTTCTGTTCTCAGAAGTTAAAGTCACATAATGTGCAAACTATTAATAAATATTTGATTATATTTTGTAGAATAGTTTTCAAGGCTTTTATTCTGTTAGTTTTTTTTAAACTTGGTAAACTTAAAGAATTGCAAAAGGAATATAAATTAAATATTTCCATGTAGTTTATTTTCTGATTATAGAGAAAATAAATTTATTGCTTTTGGTTTTATTTCTTATTAATTTCTGCTTATTGAAGATGCTAAATATAACTAATATCATTGTAATTTTTTAATCATGGGGTTAAAAAATATTTTGACTATGGCTTCATAAATTTGAAACTGTTTATGATGTTTATCTCAAGTTTATGATAAAAATGAAAAGTTCTATTAAACTTTCCAAAAAAAGTTCTAACTATGGTAATTGAAATATTTATTGTACTTGTTAGCTTTAAGGAGATCTTATATTAAAACTTTGGTTATGTAGATAATTTTAAAGAAGATAATTTTTAGAGTACTATTTAATTTATTGTTTTTAATATAAATAAGATATTTTATCATGAAATTATTTTTTAAATCAATACTTTTTTTTAAATTTATGAATGGTTTTGAAATTGCAGTCTTAAAACCAGTATGTATTTATAGAGTCCCAACACATCAATTCAAATCTTTATTTATTCATTAAATTCTTTAATGAAATGGCTATTTTCTTTCTATTTAGCTCCTGAAGTTCTTCGTAATAAAGGTTACAATCGATCTTTAGATATGTGGTCTGTTGGAGTTATAATTTATGTTAGGTATGTGCCTTAAATATAATTACTTATTTTTATTAAGACATAAATGCATATTTCCTCATATTTGTTGTTCAGTAATATAAAAAAATTTTTCTTAATAATTGTTTTTACTATTTGATTTAATCCTATATAATGCTTCAAAATATTAAATTATTATTTTTTAAATTTGTATACTTTATTTATTTATGTGAAAAGGTGTTAACTAATATTTTCCCAAATACATCAAAATTTAATATTTAAGAGTATGTGATGTTTAGAAAAAATATCAGTATTTTTTATTGTAAAAATGATCATTATAATTATTTAATACTGTTTCTATGAAATAAAAAAAATATTCCTATCATAGCCTATAAATTATTCTTAGTTGTTTAGTTTATCTGAAATGACATAACTGTTTAAAAATAAGAATTTAGCTTCTTTTTTTTAAGATTTGATTCTAATATTATTGAAATTCCATATGTTTTGCCAAACTAAGAACATTTAATATATTTTCCAAATGCATTATTTTAATTGTTCGTTTTTTTAAGTTCAAAAATCCTTGCTGTCCAATATAAATAAAAAGTACCTCAACAGATGAAAAGACCAAGCTGCATATATGAAGCATTAATGATCTAGTCTTAGGCATAGTTGTTTGCAATGGTTCGGAATTTATTTTAAATTAAAGTTCCAAGTAGAATTAGTCCTCATGAAATGTATGTGATTGCAAAATGAAAAACCAAATCAAGAGAAAAGGTTGTCTTAAAATAAAAAGTGGGATTAATTATCAGGAAATCTGCAGTAAAGTGAAGGAGTTTCTATTTTCTTTTTTATGTGAAACATTTTCTGTTACATGTATCATTTTATTTCCTATCTTAATGAACATTATTGGAATTTCATCCTATTTTGAATATGTGGTACTAAATGTTTTTTTTCTTCCTTTAATTGTCTCATATATTTTAATTTATAACTTGAGTATTTTAGATACCATTTCAAAATGTGTTTTTTCTCGAACAAAATTAAATTAATTGAAACTAAATTAATCCATGTCATAAACTGACTGTGTTAATTCAAAATACTTGTTTTCTTTTGCATGCCTTTTGGCCTATTGTAAAACAGACTATGCTTCTTTTATTATAGTTATTAAATTCTAAAGCTTTTCTATTATCCAATTTTCAACATTTTTTTCTGGGGTAGACAATTTTCTAAATGTAAATTGCATTTATTATTTAATTAATAATTTGATATCTATTTTGTACTCCTGTATGGAACTTTGGCAATTACTAAACATCCGTACTGCAGCATTATTTGCTTTTTATTGCTCAAAATAATATGGATCAATTGCATTTGAAGTAAAGCAGATTGAATTATCACAATTTTTTATTCTTACTTTGAAATCATAGATTCAAAGTACTGGAGAGAGACAAAACATCTAACTCCTAATGGGATATTCATATGAAATGTAGGTATTCTTAAATCAAATTATGTCTCTTCATTTTGAAAATGTCTTGTATGCATGAGCACTGGATATAACCTATCATGTTGTACAATTAGTTACTCCCTCAAACATTTTAGTGACACACGTATTCTTCCTCCTTGTCTGCAAGTTAATCAATTGAGTGACTCAAAAATATAAGAACTTCTTGGATGTACATTTTGGTTTCCTTTATGAAAGAAAAGGTGCATATTTGCTGGATTATGTGCATTGAAAAGGACTTATTAAGATAAGAAATAAAAAAATATATTAATATAGTTTCAATAAAATAAAATTAAAAAATATTTCGTAAAATATAAATTATCAGAACACCAGGAAAAAACCCAAACAAGAGCTTTGCTGTTATTTTTTTGTTGAATTGTTAGTACATAATTTAACTATTTGTGAGTTCAATTTTTACCTTGATTATGTAGCGATTCAAAATCCACTTTAAATTATTAAACCCAGTTAAAATAACCATTATGAGCAAAAGTGAGCTTAGCATGATAAATAAACCACACTAAAAAGATAATTTAAAATTAAAATTTTATTTTTGCATTATTGCAATATTATGCAAAAGTATTATTTTATAAAAATGATTGTGAGTCAATAATTTTCAAAAATTGAGATAATTTAAAACTTTAAATCTAACTCTGCAAAGTGAACTAAATTTGCAAAAAACTGTGCAATCAATATTTTTAGTTTTTTTAAATTAAATGTTTGTTAAATTACTTTGTCATAGTTAATTCTTTTTAACTATGCAAACTTCATGAGTTTTAAATTTGTATTTCATTTTGTTCAAGGATCATCCACAAAGTAATTTCCCCACAGCTCTAAAAGATGGCACTGCAAAATTATATTTATGCAAATGTGCATATGAGGTAGATTGTGATTGTAACTATCATGTGTTAGAGCCCTAATTTCCAGATGTTTTACATTAATGTCAGTATAGTGCACAAAGATGTTGGCTCATCTTCTTCTGCTGACTGTGAGGTGAGATAGTGATAAAGTTTTTGAATGTACAGAACTTGTATAAAATTTTTGAATGTACAGAAAGCAGCACTGATCAAAACTCACCATCAGTTGTGTTTAATATAGGGACCACATGTAATGAGCAAACAGATGGTTGTTTGTTGGTGCCTGGACTTTTCTGAAGGTGGCAAAATGTGTATGATGGATAGCACTGTTGTTGGGGCCATTTCTCATCAATGATGTCTTTGTGGAGCAATTATGGCAGTGCATTTAGCAGAATTGTGGTTTTATGTTTATGGAACTTGGTAGCCATTTTTTGAGAATATCTCAAATTGTGTTGCATGAAATTGTCACGGCATCTGTTCTGAAAATTGTGTTACCTGTAGGCATTAAAGGACTTTACATCTGAACAACAAAGTAAACTTATATGGAAGTAGCATTGGCTTTTTTGCTACAATACCACAATGAAGGGGGTAAGTACCTCAATAGGATCGTTACAGGTAATGAGGTGTGGGTTGCTCACTTCACCCCCAAAAGCCAATCAACAATTGATGCATTGGTGTCACAGTGAATCTAATGTTCCTATGAATGTTAGGCAGATTGTATCGACACAGAAATTGATGTGCATGGTCTTCTGGGACAGGAAAGACATTTTGCTCATTGACTTTTTGCAGAGGAGTGCAACAGTAAATGCTAAATATCACTGTGTAACTCTAAACAACTTGGGACTAGCCATTTAGAACAAGAGGCATGGGATGCTCAGTACTGTTCCTGTGTTACTCCTCAACAGTGCTCACTCTCATTAGGTGAATTCCACAAAAAAACAACTGTTAAATGAATTTCGCTTGGAAGTGCTTCATCATCTACCCTATAGTTCCGAATCTTTCTCCCAATGACTTCTATCTGTTCTTACACCAGCAGAAATTCCTGTTCAGGGTTCACTCACAAAGACATGCAGACAGCTGTGACATGTTGTTTCTATTCCAAGGTGACATACTTCTATGATACTGGAATACAAAATTTTATCCCACAGTATGACAAGTACTACAATTCTAATGCACAATACATATAATTCTTATGTTGAAAAGTAGCTGAAATATTGTTGTATCTTTTGCAATAAAACTTTCTAGATAATTATGTTATGTATCTTTTTATAAGCATGGGGAATCTTACTTTTCTGATGGCCCTCAATAAGCATAACATATTTTTAGTAACAATTCAATTTATATTAAAAGTTAATTTATGAATCTGTATATTTATTTCAAAGAATTTGCTTAGTCGTAAGTTGAGTCGATGTAGATGTTTTTAAATTTTTTTTGAAGTTAAATTTTTATTTCTTAACCTAGTTTTGAAATTTAAAGACTTTTAATAAAACCAAAGAATATTAATGTCCTGATCCAAATTATGTCATTATTTGTATATGTAAATTTTGTTTTTGATTTTTTGTGGTATGTTGTTTTGAATAAGAACTGGAGACTTAAAGGTTGCTCAAAATTGCAAATTTCTTATATTATTTCTTATTTGGTGATTAAATTTGTATTAATTTTAATTAAATCAACAAAAATTTAACTTCTGTCATTTAATTCTTTTGAAATCGGAAAAATTAAAAATTGTATTCAAATCATTTGTATATGTAATATTGTGTACATAAAATTATATCATAATGTAAATAAAGTCAAAAAAGAATACTTAAAGTTTATAATTATTTATTATTAGTTTAAGTGGTACCTTTCCATTCAATGAAGATGAAGATATAAATGATCAAATTCAAAATGCAGCCTTTATGTATCCCCCTTCACCTTGGAAAGAAATATCCCCTGAAGGTTAGTACCATTAATTTTAATAATTAAAGAAATATATTATGCTTTTGATTCAGATAATTGATGAAAATTGTGAGTATAAAATACTATCTAGATTTTCTATCTCGTCTATAAATATTGTGTTGCTTTTAAAACATTGAAATATAATTTAATACGGAGTGCAGATAAATTAAAATATGTAATGCTTAAAACTTTGAGAAATAAATTGATTGATCTTTAGTTCAGCAATTTGTGTGTTTGACTCTTGATTACTGAAGTTTGTTTATAACTACAGTATATATATATATATATATATAATTAAACTTATACATAACTCATTTATAGAAAAATGAAAAGGAAATATATACTTTCTATTTCTTGTAATATTAGATGTTTAATAATTATCCTTTTATTTTCTGGATTATTTTATATGCAAGTATTAAATTTGATGTATAAGAAAATATTTTCAGTGAAACTTAAAAATAAGTTATAAATTTCTAATAGAATTTGCATTAATTAATTAACTAACTAAATTTTTATGTTTTTATTTATGTTTTTCAAAAATATTTCTCAGTTTTTTTCTTGTTGCTTGGTCCATTATTTAGCCTTAATGTACTATACGTTTCATGTATTATACTTTTATTATTGTTTTTCCAGTATTGTTATATATGTATTGTTTTTTCCAGACTGATTGATTATATAACTTATATTGTTTTTAATTTCCTAAAAATTCTACTTTGTTTTAGTTATGAATAATTTATATTTTTAGCTATTGATTTAATTAACAATCTCCTTCAAGTGAAAACTAGGAAGAGATTTACTGTAGACAAATCTTTATCTCATGCATGGCTGCAAGTATGTATATTTCTTAAGATTATCTAAAATTTTCATATGTAAAAAAAATGTAATTTCTAATGAAAAATTATTTTAAACTGTACATCATTCAGTTTTATTAAGAATTTGCAAGTAATCTTCCCAGAATAATCTTTGTTACCAAAATGGCTTCTGATTTAGAAAAAAAACATGCTTTCTTATATGTGCAAGAAAATTGCTTATTTTATAAGTTTTATCATAACTTATGCCATTTAATGATGTCTTTAAAATAAAACTTGAAATTGTCATGCATTACATCCTAAGTGAGAAACAAATATGTTAATAAAGTTCATTCTATAATGCATATAGATAATATTTGTAAAATACTTTGACTAACAGTCCAAAAGTGAGAATGTAGTAATAGTTTTATGATGAAATTTATATGGATGATTTATGTTCCTGCTAAAGTGCATAGAATTAATATCATGTGAGCAAGCTTTTGTCATGATACTAAACTATTTTGCAATGGATATAGAACTTATGGAAGTGTAGTATTATGAATTAACAAACAATGCAAATGAGAATATAAACTCACCTGGACATATAAATATCTTAATTTTTTGTCTCTAATAATTACATGCATATAAACGTATTTTGATTTCGTTAAATCAGTGTAAACTTTCTTTACAGTAATTTAACAAAATAGTTTATATATGTTGAGTTCAAGGTATTCTATAGTTTAAAAATTATTAACAGCCTTTGATCTCGTACATAATCAATTTCTGAAAATAAAAACGAATAGTACTCGATAAAAATGACTTTTAAAATTTATGAGCAAAAGTAATTATAGCAAATTTTTTTTTATCATACCTTCAAATTCTGTATTATTTAAATTTAAAATTTTTTTTCAAATCCCATAATAAATTTCAATTTAATTACAAGTCTCATATACATTTCCTCACAATTTCTTTATCTGGAAATATGGTTTTAGCATTTTTTAATCCCAGAGTTATATATATTTTCATACATTTTCTGTTTGTTTTGTGAACCACATAATATTTTTTCAGAATATATTTTGGTAGAAATGGTACTTTATTAAAAATTTTAACTTTTAAACACATAAACATCATTGCACTTTTCTCGAAATTACAGTAAATTTTAGTCTAATTTGTTTTCTTACTATTATCTGATTTCATTTTACTTGTTTTGTATATAAAAAATAAACTTGATTGTTCAATTTAGGATTATCAGACTTGGTGTGACCTTCGAGAACTTGAAAGTCAAGTTGGCTGGCGATATTTAACTCATGAATCAGATGATGCCCGATGGGAAGCATACCGTCTTGAACACAACTTACCTCCTCCTCCCCCTGTTCCCCAGGAGAGAATGACAGATCGCATTCCACGAGCTCCATCAAAATTGATGCCCTGCCCAGAAGCTAAGAAAGAAGAGGAAACCAACAATAATCTGTTTGGGAGAATTCGCCTTTAAAGCACAGACAAGGAATTTTCTTTTTGCCTTTAGTGGGAGTTGTGTATAATGCAATTTGTGTAATTTGTGTGCTCAAAGGGTCAGTATTTATATAACATTCCAAATGTTTGACTGGTTTTAAAATTCTGTGTACATATATATGTATATATTTAGCCAGGATAACTGGTCTTTTCTTGCAGTTGGGTTATTTAAAAGCAAGAACTTCCCTATGTGTGATTGTGTATTTTGTATTTTATCAAACATTCCATATTTTTTAATATAGTTTAACTTATGTGTTGAGCTCTATTGTTCTTTTTATTTTAAGAGGGTCTAATGATAATTTTTTTATTACTTTCCACACCTGTTTTATTAATTCAAATGAGTCGATTCTATTCTTATAACTGATAAAAACATCATGTATAATAAAGAGTTTTCATGTTGAATTTTTTTATTTTGATGGGTCAATTAAGTGCCCATGAATATTACCAATAAAGCTTGTTTATATTTTTAAATGATTTTTTGTCCTTTAATTTTCAATAATTTTTATAGTTCAGTTAGTACTTAAAGAATTTCACTTCAGATTTATTTCAGTTATGACTGTGATTTATCAGTAATCAATAAAATATATTTTAGAAGATAAAATTTAATTTTATTTCAAAGTTGTTATCAATAAAAAAAATCATGTTAATATTCATTTGAAAAATAAACACATATAAATTGAAGCATTCAATAAATTTTGAAATGTTATTGTTTCCATGAATTATTTTGGTTTCATTTTACATAATATAGCTTAAATTACATTTTGCTTGAAATCTAAACATAACGAATTAATTTGAAAACAAATATTGAGAAATATTTTTAAAAATTACTCTTAAAAGTCATAATCTCAAATTATAATGTTTGTTGAAATTATAAATCAAAAAACAAAATAATTTTTATAAACATTATATTGTGGAAAATGTGAGGAATCATCCAATTCTTCCTCTGGAAAATATTAATTGTAACAAAAAAATTAATTTAAAATGTATGCAAATTTAATGTCATTAGACCCCTTGAAAATATTTGTAAATAAGTTAAAAATTGAGAGTTATTTCTCTTTATTGGTCACTTCATAAGGACATCGAATGTGTGGTGCCAGCATTTTGCTACAAAAAATGCTTCAATTATACTTTTATTTGTATTTTAATAACCACTTTGTAATATAAGCTTTATCTCTGATGTCCATTATAATCTTTTTTTTAAGATAGTATAACTTAATGTGATAATAAAATCTCATTTTATGTCTCAGAAGCGCTCATATATTAGTCTCAATTCTATGCATTTATTAATGTTTTGTTAGGTCTTTTTAATTGTTTTCTACCGATTGATCAAAATGTACTTAATTGTAGTCATTTATTAAGTTTGCATTAACGCTTGTTTATGCTTTTCTCACTTTTGCCCCAAGTGCCAAGAATTTGATAAAAATTAATGATACTCACTATGTAATAGCTTTTATGGCAGCTGATAGATTTGTATAACTTTGTATGCAGCACATATATTTTGAATTAAATGAGTATTCTGCGCACTAAAAATCACTTGAGTATTACTTGATAAAGCAATTATATACTAAAGAACTTCACTGTACAACTGTATTTTAATTGTGGAGGAAATGTTTGCAGGAACACTTTGGTATAATCTAAGTGCAATAAATTTTTAAGTATATACATTAAAACTAACCAAAGTAATCGTCATAAAAACAATAAGGTACTCTACTGAAAACAAAATGCTAGGCTTATCAATTATTGTCTATCTGAAATTAATATTTTTTTTTCATTTTTTATTCTGATTTCTTTTTATTGAACATATATTTAACTATTAAAAAGATATATCACTTAATAATGTATGCATTTAAACCATTTTCTGTGTTCTAATTGAATAATAAGGTTATTTCCCAGTTTTTTTACTTTTAAGGTTTTTTATTTATTTTTTTTTCTTCTTAATATTATGAGTTTTGTGAAATTTAATAAAACTATCTCACTTTTTTCTAATCAGAGCAATTTATGAATGAAGTATGATTACTTTGATTCCTAAAAACATTATTCAAACTTATTGTTGAAAATAGTTCTTTGAGACTATTAATTTGATAACTTTTATAAAAATTTTATCTCTGTTACAAATTATTTAAATTTTTTGTACATATTTGTTCAATCAGAATATTGAAATTCTACAATTCTGTTACTACATATATTTATATTTACTTGTTACATATATATATATATATATATATATATATATATATATATATTGATTTTATTATAAACATTGCATTTATTTAAAGCTAACTTACATTCTTTAGCTCTTACATATTTTATTATGTTTATATCTTGATGCATTAAGTTTGTCTTATGATAAATTAAAAATTTCCATTGATATTTGATTTCAAAATATTATGCTGGTAAACTATAAAATTTGGAGAATATTTTTAATTATTTGAGAATGCATTCATAAATTTTTGGCTTTTAACTGAAGCAGATTTTAGTTTTCAATAAAAAGTTTATAAATTTTTAAGAAATCCTGACATCAAAACTTGAATAATATATAAAATGCCTTAGTATGTTATTTATATGAATATTATTCTTTAATTTTGACGACCATTTTTTTCATAATTGGTTACCATTTATAGAAATAGCACAGCTACTGATAGAAAATAATTCCTATTCAGATTTGCATTAATAACCGTCTGTATAAAAACATTTATAGTTTTTTCTTGATTCAGTTGGCTCATTAAATATTTATAAATAATGAAATAAATGTTGATATTTTTATTTCCAATCATAAAATTGCTTTCATCATTGTTTTTCATAGAACTGTCATTGTTCTCGAAAAACATTATAGTTTTTTTATAACATTTATCTATATCATTTTTCTGACTTTCATAAGTTTGTTTTAATATCTTTATTCTTCTGAGTCATTCATCTCAAAATTCTCAGTCAGTTCTTATCCAACCGCTCAAGCACTTTATTTTTTTCAAACATTGCTTGGTTTTGGCGCAGTTTATCCCATCTGAGGATCTTGCACCAGTAAAATCAAATCATCTCTCTCTCTCTCTCTCTTTATAATAATAATCCAAAGCCTGGCTTTCTTAAATTCAGTTTCACTAATGAAGATATTCCGAAAATTTATATTAGTGTTTAATATCTTCTGTTAATACTTTGTTTTGAATTGAAATCCTCTTAATGTATTTGAGATTTCTAAGTATTCCTAATATTATATCAAAGTTCTTTTGGATTAGTATAATTTTTTATACACAGCATTTCTGATGTTTTTTAAACTTTCTGTTGTCCATTGTAAACAGGCAAATATTTTTAATAAATTGTAAGTAAGTAGTATTAGCTTTCAACCTACATGGAGTCTCATTACTGTTTAATTTAATTTTGATTCAATAATATATAAATAATGATTTATTTAATTTCCATCTTTATTATATAAAATTCAGGGCATTATATGTATTATTTATCTTCTAAATTTTTTTGTAGATTGTAAGATTACAATTTGAATTTGTTTATCAAATGATTAATATGTAATCTTCATGGTTTTTAATTTTACTTATATGTTTTTTCAATAAATAATGATTGTTGTGCCAAGCTAGATCTAATGATCTTTTTTTTTTTGGCTTTTACTTAATTTTATTTTTTTTATTTATTGCCAGCATTGTATTTAAAATGGCCTATCAACCAAATAATTATCAAACACAAATTTTGTACAACCTCATGTATTTGTATATTTCTCTACTTTGATTTACTACAACACTGTCAATGAATGTTTGATATAATTGCCAACATAAACTATTATTGATAAGAATTCTTCTTCCTATTTATATGTTTTTAAAGTTAATTAAAAATTTTTATAACTGTATGCATTGACTGTGGTACAGGTTTTTTTTTCCTCATAATCTTAATTTATATTTCAAAATCTTCCTCACGAAAAAGGAATTAATTGAATTACTAATAGAATAATTTAATTTTAATTTGTTAATTTTGAAAGTAATAAAATCAATAATATAAATTCGTTATAAAGATAAAACTTATGTTTTCCAATGATATCAACTAGATTTACTTTCTATTATATAGTTTGCTAATCAAATTTCATCTATTATTTCATTCATATGTAAAGAGTTCTTCAAGTATCACTTTAAACTCTTTACATATGAATCCAAGATGCTCTAAATAGAATATTTTTTATGATTATAGATCAATATCCCTATTCTTAAATCAAATTCTTTAACATATATTTCAGCTTAACAACTATTAAACTTTTATCTATGTAGGAGCATAAGCAATACAAGGAAATAAATTTATTGGCTGTTATTTGTTGTGATATAAAATTGTTTTTTAAATAATAATAATAGCAACAAATATGATAAAGCCATTGTCTAGGATTTATTGGACTTGTGTTATGATATCCCTTTTCAAATCATGAGGTCATCAATTTGATATCAACCACTGTTGAATAATTGGAGCTGGGCATTGCATTTTTACCTTAAGCAACATGTCTGTCGGACTGGATACTTGGGAGTTTTCCGAGTTTCCTCTCTGTCAACATGTGAATATAGCCCTCTGTCCAAATATGTACTCTCAGAAGGCAGTACCTGGTGAATATTAAAATGCCTTACAACAACATTAGGATGTTAGGCAGTCCATAATGAAATGTACTTTACTACACTGTTCTACGATTTTGTTGGAATCAGAAGTCAGCTTTTTAGACAGTACTTTTTGTTTTCTTTGTTTTTAAACGTGTTCCTGCTGTTAGAGATGTGCTTGGAAGAAGATAAGATAGTGCATAGGAGAAAAAAAATCTTGGTTCAATGTAGATTTTTGTGACAGTCTTGGCAGAAAATATGTCACCTGCCATTTGCGCATCAATGCTTTACACAATCATTTTTGGTGCACAAATTTTGTACAGCCGTTCATTTGAACAGTAATCAGTTTGACAAAACATTCATCAATCTGTAGGTGGTGATTTTAATCCGCACTTCAATTTTGAATTTTTGACGGGAATTGAACCTCCACAAACATCTACATATATGGGAAAGTTGAAACTGAATTACTGGTAGATGAATAGTTTGCTGATTTAAAATGCAATCAGCTTAACTAATAGAGTAGTAAATTAAACATTCATAAAAAATAATTCTAAGTACTGCTTCTGTTATAAATTATAGATTATTATATACTTTAACTTTTTCCACATTTGGTTTTATGAATGATATAATAAGATTTAAAAAATCATGAATTTTGAATAAATCTTACAAATGCTCTTTTATTTTTATATCATTTTATTCCAATTTTTTACTTTCTTTAAGTTAATAACAATATTTCGAAAAATTTTTATTCTTTTATAATCAAATTATTAATTGTTCTTAATTGGTGTTATTAATATTCTTGATTTATTGGAATTATGCTATTTCAATTTACTTTAATCATCTAATTGTTTTTGATGAAATTATTTCTTATTCTCATTTAGCGGAAGGGTTGGTTTTGGTTTCCAACTAAAAGCTCAAGGCTGAGTTCCCACTTATTATTTGTGGTAGTTTGAAATCGACTTTAAAACTGTTGATCTTACTTTAATTAAGCTGTGCCATCAACTGAATGATTAGCGATCTGATTTTCAGTTCAATATATCTCAGTTCAATTCTTACATCTCAAGCAATGTTTGTAGTGTTTTGGAGTTCACTTAAAACAGTAGACCCAAGTGAAATTAGCCTTAGTGTGCAAGAAATTAGTACTACAAACAATCCTTATTTAACCTAGGACAGTCGAATTTGCCCTGTGCAAACTTAATGCGAAAAAAGTGACCATAGAGTGATAAAAAATTAAATCTTTAAATTTTTTCCATTTCTATCTTCATATTTTTTAATATTGCTTTGAAGAAATATATAAAAAAGAAGAAACAGTTTTCAATTTAATTAACTTTTTTCCACTTAAGTATTTAAATTATTCTTAATATTTTTTTAAATACAAAAAGTACTGCTTTTCAAAGTTTTTTTTTTTTTTTTTTTTTTTTTGTGAAGCATTCGTTCTTTACTATGCTTGGTAAGTTTTGTAATAAAAGTGTGAGTAAGGTATGTTGATTACTATAATGTTATAAGTTGTCTAAAACAAATTTTTAGTAATGTACACGATTGTATAACCTTCTTATTATAAAGCTATTTTATTTATATTTTTTCCTAAACTACTAATTAAATTTTCTGCTCTGAAAGCTACTTCTGTTTTCCAGCAACCATAATATTTACAATTAATCTTATAAATATATGAATAAAAGGTAAAATTTGAGTCATTTCAATTAAATAAAATAAATATTGAAGTATCAAATAATGAATGCATTCATAGTACTTAAATATTTGCTTTAATTGAAAATTTTTACTTTTAGTCTTTATAGTCTGAGATTTTTTTATAAGATAATATTGATAGATTTTAAATTTTATGTCTATATGCTCATGATATATTCAAGAAAAATTTCTATTCCAAAATTTACGGTAATTATGATTTTGACTGTGCACTTGTTAAATATCTTACACAAATTTATTTCATGTAAAATTGTTTCTTTATTCTGTCTGTTTATAGTAGATAATATATTTTATATTAAAAATTATGCTCATTGAATTATTGAATTGTGTTATATTTGTTTATTTTACTATACTTTTTGTAATTATCTGGAGTACTTCATATTTATACACATTTTTGTTTTTTTAAAAGATTATTTTTGATTTGAATCTTTGATAATTTATAAAAAAAATTGCACTTGAAACAATAATAGTAAATATATTGTTTTAGTGCAATTGTTTTTTTAATTTTTCAAAGATTTATTTTAAATTTTTGTTTTTTATTGTTTTGTATGTTTTTAATTCAGTATTATAAAATTTTAGGTAGCTTTTAAAATAATGTAGTAGAGGTAACATGTGTATGTAGCTTCAATGCATTTTATGTACTATATGTTATATGTACATAATTATATTTATTAGAGTTTTAGTAAAGTTAATCCTGTTGATCTGTTTGTTATTGTTTTATATGTTAAATCATTTAATCATCCAGCTGTTAATTAAATTATTTTTAACATATTACATAATAATAATTTTAAAAAATTTTCTTTTTTTCCCTTTCTTTATGTTAGTTAGAACAAATTAATTTTCCTTTTAAATTAATAGCATAGTTTCAGTGTCATATTTGTAAAATTAAGAAAAATTTCAATCTTTGTTTATTAAATTTCTCTCTTAATGAAAGATATTTTAATATAGTCAATTGAAGGTGTGAACAAAAATTAAAAATTTATGCTTGCCAATTGCTTGATTTGAATTTTATAAAGAACCTAATGTATTTTTGCATATATATATTGACGATTTGTATCTGCAATAATTTAAAAATACAATGTACATCATAATGAATGTATTAAAAAAAAGATTAGTCTTTTACAAAATTGCATTCGAGCATCTGCTATCCATTTGAAGTGTGTGAGTACAATAAAAGTGTATTCAAAATTGTTTTATAACGTATGCTTTTAAAAATGTTAGCTATTTGCTGTAACATCTTGGCATAACATTTTGCACAAACTCGAATTAGGTTAAACACATAGAACCATTCTGAAAAGCTTGTTCCTAGTAGACATTGAGAAAATTAGAATCACATAAAAGCACATATCAGAATAATAGTTTACCTTTGTGCCTTATGAAGTTAGTCACAAAGACAACATTGAAATTTTGCTGCTGACAAATTTATCATTTATGACTGGAACATTAAACCAATCAATTTTAATGTACTAATTCAATTAAGATTTTCAACAGTTATAATTATTTATAGTTTTTTTTTTTTAATGTTTGCAGTATTTTATGTAGTTAGTATAATTTGTTTTCAAGTCATTTTGATGTTAAGATGTCTTTACTAATATTACTTGTACATAGCTTTTATTCCTGGATATTTAAAACTTTTTAAGTCAGTGCATATAACTTTTTTAAATTATATACTTTGTACTATAGCTTCTGTATTAATCGGTGTTCATTCAATTGAAAGTGTACTAAAATGTTTCTTTATATTTGGTGTAAGAATGTTGTTTTTTGGTCAAAAAAACATTCATGCTTCTATTATTAGGCATCCATAAATAGGATATTGTGTTATATAAAAATAAAAAAAAAAAACTTAAAGTAAAATAATGAATTTTTTGCAATATTTATGTGCAGTGTGAATTTTTTGAAATCACTGTTTTTTCAGTATTGTTAATTTTTGTCTGTGATTTTTAACTAAGCGGATTACTTATATATATAGTATGTATGAAAAGAAAACAGTTTAAAAATTATATTTAATATACAAAATTGATTTGTTGTTAAGTGATTTACTATTTTATGATGTAATTTTTAGACACTGAAAAGTGTATTGATAGAATCTGTGTAGTGGCAATTTTCCTATCCCTGTGATCTCTACAATGAGCTTTATTCTGTAACTGGTACATATGAGTTCAATTTTCATTGGCAATTCCATTTTCTGTAGTTTTTAGTTGGGAATAAAGGATGAAAGAAAGTTCGTTTGTGTTGTTATTTTGAAAGAATAATTGAAGAAAAAGGTACACTTTATGTATAAAATGTAGCTTAATAATGAATTTTATTTAAAATGTGAACAATACCTCGACTTAAGTGAACTCAGTGTTTTTTCATCATTGAAACTGCATTAATCATGTGAAAATTATACATGTACTTATCATCCCATCTACCATATGAGCGAATATATATATATATATATATATATATATATATATATATATATATATATATATATATATGTATGTATATATATATATATATATATATATATATATATGTGTGTGTATATGTATGTATATGTATGTATATATATATGTATATATATATGTATGTATATGTATGTATATATATATGTATATATATATATATGTATATGTATGTATATATATATGCATATATATAGATATGTATATGTATGTATATATGTATATATATATGTATATATATTTCTGTATTTATATGTTTAACCAAAGTTGCGATTTAATACCAAATGTTACAGTTGAGCGACCTTATCTCCTGAGATATTTGCTAGATTTTATACTTGACAGATGCAAAATTTAAATTTATGATTGTTTTCTGAAACCATCTCTATGTAAAAAATTAAATTACAAACTAAAAATAAAGTTTTATATGTGTTTCAATGAAGATATAAGTCAACAATTCTTTTTGCCTCACATTTTGAAAAAAAAGATTGAAATTTGGACTCTTCTAACTAGTATTAGAAGATTATATAAAACGAGGTGAAACTCTCTTTTTGTTATTAAACCACAACTTTTGGCGACATTTTTGTAGTGAAAATGATTGACTGGGTAATATATGTACTGAAATTATTGATAGATTTCTGTAGTCTTCCTTTTCCTGTTGATATAATTTTTACTGAACCTACATTTTGAAATATACAACGCAAAATGCAAATTAAAAACTTGCAACCATTAACTGTAATACCTTTACCTTCATAGTTTCATAGCGTAAACATTTTGTCATTGCTTAAAAAATTTTTATAAAGTTAAAAATTTAAAAACAAAAGGGTAAATGGTTTTTAGTGGTACTTCACAATTTGTAATGCTATTTTGTAAAATATATCCAGTGTGCTGTGACAAAATGGAATAGTGACAGCTATTTATGATAAAAATTTATTGAATTTGATCTAGAAAGTAATATTTACAATATCTGTCAGTTTTGTTTTGAAAAATCCATGGTTATGAAAGTTTTTGGAATAATTATGAGAATTGAGTTAAGATTTGTTATGGTTATTCATATTTGTGCGATAACTTTAGTGTTCTGTAATTGTTATCATTTCATGGAATAAATCTTTACCTTTGTAATTTCGAATTTAACTGGATCAGTGTCGATAAAGTAATCCTTTTTTCACTTTAAAAATAAAAAAATGAAATTTTAAAATGTAAGTTAAGGAACAGCAGAAATTGGACTTAAGAATTTTTTCTTTACGACCTTGAATTGGATTTCTTATAAATTCATACATTTGATACCGAATCAAAAGTTTTATTTTAAAGATTCTTTCTTTTTTTCTTTCTTTAGCCTTAAATTGAAGAATCAATTTTTGAAACCTCGACAATTTCAGTAAGTTGACCATCATTTGTAATTTGAAATCCAATTTCTGACTCGTAATTCATTCTCCTATATCTTCAGCAACTTTTGAACATTCAAGAATTTTCAAAAGAATATTTTTAAACTCCTCAAGTGACATGTTTCATTCTTATCTTTTCCTGTCTCTTACCTTTTCTGGGGGCGCAGTAGCTTTATTTCCCCATTTTTTTGTTCCCTCTTCAGTCTAATTTATTTTCATAAAATTCTAAAATCGATTCAGGTAAATGGAATTTGGATAATTGGAGTTCTATTGTATTGGGCAATGTCTTGTTAGTTATTTACTTAGCTTCCTTTCAAAATTAATCCCGCAGTAAACCAATTTTCTTGATTATGTTTTCGCCTCAATTAATAACTTTACACAGATTAATAATTTTAATGTAAAATAATATTTAAAGTGTCAATATTATTTGAAATGCTTATATCAATCGAAAACATTTAATAAGTAGGCAGTGTAAATCAAAGAGTACTTATCATAAATTCATTCACATATCTGATGATTTCAGAAATTTCTTTATTCAAAAATCTCTCTCTAGCTAATAAAACAAATATCTAACAATTACTTTTCATTTCAGTTTGAAAGAATAAATAAAATTCAAGAAAAAATAAAAACATTCCCACTAAATTATTTCGAAAAAAAGCAGTCAAATCAATTGTGTCAATTATCGTTTGATTATTTGACACCATTTTACCAAATGGCGCATATTTTTCATGGATCTTGTGTGACTCATGAAATAAAAAAATTTCTTTTAAATATCTTATTATCAATGCATCACTTAACAGTATTACCTAAGCAGTAAGTTTTTCCAACTATCTAAACTGTTAGCAGGAATTTTATTTTCGGGAAGCATTAATAAACATTTCTACATTAAACTTATTTAATTTATCGGTTGAAAGAGATAATTTTAAATGTCTTGCAGTATGTATTTAGAAACATTCATACAAGCCAATTACTTTTTTTTTGTTTGTTTGGGTGGTGTATAATACGCGTCATGACTTATGGTGTAATAAAAAAATGATTATTTTTAAACCAATTAAAAAAACACAAGCCATTAGTTTTCAAGGAAACTTTTACTTTATTTCTAATGGCGGATTGGAAAACAACTGTAGTCAGGATACAACAGCCATTAAAACTTGAACAAACCTAAACAGAAATAACCTAAACTCAGATAACAAAATTGGAACTACAGTAAATGTATAAATCTTAACAAAAAAATTTTCATCTTATGCTGAGTTCTCTAGAGTTCAGTACAGGGCATTGACTCAAGTGGTTCACGTACATTTCCTATCGTATGTTGCACAATTGGCAAAGGCAATTTGATAGTATTTTCGTACGATATACACTTGCCAGAAAAAGTCTGCGTACAAACGCACAGTAAACATTCGACAGGGAATAAAAATACATTATAGTGTCAACATTAATTCAATTTTTATATAATGCTTTTCTCTTTAACAATTCCTTAAATATTAGTAACAATTTCAGAAAGGTAACACATTATTTCAAAGTAATTATAATAATTATTAAAAATTACATAAAAAGCAGTCAGAAAAAGTTTGCGTACAGATGAGAAAAGTCTTAAAAAATAGCTTCCACGGACTATCAATTAAACTTTAATGTCTACTTGGAAAACTTTTATGTCTAAGAACCTCTTCCAATCATTTAAGCATAGAGTGAATAAGTTTGGTGGTTTAAGAGCAGTTTTCATTCTGAAGATGAAAAATTTTACTCCTTTCCATTATAATTACTCTTTTTAGCATATCTTTCGATATTATTTTATGTTCCAATAAGTCTCATAAATGTTCGATGTAGTTTAAGTCTGTAGATTGTGGAGGATTATAAAACTGATATTTGATACTGTACAACAGCCAGAGCTTTACTTTGTGGTCAATGTGTTTTGGATCATTGTCTTGTTGAAACCAAAAGTCATTGTCAAGGTTCAAATTTTATGCACTCTAATTCAAATTTTCTTTTAATATATTTAGATATCCCATATGATCTAATGTGGAGTCTATAAAAGTAAATCTATCAACTCCACTTTCTGCCATGTACCGAAATGTACCCCTAAATCATTTAAGCCACTCTACCACGTTTATATGTAGAACAACATTTACTTCTCAAAAATCATACCTTGTTTTCTCCACACCAGTTTACATCCTTTGATGCTAAAGATATAAATCTTGCTTTCATCAGAGAATATTACTTTTCAAAAACTCAGAAGGTTTATTAACATACTTACAGGCAAAATTTAAACGGTTTTGCTTATTCAGTTTGAACACATGGTTTTCTACCAGCTACACGGTCGTGATAGCCAGATTGCTTAAGAAATTTTCGAATAGTATCTTCATGAAGAGATTTTTAAACCTTTCTCTAATATCAAGTGCTATTTGAGATGCATTTATCTTTAGATTTGAACATATGGATTTCAGGATCCAAATCTTTTCTCGTAAAGTCAGCTTAGATAGTCGGTTACTCCGAGGCTAACGATAATAGATTTCGATGTGACTTGTTATTATTGATTACTTTTTGGATAGAAGAATGAGTTCTTCCAACTATCTATCCAATTGCTCGAAGAGTTTTACCTTCATTCCTTTGTCTTAAGATGATTTTCTTTTCGTCCGGAGCAATCTCTATTCCTTTAGAATCCATTTTAAGTTTACTTGTTTGCAAGTATACTAATTTATCATATCAACAAAACATGTTTTTATTCTATTTGTTTTATTACCACCAGGGTTAAAATGAAAATGTAGCAAAAAAAAATAAATAAATAAATGCAGACAATATTTTATTTCTTTCAAGCTCATGGAGGCTGAAAAATTAAGATTAATTTGCAAATACCTTTGTAATTTGTACATGTACGCAAACTTTTTCTGATAACTATGGGTAATTTACTATCATTAATATTTCTTTTAAACAATGTGTGTTATCTTTCTGAAATTGTTACTGATATTTAAGGAATTGTTAAAGAAAAGCTTTATATAAAAATAAAATAAATATTGACACTATGATGTACATTTATTCTCTGTAGAATGTTTACTGTGCGTTTGTACGCAGACTTTTTCTGGCAAGTGTAGGTCTTCAGAGAAACAATCGTGGCCCATATCAAGGCAAAAAATGCAACAGATCCAAAGTGGAATATTAATGATTTCATCGTTCATTTCTTTTCATTGTTTGCCTCTTTTATGTTTTTCCAACAATCCTCTCCAAAAGATTTTTTAATTAACCATTTGGTGGTATAAAAAGGAATTCCTTTAGTTTTTCATGAAATTGTCTCTGATAATATTATCACGGCAAAATTAGTCCACAAGCATCTTAAAAAAAACAACGATAATGTTTCATATGTAGTTAGTTGTTAGTGACGTCATGCATATGAATGAATGTTGAAAGCACAAAACTTTAAATTTTACTTTAATAATGGCAACATATTTCAATTATGTTCGATCTAATATTTTTTACTTATTTGAATTCTATTGCTAGAATTCTCTAAGTGCTGACTAATAAATTGAATTTTTGGCTTATAATATGAAATTCATTTTAAGTAAATTTCAAAAAAAACATTGAATAGAGTGCTATTATAGTAGCAGGGGAAATCATGGTACTGTTTACATGTGGAAGTACACAGGATTCCTGTATTTACATATTAAGAAATGAAAATATTCTAAAATTGTTGATAGAGGAAATTGTAATAATGACTTATTAATGAATTAATCTTAAAATATATATATATATATATATATATATATATATATATATATATATATATATATATATATATATATATATATATATATATATATATATATATATATATATATATGCACAGGGGGATTCTAAATTGTTTTTACAAATTAAGAGGGGTGATAGTGCTCATCCCGAAAAGCAACAATTTCACAGGAACATTGGGTAGCTTCCCACTCTAAGAGGCAGAAAAGAGGAATTCTCACATGAAATTAAACAGTGTTGAGTAAGCGAATGAAGAATACCAAAAGTTGCACAATCACATTCGTTGTTTAGTGAAAACCTCACAGCAGATGTTCAAAATTCCGACCACGTGTGTCGCTGTTCTGCTGACACCGATAAAGGAACGGCTGGCTCACTCTCTCAAAGATTCCTCGTGTCATGTTAATTTTGTCAGTGGATTAATAGCAACGAATTTATTATAATGATTCAAGCAACGAGATCCTCAGCTGAGTTCACAGGCGTTTCGTATACTAAAGATTTCATGTACCATCAGAAGAAAAAGTCCCGTGGGTTGAGGCCCGATGAGTGAGGAGGCCAATCCGTCGTGCGGGATATGTGGTATACAAAAAAATTACGGACCGTAATGGAAAAATGTGCTGGGCTCCATCGTGCATAAACCACATTTTTCTCAGGATTGGGAATGGAACAGCCTGCAATAAACTGGGAAGCACGGGTTACAGAAAGATTCGGTATGTTGCGCCGGTCAAACGATCAGATATGATATAAGGGCCTACCAGGTATTCACCAAGAATATCTGCCCAGATGCTTACAAAAGATTTCTGCTGGTGTCTACGAGGGGTTGTACGATGGGGACTATTGTCAGACCAAACGTGTTGATTGCGCGTGTTGAAAATAACTTCTCTGCTGAATGCTGCCTCGTCACAAAATAATACTAATGCAGGAAATCGTGGATTGTTATTCTTCATCCCCAGCATCCACTGCGCAAATTCTGTCCGGCAGGGATAATTTCCTGTTAGCAATGATTACACTTTTTGCTCGTGGTTGGGAGGTATACGTTTTCCGTACGCCACACCACTGTTTGAGGAATACACATTTCGTTACTTGTGGAAGGAGCTACTTCAAATCTAGTCAAAACTTGATTTTCCATTTCCGGCTCGCTTACTTGTGGAAGGAGCTACTTCAAATCTAGTCAAAACTTGATTTTCCATTTCCGGCTCGCTTACTTGTGGAAGGAGCTACTTCAAATCTAGTCAAAACTTGATTTTCCATTTCCGGCATTCGTGCATTTAGCGAACGTCCTGCCCTGCTGTTTGAGATGGCAAACAAACCACTTTCTCGCAGACGTCGATCAATATTATAAGAGGTCGGATGACTTCGAATACAACGAGTTGGAAACCGCTGTTCTTACAATCTTCGTGTTTCGGGTCCATTCCCTTTTGCTTCGCAGTATATGAGGTGCACATCAGCCAATTCTTCATACGTGTACGCCGCCATAGCATTCACGAAAATTTTCAGACGATGTTATCCAGGTAATACTTGAAGCGATGATGTTGCGCCATTTTTAAGGACAATGTCTACTCTGATTGTGACTTTGTCCGGCAACCAATAAGAGCAAAATGCTGCTTCTTCTCTGTGGAAATCTGCATACGGTAAATTCATGATAGATTCTTGATGCGTTTCTACTTTCCTCTTTTATGCCTTTCAGAGTGGAATGCAACCCTATCTTCCTATGTGATTATTGTTTATATGGATGGATTCTATCACCCCTCTTAATTTGTAAGAACAATTTAGAATCATCCTGTATACACACACACACACACACACACACACACACATATATATATATATATATATGTATTATAATTTTTATCAATCGAATTCATAAATTGTAAGTAGTTGTTGCCACGAAACTATGTGAACATCAAGTTATTTAGTAAAATTTTATCTTCTTTATGTAAAAGAACCGAATGATCGTTTCCTATCGACAGAATCAAAAATACGTGTTTATACATTCGATCCAAATCATCAACTAATTATCTATTACTTACAGATGGCGCTTTCAGCGCTGTGATGAGATTATTTCACACTTTATAAGCAAAATCTTATTTTGAAAGTCACTAAATTTTCGAAATTGTTAAATTGAGAACGGTTGCATAAAATGGAATGAAACTTTTATCAGAATATTGGTTTCTGGCTTATTTAAAACCTAAAATATGTTTGATTTTGATATTTAGAATACCGGGTTTATTTATTTAAACAATCCGTGACATTGATTTGAACGTACTGTACAGTTGCTTATGCCGTGATGCGCATCTTTCATGAACTGTGCCAGCAGGTGTTGACTTTGCATGCTTCAAGAGCGAAGGCATCTCTTTCTTTCTCTCCATTCAAAATTGTCATCTACGCGTAACTTTTGGTGATAGAGAAAAAATATGTATAACAACGGATCCTTCCTGTTTTCTACATTTACCAAAGTGTAATTTCCCCCTCCAAAAAAAAGTAAAAATGATATTTACTATTGCTTTTTTTTTAATTTTTGAAATAAATATGGGGTTTTGCTAACGTGTTCTTTGCTTTCCCAATGTACCGCTGATCGTAAAGGCATTGGAATTTGGATGAAAGTATCTCAGCTTCAATTATTAACAACTTCGTTGCTTAGGTTAATTTTCAAGCGTTTCACACTTTATTTGATTTTTTACTAATTTATACGTAATACCTCATTTCATGGCGCAAATTTGCGTTTTCTATGAAGCTATACCATTAAAAATTAGAAAATGTCTTTATTTATTCAGATCGTGACATTTAATAGAAAGACAAGAACATGTTTTTCATTCAAACTAACTAGTTATACATAATAATGACATTTTTACGAAGCCTTACAATAAATTGTTATGTAAAAGTGGTTAGTACAACAAAATTCATAAAAAAAAAGATAGACAATTAGAAAATATTGTTATTTTTCAAATCTTGCCATTTCCTCGAAAAATTTGAGCCTGTTTTTCTCTCGAAACCACGACCAACTAGTTATAGAAAAAAAATACCATTTTTACGAAGTCGTACCCTATATTGGTATTTAAAGGTGGTTCATATAACAAATTCGGAACACTTAGAGCTGAATTGTAATTTTTGATAATATTTATCTCCTTAAAAGTATATCACTGTATACAAAAGTATACTGTACCGAGCTGCACGTGTTCGTGTCGATTGAGAGTTGAATAAAGCAACCACTTAATGAACACAAGACTTTTATTCGTAAAAACTTCACTAGATATAAGAAATTCCCGCTGGAACATTCACAATTATACAGCTACAATTCGTCAGGTATAATAAGAAACAGCCTCCAATCACAGGTCACAAATACCTCAAACACAGAACAACTTCTCTAGACTAGCAGTCACAACTAATCGTCTTCACTCACTGACTGTTGTCATAAAAACTGCCTATCTTCTATGTCGGGCTGCGGTATTTATACCCGATTTGGTGGAGAAATCTACCAGTTTCGCCAAGGTTCTGGAAGCTTCTATGCTATCTCGCTAAATATTGGTCCTAAAGCTTAGGTGATGGGTGTTTCCAGAAATATCTATTTCTCGCCAAGTTGCCAAGAATCTCGCCAACTGTCACCACCAAGTCGCCGTTTTCTCGCCAACTGTCGCCAAGTCTCCAAATCATTAGGAAATCTGCTTTTAAACTACAACACGTCGAAATACCGCAATTTTTCCCCAAAATGTGAGAATTTCCGATCTGTCTGAGATATTTTAAGACAAATACAATCATTATTTATATTTTTGTAACAATACCTTTATTTATCTTATTACTGAAATGATATATTTATACCTTTATTCATCTTATTACTAAGATAGAATAGAGAAATGAATAATCAATTAATTAATTAATTTCTGAATGAGAGGCAGTTTTAAATGCATCTCATAGCAGGTATTGGCAACCCATATCACGCGTATTAAATTTGGCATGCCATGCTCTTTTTTACGTAATATTGCGACAGTAAGTAGAGTAATAAATGGACAAAGATTCATTTAAAAATTTAATTTTTCATTTAATTATGTAGGAGGAATATTTATATCTTTTTTTATTAGCTTATTATTTTCTGTTTATGCGCGTTAAAAATATAATATATGTAGAGTTTTAATTATTTATTTACGTTGAAGGATTAATTTCGTTTAATTATTTTTATGTTAATAGATATCTTTAAGTGGTGAATAGATAAAATGTAATAAAACATTTTTTATTCTTCACCTTTATTCCCTAACCATGCAGGCAGTGTATTTGGAATCGATATGTTCCAAAAATAACTCCAAACACCCTGAATGACATAATCATGCACACAATAGTTGCAAAGACAGACAGCGGTGACGGAAGGTTGTGAGTTCGAATCCATACTTAACAGAAGATAATCGTACCCAATGAAGGCGACTGGGTCTTTGAATTAGTGCGCGTTTGCAATATCTCCCGAGTTAAAAGATCTTTCTAGGAATGGCAGATCAAGCATCGGAGTTCTGCTTGAATCCAACTTCTAAATTGCGAAGAGTCCCACATTTCCTCAGCCGGTTCTACCTCACTCTGAGAGCCTAACTCTGGGCTGGGTCCAGGGAAGTATGCTGGGGCTCACAGGTATAAGGTTGCCAACATATATCTTAAAGTAATGTAGTTTCTAAAAGTCCTTTATGAGGAGGTCACAATAGTAGAATAATGTTATTCAAAGTGAAAATTCCTGGATTCGATATTGAACAACATAACTAAATGTTATGCTTCAGACTTTTGTATATACTTCTGTTGATGAGTGCTTGGGAGTCTTCCAGATTTCTTTTCTTTTAAATTGTGAATATGGCTCACTATCTATAAAAATCTTCCGAGAAGCAAACATACTCAGTGGTAGACACTAATAATACACACACACACACACACACACACACACACACACACACACACACACACACACACACACACACACACACACACACACACACACACACACACACACACACACACATACACATATATATATATATATATATATATATATATATATATATATATATATATATATATATATATATATATATATATATATATATATAAACTGACCCAGCCACGCGTTGCAGTGGCTGAGTTTTTAAAATACATTGAATCAATTTTTTACTAATTCTTGGGTTCAATCAAATTAATATTTTCTAAAAAAATTTAGAATAGGTTCATTCATAGGAGATTAAAAATAAAACGTTTCACCAAAATTTAATAGTAATAGGTAAAGTATCGAAATTTTGAAATTAAGCACAAATCAACATATACTTTCTGAATTTACATTTTATTCATCTTATATTAAATTATAGTTTGTAATCAGTGACTTACTCTTATAAAATATACTATATAAATTAAAAACATCTAAAAATAAATTGTTATAAATGAGGTAGATAACATTGACATAGAACTATTATTTTTTCAATTTTAAATTATTAAAACTAAAATTTTTTTCCGCGGCATTATACTGAAATAAAAATAAATTAAAAGAATTTATCACTTGAATAAATAAATTAGATCAAAATGTACTGCTGAATAAATTAATAATTATCAAATTATAAAATAAAAATAAATAAAAGGCTATCGAGAAATACTTACATGTTTTCGAGGTGGTATGAAAATTAGTAGAGAAAAACAGTAATAAATAAAATTTTATTTTACTATTTATAATATTAAAAATATTCAAACTGAATACTGCACAATAATAACACAATACAAAGTATAATTATGAAAATGATTCACGAAAAATTGTTATAGTATCATTATACATCATGAAAATATATGTAAATTCTATATTTAACCACGCGCTTGCGCGCGCACGATAATTTTCTCGAAGATGGTATAATCTAGAAAAATAAACACGTCGCCATCTGCTGAATACCTGTGCAACTTAGATGCTAAACCGCCATCTATTAGGAACTTACAGAACTAACCAAAAAAAATAAAAATAAAAAATTTAGGGTTGTACTACCCCTAACATTTAGGGGGATGAAAAATAGATGTTGGCCGATTCTCATAGATACCGGATAAGCACAAAAAATTTCATCAAAATCGGTCAAGCCGTTTCGGAGGAGTATGGCAACGAAAACTGTGACACGAGAATTTTATATATATATATATATATATATATATATATATATATATATATATATATATATATATATATATATATATATATATATATATATATATATATATATATATATATATATATATATATATACTCTGCCTAGCATTGAAAATTCAACACTAAGAAGAAGTTGCCAAAAAGTTTAGAAAGTCGGCAAACAACAGAGACGGACAGTAACGAACAATTAGTGATCTGAATTTCGAAATGATGTGTATAATACATAGCGAGAATAGGGTTGAGTCAGTAGGTTGTAGGACCACCGTGAACGGTGATACACGAAGAAACACGTCAAGACACATAGTCAGTGAGAATATGAATGGTATTCTGAAGAATCACTCTCCATTCCCTGTCAACCATTTGCCAAAGTGCGCCTACTGAAGGAGGCAGTGTCAGGGTCTGCAAATGGCGTCCAATCATATCCCAAACGTGCGAGAGATGTAGTGAGCAGGGTTGCAAGGACAGCAGCTGTATACTTTGTAGGGCATGTTGGATGATGCAAGTAATGTGGGGTTGGGAGATATCCTGCTGATAAAGGACATTGAGCATCCCCTGAAGCTAAGGGATTGTCACTGACCACAGCACCAAATCTGCGTAACGTTAGGCTGCAATAGTGCTGTGAAGTTACCTGATTACTAGAGGAACTAGAAGTTACCTGTAATCATACACAATGTTGGCCCAAACCATGATGTCGCGTTGTCACGTGGTTGAATGTCTCACAACTGCTGCAGGATTACACCTGTCTCCACTTCGTCGCCACACTGGTATGCAGTGACTATCACTAAAGAAACAAAAGCGTAAATCATCTGAGAAGACGATCCTTTGCCACTCTGTCGTCAGCATCGCTCTGATCCGTCACCATTCCAGACGTTGGCGTTTCTGCTGTGGGGTCAATGGCAGTCTTTTTTACGAACACCATGAGCATAAACCACTAGCAACCAATTGATGGCATATAGGAGCATTTAGGGTGTCTTGCACATGCTGCAGAATTTCGGAAGACGTGATTTGCGGTGCCACCACCATCCCCCGTCAGACACGTTGATAAACGCGTGCTAATATCACTCTGGCTGCTCCGGCACCCTACAAACATTCCACAGTTCCTAGTTCCAACCATCTTCACCACAGCTGGCGTACTCTGGACAGGACCAGGTGTCTGACAGCTGAGATTTTCCGTAAGGACCAACTTAGCTTTCTCAGTCCGATCCCAATGATCTCGTAAGCTCGTTTGTCTGTAGGAACTGACTCCGTTGACAATGACCTGCCGTTCTCTGCAACTAGAGGTGTCCTTTTCAGCAAGAACCAACTTTCAGCGATTATTTTCCAAGCAACAATAACGACACGAGTATTACCCACTCAGCTGATTTCTCACCTCATAACTTATTCTTCGTGCGCTGGAGAGCTACGCATTTGACATCATTTGCATAATTCAGTAAGGTGCGTCTATCCTGAAATTTGCATAATTTTCTGGACACTTCCTCTTGGTGTTGCATTTTCAATGTCGTACAGGTTAATGCAATTTTCTTGAGTCAAATGAAATTTATTTCAAATGATATAAAAAGACATATTAAGAACTCCCATAGCTGAATATTGTTAAAGAAAAGATAGATTCATTCATATGCAACTTGAAAGATATGGAAGTTTTGCAGTACAAATTTCTTTGTTACTGCAAAATTCAAAAAATTTGTAAGTGAACCATTAAATTTCAAAAGATTAAGTTAATTTTATTTATCAATGCACAAATATTGAAATTTTGGTCGATATAAGAAATTCAGTTTAAATGTTATTAAAAAAATGTCATCTAATTTTATACTTGCACCGATTTTATGTACAATATGTTACTGTGACTTTTGCGATTTTCAGTATAAATACAAGGAATTCTTTTATATTAAATTATATGTAAATAAATGAAATATAAAATCCATGCTTTATTATTTTTAGGCGCTATTTAGCTATAGTAAATACTTTATCAATATTTAATTTTTTTTTCATTCAAATATCTGTCACAAAATTAACCGACTACTACACGAAACAAATTTTTTAAAAATATAAATAAAGTATTCATCATTTAAGGGAATAAAAACAAAAATTTACAAAAGTACAATTTACAGACGATTTTGTAAGAAAATAGTAGTTTTATGTTGATGATAAAGTTTAAGGATAATAAAATCTTCAGAAAAACTGTAAGCTGGTGATCATTGAACCAAAGATTTAGAGGGAGTTCCTAATATAGGTGGTTTGAATGATACAGCCAAAAATATTTCACCATCATGAAAATAAAGTTCTGAAAATTTGAGGCTAAGAAAAATGTGGTTTAGAGTGAATTATTCGGCAAGGCACACGCCAGGTAATAGCGCTATGAAATACATTTTTGGAATGCATTCTATAGTAGAACAAAAAAAAATTTTAAGAATTCCTAAAATGTTATTGTGTACTACATATTATATTTATATATCGAGAATGTTGGTTGCTGTTGCATAGGCCCTGCTACTAAAATTTTCATCTTTCAGCACTAAAAGTGGTGGAAGTGATGTCACCTTATATAATGTCACTCAGTGGGTTTGCCATTATAGTTTCGAAAGAGATTCTTCGTAATTTGGAAAGAGAGACCAAGCAGAAGACCCCAGACTTGCCTTACCTCCTCCAAAGTTATCATTTCACAAGGAAGATATTACGACCATTACATATTTAACCTGCTAAAACCGTGATGAGAAAACATGGTGAATCTTCATTGGGATTCGATCTCTCTACCTTCCGTTAACTAAAACGAACAATCTAACCAACCACAACAGCGTGGTCTATAAGTCGAAAATAAATTTCATACTTTTGATACGTGGAGGAAAAGAAATATTAACAAACAAATGAAAAGACTGTATATACTTTAAAATAAACACAATCTGAATGGCTACTTTATTGCTAATTATTGGAATTATAATTGTTTCGACGATGATATCAGATAATGAACAATATTTGCTCTACCTAACCACTGTTTGTAAAAATTAAACTTAATTTAAAAAAGTATTTTTTGTAGGTTTTGATTTTAAATGTTAAACATGTACCTGGTACTCAGAGAAAAATTGTGATATGAAAAATTATCGATATTTACTATTTACTCAACTTTGTTCATAACGCTTCAATGCACTACGAAGTAAGGCAGGCCGCTAACTCGGTAGACAATCCGATTGAGACGCTGTCTTATAGTAGACAAATGTGATCTCGATGTCTTAGTGTGAAGTAGCTAAAACGTTGTATCTGACATCATGGAATTTTGAACCAATGAGAGCGCTGTCTCGCGGAAAGTTGCCAGATATTTCGAATCTACTCGAAATCTAGAAACGTCTCGCGCTCCACCCCTTTTCTGACGTAGTTAAGACCTCAATGACGTCACTGAGTCTAATGCGATTCTCGCGAGACGCTCTGTGCATCTCGCGATACAAGTCTCATGCGATCATCTACGAATTTGTGGACTGCCTAAATATTAAATATAAATTAACTGAAATCGAATTAAATGCTATGAGGTGTATTTGAAAATTCCCTTTTCGCACCAAAATTATAAAGTATTGAAGACAACGTTAATTTCATCAACATTTTAAAGAAGTTCCAATGGACAATTTATAGGTAAAGGTGTAAACACATTCTTTTGAGTGACCAGAAGCAATAATTTTTCAAGTATAGAAAAAAAATCTTTAATTATATATAATATTTTCATTATAAATATATTTTTTTCTAAATAAGATTGCAGAAATATAAGAAAGGATCATTTGAAATTATATATATATATATATATATATATATACACACACACACACATATACATATATATATATATATATATATATATATATATATATATATATATATATATATATATATATATATACACACACAGACACACTACTGGCCATTAAAATTGCTACACCAAGGAGGAATGCAAATAACAGAACGATATTTATTGGACACATATATTATAGTGGAAAGCACAAATGATTAGATTTACAGGAAATTAGGATGTATAGATCTTGAGAAATCAGTACCCAGAGCAGCCACCTCTGGCTGCAATAACAGCATTTATCCACCTAGGCATGGAGTCAAACAGAGATTGTATGGCATGTACGGGGATCTCAGACCATGCAGCTTCAACACATGCCACAGTTCATCGACAGTAGTGGATGGTGAGTGATGGCGTGCAAATCGCTCGGCAACCATTGACCACACGTTCTCAATTGGTGACAGATCAGGAGAACGTGCTGGCCAGGGTAACAGTCGAACCTGTTCTGTATCAAAGAAGTTTAGAAGAGTACGGGCAACATACGGTCGTGCATTATCCTGTTTAAACAAAGCATTAGGGCCTCGAAGATAGGGCAGAGCCACGGGCCTTAACACATCGGAGATGTAACGATTGCTGTTCAAAGTGCCGGTAATGCGAACAAGAGGTGATAGAGACGTGTATCCAATGGCACCCCATAAAATCACTCCAGCAGAAGGGCCAGTATGGCGATGTCCAATGCAAGCTGGTAATGCGCGTTTTCCATGATGCCTCCAAACACGGATGCGGCCATCACGGTCCTGTACACAGAACCTAGATTCTTCGGTAAAGATGACGTGATGCCATTCCCGCTTCCAGGTTCGTCGCTGATCACACCATTGAAGGCGCTCCTGTCTGTGACGCAGCGTCAATGGTAGCCGAAGCCATGGTCGCCGTGTAGACAATCCATGCTGCTGCAAACGTCGTCGAACTGTTCGAGCAGAAACTTGTTGCCTTGCAAATGACTCCATTTCTCGTCTCAGGGTTAGTAACGTGGCTGTACGATCCTTTGTGACCATGCGGATAAGATGTCTGTCTTCTCTGCTGTAAGTGATGGGGGTCGCTGAGATCTTGCATGACGTTCCGTATGATTGTCCTGAACCCATCGATTTCATATTCTGCTAACAGTCATCGGGTCTCGACCGACGCGAGCAGCAATATTGCTGTACGATAAACCGCAATCCCGGTAGGCTATAATCTTTCCTCGATCAAAGTCAGACACGTGCTGATAGGCATTTCTTTTTCTTACACGAGGCATTACAACAACTTTATTTGCCGAAAACTACGTTGAAATGGAAATTGAGTATGAGAAAACTGCTGTCAAATCTCTGGTTTTCTACACATTGTAGATGTCGCTACTGTCACCTGCTTTGTATGAATGCGCTGAAAATCTAATCATTTGCATATTAGAGCAAGCTCTACCTTTCATGCAAATTTCACGTGCGTGGTGTGCCGCTTTCCTGGTGTAGCAATTTTAATGTCCAGTAGTGTATAAATATATATATTATAAATATATTATATATATATATATATATATATATATATATATATATATATATATATATATATATATATATATATATATATATATATATATATATATATATATATATACATATATATATATATATATATATATATATATATATATATATATATATATATATATATATATATTTATATTGCACCGTGCTTCAGGGTTCATGTTGATTGAGAGTTGAATAAAGCAACCACTTAATGTGAACACAAGACTTTTATTCGTAAAAATTTCACTAGATATAAGAAATTCCCACTGTAACATTCACAATTATACAGCTACAATTCGTCAGGTATAATAAGAAACAGCCTCCAATCACAGGTCACAAATACCTCAAACACAGAACAACTTCTCTAGACTAGCAGTCACAACTAATCGTCTTCACTCACTGACTGTTGTCATAAAAACTGCCTATCTTCTATGTCGGGCTGCGGTATTTATACCCGACTTGGTGGAGAAATCTACCAGTTTCGCCAAGGTTCTGGAAGCTTCTATGCTATCTCGCTAAATATTGGTCCTAAAGCTTAGGTAATGGGTGTTTTCATAAATATCTATTTCTCGCCAAGTTGCCAAGAATCTCGCCAACTGTCACCACCAAGTCGCCAAGTTTTCTCACCAAAACATCGCAAAGTCACCAAATCATTAGAAAACCCACTTTTAAACTACAACACGTCTAAATACCGCAATTTTTGCCCAAAATGTGAGTACTTCCGATCTGTCTGAGATATTTTAAGACAAATACAATTATTATTAATAAATTTATAACAATATATATATATATATATATATATATATATATATATATATATATATATATATATATATATATATATATATATATATATATATATATATATATATATGTATATATATATATATATATTACCGCCAGCAGTTTCGTATAAAACATATTTTTTTAAGAGAGAAAATATTTCACCATAGTCATATTTCATTTCTTGAAGCTAAAATCTTTTTGGAACAAAGTGCATCGAGGCATAAACAACTTTGCAATGAGCTCAAATTAGCATAAATTAAAGTTCAAATTAATTACACGCTGTAATTTCAAAACTAAATTTCGAAGTAAAACACAGCTTATGTTGTTGTTACACTAGCGTACTTCTCTGTACCAAGACCAGAGTTGATCTCAACCATAGCCTATATTTTAATTACATACATAGAGGTAAGGGTTTGGAATACTCACCCATCACTAAGTGCCTCGTTAATTTGAACCACAGGCAGATAACTATGTCACACCTGAGCTATCACCCTCCTCTCCACACCATTGTCACTACAGCCAATGTTTTAGATAACAAGAGACCAATATCTAGCTAGATATTTTATTCCATTCTATGTAGCCGCTTTCAATTTACATTCAAGTCCATAAGTTAAGGATCAGACGAGTTCAGGCAAAGAAAGAGACAGAAGTAAATCAAATGTGAATTATTTATAAATTCTATTATTTAAACAAAAGGTAAAGAGCAAAAAAGATGCTATAAGTTTGACATCATTAATAAAAATTGCGATTTTTACTCCCTGTAGCAAATTTCAAAAAAGAACTTATTTACAAAAACAAATATAACATGGTAGATATGATGATTAATACATAGTATGCCTCCCAGACGATGCATTACAGGCCGTACAACGCCTAGGCATGCTGATTATCAAATTATCGATCTGATCTTGGGGAATATTACACCACTCATCAAGCATGGCTCTCGGAAGTTCCGGTAGACATGAGGGAGGGGGTTGATGGGGTGCAATTCGTCGACCACGCATGTCCGACACATGCTCTATTGGATTCAAATCCGGTGAGTATGCTGGCCAGTCCATACGGGTGATATCCTCCGATTGAAAGTATTTGTCTACAATGTTTGCACGGTGAGAACGGACGCTGTCACCCATAAACAGAAATTCTGCACCCATGGTGCCCCGAAAAAACGTACATGTTGTTCCAGAATGACATCCCGATAGATGTGGCCTGTCGTAGTTACATTCTGAACATGCAGATTAGTTCTGGAACCCAGAATAATACCTCGCCCAACGAGCACTCCTGCACCACCATAAAGGTGTCATTCAATGGTGTTCTCTTGGTGGTAACAGGTACCTGGCCCTCTCCTTATGAAAGTCCGGCGAGAATCAAACAGAAAGCTAAACCTGGATTCGTTGGAAAACATCACACGAGACCACTGTTGCGGTGTCCACAATGCATGCTCTCTACTCCACGCTAACCGCAGGCGACAGTGAGTTGCGGTAAGTGGAACACATCTGACAGGCCTACGAGTATATAGAACAATGTGCCCTAAGCATCTGTACAAGGTCTGCATTGAAACTGTCTTACGGATAGCTGGAGAGAGCTAACGAGACAGGTCTGATGCTATGCTCCGTCTACTCCTTTTGGCAGTATCTGCCAAATACCGGTCCTCATTCGGCGTTGTAATTCGGGGGCGACCTGTGCTGTAACGTCTACTCACATTACCACCATCTTGGAATCATTGCCAAAGCCTGAAGATGAGACTCTCGGTGATTCCAAGTTCCTCGGTTACCTCAAGCTGGATATGTCCACATTCCAGACGGCCGATAATTCTACGACGTAAAACATCATCCAAATGCTTCCTTTGTGCCATAAATATGTGGTTATTACACTGAAAAACCTTTAAAGTGCTTTTGAACAATTTAAATTCTTTGCAACCATTCCTTATGTACCCCTCTCTTACACTCTAGTCATTGTGACGTACTATCGGCGCAATCTTGCGGTTTCCTGGGATTTGCATATTATTCTTCAAGGTGTGTGTGATAATTGTACACACGTGAAATTTTTATTTTAGAGTTCAATTTCTGTGTGATTCTGAATTATCCTTAATTTATATACATGAATGTAAATGTGAACAAAATCTGTCAAGCACTGAGAGGGAGAATATTAACTAAAGAAAGTATTGAATTTTAGTTTAAAGTAAGCAATTTTCAGGGATAATTCTATGTAGCTCATTAGTAAGTTATTTCGTTAATTTAATCACTGTTTAAAAACACTAAAAACATGACATGATAATGCCAAACACATTGAATTTTAATATTTTATGGACAGAAAACCTAATTTTTTTATTGCAAAATATGCTTTTGGAGCTCTAAATGCTAAAAATAAGAATAATTTTTTTCATAAGCAACTAATGGAAATTTTCCAAGATTATTATGGTCCAATATTTTAAATTGTACGATTATTTTATTTCACTTCCAAATTATATTTGATGCAATTAGTTTTTAAAGAGGGTCATTTCCCATTTTCCTAAAATCATATTTTCTTGTATGAGACCAATGAAACTCTTCGTTCTTATTTCTAATATCTTTATATTGGATACATATGATTAGAGAAATACCAAGCGAAAATGTTTTAAATTATCTACTGAAATTATGTAGATGTATAAGTATTCACTTGAAAACACTAAGTAAAATTTTATATATTTGGAACCTGAAATCAATTAATTTCTACATATATGTTTTAAAATATCGAAACTTAAAATTCTCTTTAATAAAAAGCATTGATATACCTTTCTTCTTATATTTTATAGAATTAGAATGGCCACAATATTTAAAGCTGACATATGCATGGCTATACATATTTGAAAGTCTGATCATGCTGTGACGGAAGGAATTTGGAAATATCTATAATTTAATTTATCAGAATTTATATCATATCAAATTTTTTAAATTGTTATTATCATTGTAATCTCATTGAGAATAAATTACTCAATAACGTAAATATCGCATGATTTCAAAATTTTCAGGGCACTCTTATCCACTTGATCTTTTCTGTTTATTTAAAACATTTTATGTTGTTTTTCCATGTCGTCTGCTATCACAATTTTACGATACATTTGTATTTAACAAACTGACGATCGAAGCAACATATTGATGATCAAGGCAATAAATTTATTACATTTTATAAAATTTTAAGAGTTTGAAGATCCTGGAATTTTATAAAATGTAATTCGCTATATATAAAATGGTTTTAAAATACGAAATGATATTGAATTCTTTTTGTGGACAAATATTTTATATTTGGGATAAGGAAAACAAATGTTTTGGTAAATGCTTTAGGCAAATAAGCTTTATTTATCCATCTTATCTTTTCTTTTTAATATTTTCATCTTATTATATAGGTTTCCGAAAACTGAGACCTGTTTTTCGTACTAAATTTGAAACTGTTCTTATATGTTCAAGAATTCTCATATGTGTATTTTGTGCGTTAATTTCTATTTTGCATTTATTTTTTACCCAAAGGGAATTGGATAAATGGATAGCGTCTAATGTAATCCAAACCATTTTATTTTCTTTTACTTGGCTTTTTCATATTTTGTATTTGAAAAAACTTTTGACATGCTTTCAGTTTAAAATTCATTCACCCATTCTTATTACTTTAATTATTTGCATATTTGTATCTGTATATGACGCATATCTTCAATGGAAACTTAATGGCTTTCAGAGCTCTGAAATATTTTCCTTGGCATATATTGTTTTTCAATTGCTTTATATTCTTTCTCTTTTACCTAAGCATATTCCAAATGATAATACACATTACAGAAGTTTTATAAATAGTCACTTGCCTGAAAATGAACCATTGATGAGCTCAGTTGTCTCACGGTATTATGGATGTGAAGATGAAATTGATTCATCTCTTGGTGTTGCAGAAGATTCTAAAAATATTTTTTCTGTTCTTTTTTTCTTATGGGTACAGCCACTCATGTTGAAAGGCTTTAATAGAAACCTGAGTACTATAGATGACTTGTATGATCTCCCTGGTAGCTTGCAATCCTCTAATATACATACACAAATTTCACTTCTTGAACCTATTATTGATGATAAGGATAGATTTAAATTTTTGTGTTGGTCTGCACCAAAAGAATGCTTTAATCTAGTGAGATACTTGCATAGATTATTTGCCTGGGAATTCTATTTGATTGGTGTTTTAAAATTTATATCTGATTGCTTAATTTTTGGAGGACCTCTTTTATTAAATGCCCTAGTTTCATTTCTGGAATCACCCAATGACAATTCTAACATTGGTTATTACTATGCATGTGGTTTATTTCTGATAACATTTCTGGGTGCTATTTGTTCTATCCAGTACAATTATTTAATTAATCGAATTGGGTTAAAAATGAAATCTGCATTAATAATATTTGTTTATAAGAAAACATTGTCCTTGAACAAAACATCTTTGGCAAATATAAGTACAGGAGAAATAATAAATTATTTGAGCACAGATACTGACCGTATCGTGAATTTCTGTCAAACTTTTCATTTATTTTGGACTTTGCCACTTCAAGTGATTATAGCTTTAATTCTTTTATATCAACAAATTAGTTATTGTTTTTTTGTTGGAGTGATATTTATGCTTCTTTTAATTCCTCTGAACCAGTATATTGCTAAAAAAATTGCAAATTATAGCAATTTGATGATGAAAGCAAAAGATAAAAGAATTAAAGTAAGTGGATTTCACATATTAAATTGTAAAATATAATTTTCGTGTACATAAATAATTTAGTGAATTTCTATCAATTGAAACATATGTAAACAAATCCATATAATTATTAAATTACGAATCTCTTACCATTCTTAAATATGAATAAAATAAAAACTGAACCAGTATATTGCTAAAAAAATTGCAAATTATAGCAATTTGATGATGAAAGCAAAAGATAAAAGAATTAAAGTAAGTGGATTTCACATATTAAATTGTAAAATATAATTTTCGTGTACATAAATAATTTAGTGAATTTATCAATTGAAACATATGTAAACAAATCCATATAATTATTAAATTACGAATCTCTTACCATTCTTAAATATGAATAAAATAAAAATTAAAATTTTGTAAATTTGATGTTGAAACCTAAAATACTAAATCTACTGATAAAATTAATATTAAATTATAAACAACGTAAATTTTGATATTTTTATTATTTAAAATCTTTTAAATGCCTCCCATTTTATAAAATATTATGAGGTTAGGAAATATTGATTTAACTTCAATTTAAACTTATTCAGTAATGAGAAAGTGAAACATATAATGATAAAAAAAATTTACAACAAATGATATATTACCTACTCGTAAAACCATTTATTGAAAAAATAAAAAAAATGATTTTTAAAAAAAATTAATTGTTTTTTAACAATAAATTTTTCAAGACAAGAAAATCCATTTTATTAAATGAAAAGTACTTGTAAGGATGATTGAAAGAAATAGCTTTTTCCAATAAGTAATGTTTATCATTATTTATTGTGGAAAGATAGAAAATTTTAGTAGCAAATTATTAATATGAGAATATCAAATTATTTTCAATTAGGATTAAATATATTTGCATAAAAACAAAAATCTTACTATTATTGTATATTAAGTAAAGGAGCGTAAAATAATTCCAATTGCCATATTTTTTAGCGAATATAAATATTAAATATGTGATCAGAATACAAAAATAAATGTTAAAATTGGTTTATAATGTGTAACAATTTGTTGAATTCAAATTTAAATAAAAAATTCTTATTTTTAAAAAGAAGAGGAACTATGTACTTTCTATTTTATTTAATATTTATTATTTAACATTTAATTTTTATTATTTAAACATTTAATAAATATATTTTTACTGTATGGATTGTTCTATGTGCAAGTATTAATTTCACACTATTTCATTTAACAATTTGTGAAATTCAAATTTAGGTACAAAATTCTTATTTTTAAAATTAAAAAGGAGGTATATACTTTGTTTTTTGCAATATAAGACATTTAATAAATAGCATTTATATATTGTTGTTATTAAACTATATAAATGTATTATTATAAAAAATATTAAATTTAACTTATACATAACTCATTTCTCAAAAAATAAAAAGGAAATATATACTTTCTATTTCTTCTAGTATTAGACATTGAATTATGCATTTATTCTGTGGATTATTTCATATGCTATTATTGTATTTAATACTCATTTTTTATTTCCAGCTTATGAATGAAATTATCACAGGTATACGAATTATTAAAATGAATGTATGGGAAAAGATATTCCTTGGAAAATTAAGTACCCTTCGGCAAACTGAAGTTAAATACTTAAAGAAGCGAAAGTACCTGGATGCTATATGTGTTTATTTTTGGGCAACAACTCCAGTGGCAATGTCTTTTCTAACATTTACTTTATATGCTTTGCTAGGCTATGAACTGACTGCTTCAAGGGTTTGTTTTATTATTTAAAATAAGCACATATATTTTAATATATAACTATAATGCATTTCACTGAAAAGCATTGTTAAAATACTTTAAAATTGTTTGTCAATTGCATTGTTTTAATATTGTTTGCCACTTTTTATTTCATGTGAATTTTTAATTTTTCTAATTATTCATTTTCATGTACCTTATATGTTGAAATATATATATTGAAATTTGTAAGATAAATAAAAATATGCATATATTTATATTTGGTACTATTCCATTATATCCCTGCAATTGATTATCAAAACGATTGCCAGCACTTTTCATCAGAAATATACTTTGGTGTTAAAATAAGCTTTATCAATAAATGCTAATTATTTGGTTATAAAGTGCAAATAAAATGTACTATTAATAGTTGATTTTAAAAATATAAACCTTTTTAAATAACACATTAGATTCAAATATTTATGATAGTAATTGCAATCTTTTTCTTTTCCATTACGATAATTATCTTTCAGGAATATATTGAAATTTTACCTTATATATATATATATTTGGATATTTGCTGTTTGATGTAGTTACGGTTACCCCTTGCATTGGCAGTAAAGTTTAATTTTTAGTAACTTTGGTATTTCCAGTGCTTTAACTAACATAGTTTTAGGGTTGCCATTTTATTATTTACATTTGGGCAGCTGTCTTAGCACAAATAAATTGCAAAAATATCAAGTGTACCCATAAGTAAACTTTTATCATACATTTGTTTATAAAAATATGTAAAATTTTTTATTTGAATAACTGGCTAATAAGAATGTAAGCAAAGTTTTTGAGTTATTAAGTTTTTTAAATTTAATAAATTAAAAACTTTTCTCACATTTTTATTAGCCAATTGTTCAAATATTAGGTCAAAAGACTACACAATATTATAAAATCTCAATAGTATCAAGAAGTTTTTCATAATTTTTTATTTATAGAATAATTTTGCAAAATATTTAAATATTTTGCTAAATGCTGATTAATCTATTAAGTGATTACCCCTTACACAAAATAGTATTTCACAATTTAAACTAACATTTCATGCATGTATCATAAATTTATAATAAAAGTAAATGCTTACAGTTATGTGCATTTATTGTTATTAGTGACATTAAGGTAGAATTTTACTTGATTTTAAATAAATTTATGACTGTGTGGAACAATATACTTTTGACAACCAGCTTAAGTAATTGTGAAACATCATAAATATTAGATCTCCAATATATCATGAATACATTGGTAAGTATAATTAAAAAATAGAAATTGATGAATTTCTAAATATTAAAATGTTTCTTCTGCCACTGATTTTTGGCACCATATTCTCACAATTATTGTCATATCAGTGCAATTAAAATTTTTTTCATGTATTTTATTACTAAGATTCAAATAAACACAAATAGTTTTGTTAAAAAATATAAAATTTCTAAATTTACTATGCAAAATGTTAGGTATAAGTATAATATATCCTCCCAAAAGATTTCTTGCCAAATTTGGCTTCTTTTGTTTTGATTATGGTAGTGCCGGTTTTCCCTTTTGTGTTACCAATGAATTTTTCTTGCTTTTCTTATTTTTTTGTTCTCAGGTTTGGTTTTTTTTCTTGTACTTTACATCATTTTTGCATCATATATGTTTTTTAAGTGGCAAGAGCATTTGAATTTCTTGGTAACGAAAAAAAGTTGCAAAGGTCACCATTTGGGGGATATATCCTTGTAGTTTCAAATGTTATATAAATACAGAAAGAAGCAGATTTTACTTAAAATAAAAGTATTCGTTAATTTATAAAAAAGGATATTAAAAAGGCATTCAAGCTAAAATTGAATAGATAGTTTACAAAACTCAATAGATATTAATTCCTGAGGCTATGAATAAATAGCACAGCAATGACAAATAGAATGTGCAATTTAGTAAAGCAAGTTTGCATTTCCACATTTTTCTTCATAAGTGATGATAACCAGTTTGGATTATAATTACATTCTAACTACATAGTATGATTATTTGAACACATTCATTTTTGGTGAATGGTGCCTCTTTTTTACATAAACAGAAATTGCTGAGTCTTTATTTTTTGATGAATACCAAATTTTAAAATGCATCATTGTAAAAATAAAACAACTTAAATAGCTAACTTGTGATTAGATTTAAAAAAAATGGTTGTACAAGTGTTGTTTATTAATGCTAGCTTAACTTTTGTTTGCTGGTGTTCTTCTTCTTCTTAGAGTTGGGTTTGTATGTCATTGGGTACCTCTGCTTTTATCAGCATTTTGTACCATTAACCCCAAACCCAATGTTTCCTAGTTCCAGTTGCTTGGGTCACCCACTTTATTAATAAAGTCCGATAACCTTTTAATGGAGTCTAGGTGTAACTCTCTAGTATGGATGATGCCTAAAGAAGTTAATCTAGGGAGGGCAAGAGCCTCGCATTCTAAATGATATGCTCTGCCGTTTCCTCTTGCATATGACATTTCCAGCAGATAGGGTCTTGCTGAAATAGTCCCATCTGGCCAGAAAGTCAGTCATGCTAGAGATAGCTTCCTGACTTTCACCAGAAGAAGATGGTTTGGAGGTCATTTCTACCTCAAGTGAAGGATTCATTGCTGCCCCTTTACAAGTTTGCCTCTGAGTTCCCTTGTCTTTTTCAGCAAAGTCTACTTCAGAGGCTTCACCTGCAAATGCAGAAAGGTTTGTTATTTCTTGTGTCTTTTCAGCCACAAGATAACAGTTAATAAGCTCAGGTAATATAAGTCCACCCAGTATTTCCTGAGTTACTGGGCAAGGCAAATTACTCTAGAAGTCCGCCAGGCAACTAGAGGCTCCGTTCAGACACCATTACTGCAGTGCCAAATAACCCTAGGCACGGGTCGGATAATACCAGGGTTTACGGGAGCTGGTTCACGGCCTCTGATTCTATATTCAAGGCTATTCTGTCATTCCTACTGGACATTCGGCTATCCACCACCTGCCGATGCGCCTGGTGGCTGCTCAAACCCCAGGAAGATACGCGTACCCCCTGGTTCCAGGTTTGCTGGTGTTGCTAAGAATTAAACCAAATAAAAAAAAATGTAGCAAGTGGAAAAATATCATCAAAAAAGCTTAACATTATAAAATCTTGAATTTGGTAGTCTAATCTTTAATCATTAAAATTATGAAATTAACTGAAAAAAATTAATTTAAAGAAGGTGAACAATAGTATGTTGTAAATTGTTGTAAAAGTCACTTTATAAATAATCCCAGAAGGATAGTTATATTTTTCAAAAATTGTCTGCTCTTGATAGATCCATTTCAAAACCCTCATGGAAGAGATGATTGTAGTGTGACAAATCACCAGCAGCACATGCTTATTGATTTCTGAGAGGATTTTTCAAGATAAGTGCTGTATTCACATATTAAAGGAAATCTAGAGAACTCCCTCCATTTATTTTAACAGTTTTTTGTGCAAAATCAGAAGGACAGTATTTCTTGCTGTCAAATCTTTAATCTTTCATTTAAAGAACATTAAGCACTTTATAATGGTGTGACTTAAATTTTTTTCTACAATGCCTGCTACTAGGTTTTTCAACATACAAGGAGCAGAAATGAAGGCACCCAGTGGGCTTGCTATTGTCACCATGGAAGTAGTTTTTTTTCCATAATTTAGAAATTGGGACCAAACAGAAGAGAGTATCTCAAGTTGACCTGTTATTCCAAAGTATAATTTCACATGGAGGACATTGCAACCAGAACATATTTTATGCATCCCAGTTGCAATTAGTGAATGTGATGGATCTTCAACTGGGTCAGGATTCAAACTCACTACCTTCTGATAACAAAAATGATGCCCTAATCAACCAGGCTACTGTGTTCAAAATGTGACTAAACTATAAAATAGTTCATTTAAATTTAATTTTAGTTTAATCTATATTGATAATGTTAATTTTATTTTATCTGGATATTATTTTGTACTTTTAATTGATATATTATTTAAATGGGATATTTTACAAAATCTATAAAAACTTGCTAACTTTAGTAATTAGATATTTTTCTCAAAAATTTGCAAAAGTTTTAAAATTTGGATATTAATGTGTATATTGTCAGAAAGGAAATAAAAATGAATAAAATAAGCAATATTTTTCCATTTAATAACACAGTTTTATGAATGAAATAAATAATTACAATTTACTTAACTGGCTGACAATGAACTTCACTTGTAATCTTTTTTAATGTATTATTTGTAAATCTATTCTTTTATTTGTAAAGTAACTTTCACACAAATTTTGTTTTTAACTAAAAGGTATCATATGTATAATTTTAATAGTCATTAAATGCCATATACTTTGACATTCATATATGTGTTATTTAATATATAAGCTGCAACAATCCATTGTAGCAAAAAGTGTTTATTTTATAAAATTTCACTAAAACTTTATTATTACTAGTTTGTTCTGTATCACTAAAATTATTATTATTTATATAATGCATATTTTAAAAACTATTTTGATTTCCTTTCTCATTCATGGGTCTGTAATGACTAATATAAATTTAGTGTAGACTTTTGTCTCCTAATGCTTATGAATTATTATCCACATCTAATTTTAATTCTGAACTTTTTGTTTTTTTATGTTACATGATAGTACAAATTTTATTGTGTTACATAAATTTATGTTGCCTTTAAATTAAAAAATATTGATATTTTAACTTTAGAACACAAATTATTTCATTATGTATACCATTTTTGAATTTAATAATATAAAGATTTTTGAGTGTTATATATTTGGAAAAATTTTTTTAGCTAAGTTGTTTTCTAAGTACAATTCATGGCTTTACTAATATCAAATTTTGAGTTTTAATTTTAATATTTCAGTAAAATTTTATGATTAAGTTAGATTATTATTTAACTTAAATATGTTTCTAAATAAAATAGCAACTTGATTAAACCACCATCATTGTTGAAAGTACATACTCAATGTACTTATCCCGTTCTAAATCACTTCTATGCCAACATAGATCTTTGGATCACACTTTATGAAATACTGTAAATAACATACTGAAATTTAATTTTATTTGGTAAAATACTTTTTATTACCAAAACAAGATCTGTCTTCAAATGTGTTTTGAAAATCTCAGAGCTTTATATGAAAGTGCCATTCATCTTAGGTTTGCAAAATTAATTTCTCTGAAATTTTTATCATAATTATGAAAACCATATTAAAATATTTTGGAATTTTCTTTTAAGCTTGGGATTATTTGCCAAACTCTTGCCTAAAAAAACTCCAAAACATATATAGGATTTCGCAATATCTGAATCTGCTGCCTATATCTGAAACATGCCAAAAATACTTAATAATTTAGCTTTCATGTTTGTAGATTTCATATAAGTTGATTTTATGTATAATAAAATACTATATTACAATTATATAATAAGTGCTTCAGAAATAGTTAATATTTTATACTATTTATTTCTTATACATTTTATCAGATAATTATCTCATGCAAATTGTTAGCCTTGCTTCATAAAGCCTGGTTGTTTTTTATGTTACAGATTTTTACCAGTGTAGCTCTTTTTAACATTTTAATCATGCCTTTAAATGCATTTCCGTGGGTTTTGAATGGAATGGTAGAAGCTTGGATTTCTGTTAAAAGAGTTAATAGCTTCTTACTTCAGTATGAATCAGATTTATCTAAATACTATTCCCTTGTAGAAAATGGTATGTATTTAAAATTCTTTTTTTATTATCATGAATGAAAAATAGCTGTATTAGATTTTATAAATATTGACATTATTTTAATGTCTCTTATCCTTTTGAAGGAAATACTGTTTTAGAATTCAATAATGCAGTATTTACTTATTCATCGGAAAAGAAGCCTATAAATAATTCTGATTTTCCAGCAACTAATCCTCAAGAATTTCACCTTGGCCCTATTGACCTAAAATTATTGAAAGTAAGTATAGGTTGATATTTTTATTAGTGTTTTTGCTGAATATATACTAGTATAAATGGTTAGTTGTACTTTAAATGGGAATTGGAAATAGTAACTAAACTTTTAGAATATAAAAAAATTGTGTGATTAATTACCTTTTAAATTTATATCAATTATGAAAATTTCATTTTTATGATTTATTTATCTTTTACGATTTTTTGTATTCCTTAAAATATATTTAAGGAATACAAAGGATCTATACGGTGGTTTATTATGTGCTATGCATAAAAGTAAACAATATTTTTTGCCAAACAAGTAATTAAAATTTTATAAAGTTTAAATATTACTTTAAAAAATTCATTTATAAACAGCTCAAATGTAAAATCTTCTATATATTTAGCCTGTAATTTATATCTCATAAATAGACTCTTGCATACATTTTCAGATCTTTAGTTTCTTGTTGTTGTAAATATGTAGTAAGGGAAAACTAAAGAACTATATTTAATATTTCAAAGTATGTTTTCTCCTTCCCAAATAGTATTTAACACTATATTTATTGGATCTTTATATAATTTCAGTTAAAATCCATTCTATATATTAATCTGATTAAAATCAGATTCGTTTACCTGATTATTAAAGTGTCAGAATTTTACAAATTAATTATTCATTATTTAAAGTTACTTCTCACAATAAAATATTAAATTCATTCTGATTTTTTTTATTTTGTGATATCCATACAGATATCAAAATAAACACAAGTTTTAGATATAAATCAAAGTAATGAATTTGATTACTGCACCAGAAACAAAAAATTTAAATATGATCCGTAGATTAAAGGCAACTTCAAATATAAAATTTGACATGTTGCTGGTTAATAAACAGCCTTAAACCAAAATTTTAAGTCAAACTGAATTTTTTTTTACCAATTTATATAATGAAACATAGATTGTCATATTTTAAAACCTTAAATTATTGATTTTATATATAGCATAACAATTGAAAAATTGTTATAAATATATTAATTTTTTTTTACCTTCTTTATGTTTTGCCTTACAGAACAATGTTTTTTTCATAGATTTTGAAATGAAATACTCTTCCGTTGAGCTACAAATATTATTAGTAAATTTTTATCATTTAAATTATCAGTTTTTGAAATATTGGTATATGCTATATTTTCATGTTATAAGGGAAAACCCTTTATTTTTAGTGAGATATAGTATATTATATTTATAAGGAGAAACATACACATAGAAAACAGAAAATCTACATTTTCTCCTGTTATTTAATCATGGCAAAGATGGAATAAGAGGCTTAAATATTTATAATATGAATATATATGAGGGAAACAGACATTTTTTTAAAATTAAATTTTATTAATTCCAAGAAACTATAAAATAGCAATAAAATACTGTAGTATTAGCAGCATTATGTGAGGTATTCTTAGAATTTGCAGAGAGAAATTAAAAGATTATCCACAGGAATCATAATTGATTAACAAATGTTTAGTAAAGAGGGTACAATAAGCTATCTAAAAAAATTTAAAACTATTTCCTTGTCTCACAGGAGAATAATAGAAAAGTTAATGCAGATATTCACTATGGCATGAGTTTATGTCAGGCCATCTTTGGAGTAAAATCATTTCTGCTCTGTGTTGAATAACGGAGGATTGACATTGTGTTTCTGCTTTTTATATACACATCTATCTGGATGGATGTTTGGCTGTTTTCCAGATTTTCTTTATTTTTACTTTGGATATGGTGCAATGCATATCCTTATGAACATATCCTCTGGAGATAATATTTGTTAAATGTTTAAATACTTTATAACATTTTCACTTGTTAGGAAGTTCATTGTACAATGTTGTTGCACTAGCTTACTTCCATGTACCTAGGCCAGAGTTAGGCTCTATCAGTTAATGGAAGAAACTATGTTGGTGTCTTTGTAATTTAGAAGCAGAGATCAACTAGAATACCTTTTATCAACTTGCCACTCCTAGAAGTATCATTTCACTTGGAGGATATTGTGACCGTGACATTTAAGTAATTCCAGCCATATTCAGTGAAAATGACAGATCCTAAATTAAGCTGGGATTCGAACTTATTATCTTCTGATAAAGAAAATGACTACCAACCAGGCCACAGTGGCAACACTATACAATGTCAAAGTAATATTGCAGCAAGAAATTATGTATCAGCTATTTGGATAACATAATTAAAGAAAGAATTCTTTTTAATTCTTAGATATGAGGATATGATCACAGTGATTGATTTAGTTTTTAATGTTTATCAGAACATTAGTTTTGAGTTTGAAATTTATAAGTTTTTAAAGTTAGTCATTAGATTTAAGTGCCTAAAGTATTTATGTATTTAATGCAATAATTTGTATGTTTTATATATATAAAAAATAGTTAAACTAATTCATATGTATTAAAAATTAATTCCCTACCAATGGAACATTGTACTACATTAATGTGTTTCATTAAAATACAAAATGAAAATTATCAAAATATCATTAAAAAATGGTGTGAAATTTTGCTTGAAATTTGAATGAGAATTTTTTATTTATCCTTTCTAATTTAAATTTATTCTTAACTTTGTATGTATTTAATTATCTAAGAGTTCATGATTTTCGCTTCCCTTAAAATGTAACCTACAATAATGATCTTACTTCATTTGAGATATTCAAAATTCTTATTTCTAATTTCTTTGCTCGTTTTCTTATAATTATTGAGCACTGTATATATCTTTCTTTTTAAAATTAATTATTTATGATATTAATTATTTAAACTAGATTAGTTTTAAATGTATTATTTGGGCCAGATGTTGTGACTGTATTCATTTTAATTTTTGTTTATTTTGTTTTTCCTGCTCTTTTATTATTTTTTTGTAAACATCTATAAAAACACTTTCTTTCTTTTTCTTTCATGATAATGATTTTTATTATGATTTTTGGCAATTTAATGAAGATATCAATATTTTCTATTACTTATTTTGTTGATATCATTAATGTCTTTTCATTTTATTTGCAAAATGTAATTTTAATTTTATTTTTCTTATGTTTATTACAAAAGAAACTCTATTTTTGTATATCATTAATAATTTTATCTCTAAGTATAGATGATTGAGTTCTAAAAATTGCAATTTAATTTGTTCTCCTTATATAGAATATTATATGATTTTTTATTTCAGTACTTAATATTAAATATTGCTTTATATTATTTATTTTTTAGGGCCAATTAATTTGTGTGATTGGCAAAGTTGGATCTGGAAAATCTTCCCTTCTTTCAAGCATTTTAGCTAATTTGAATTGCATTTCAGGGCAAATTAAGATGAATGCCTTGGTTAATATCAAAGGTATTGGATATGTCTCACAATCTTCCTGGATTCAACAAAAATCTATTAAAGAAAACATTTTATTTGGAAAAAGTCTTAATATTTTAAAATATAGGAAGGTCTTAGAAGTTTGTGCACTTTTGGATGATCTTGAGGTATGTTTTTCACTTTTTAATCATCATGCAGCATGTCTTTTCAAATTTTTCTATTTATAAACTTATTAGAATGGCTGAGAAAATATTCAAAATGAATATTATAGTTCTTTCTGAATTCCAAAAGGATACTTTGAATGATGTTAGATTCAATTTTCTATTAAGTGTATTAAATTTAATATATTATTTTTTAGCATTTTACTTATTCTTAATTTCAAAATGTCACTAAAGTGTAGATTTTGATCCTTTATGGACTTAAGCTTAATATATTCTGTTAATAGTTGTGTGCTTTTTTATAATTTTAATTGAACTATTGCTTCTACTTACTGGTTTAAGTGAAAAATTTTAAAACTTTAAAATAAACCTTTTTATGAAAATGTCTAGCTTATTAAATATACTTAAAAATCATTTTTTTAAACAGGCTCTTCCTTATGGTGATCAAACTGAAGTTGGTGATAAAGGAGTTACTTTAAGTGGTGGTCAAAAGGCAAGAATTTCATTAGCTAGAGCTGTTTATCAGGTATATATCAAGTTTCATTTTTAAGAAGTTTTGTTGTTAAACTTATTTAAATCTTCTTTACAAGCAATACAGTCTGTTACAGGGTTTGTTTGCACCAAGTGCATGCATTTTCCAGCATTTTTTTTCATGGAATGTTTATTTCACTTCTTAACTTTAAACATTTAAAACTTAACTAAAATATTTAGTTACAGCATTTGCTATAAAACTTGACAAACATTTATACTAAAATAAAAAACATTTAAAGTTATCAAGTTGTGAATATTTCATGCATCAATTCTCAAGGTCTTTTCTATTTTGAGTCTTCTGGATAGAATCAGACCGGTTTTCACACTTGATTAAATTTTCTGAACTGGAAATGTTTTACAAGATGATATAGTTAGCCCAACTCCAAACCTTCAACCTGGAGGGCCAGACCTCCTTATTTATAAGCCTCCAAAAAACAGGGGTGCCCAGTTATATTTCTGGACACTAAGTATCCTGTTTTATCAGAATCCTTAGTGCTCTGACTTTTATTTTAATGATTTGTGGATTTGAATCCCACTTTGAGCTTGGGTGTTCACAGTAGTGCTGAGTCCACTTTAACTATAGATCCCTGTCTTATTAGACCTTATGTGCCAAAAACGATAATTGAGTTATAAACAAATCTTTTTAGTCTCTTCTTATGACATACAAGGACTACGTTGGAATTATTCTTTCACACCTAGTCACCACATGGATGAAACTTGCCTAAGTGCCCATAATATTGACAGATATTTTTTTAAAATAATATTTGTTATAATTTAATAATCATAATTAATAATAATATTTATAATAATAAAAATTTATTAAAATAATAAATTATTTTAATAAATTTTAATTATATATAATAAGTCAAATTTACTTACATGTAATATTAAATAGTTTCTATTACTTATTATGTTGATATCATTTAATCTTTTTTCATTTCTTTTGCGATTGAGTTTTACTTATATGTAATATTAAGTAAAATTTATTAAAATAATTAATTTATAGGGTATTTTTAAGTATACCCTATAAATTAATAAATTTTACAATAGAATTTTTTTAAAATCTGATTGTAAGATTCTCAAATATGTAATAAAATCACTTTGTCAACTAAAAAGCACAAAACCAGCAAATCATGCATGTATTCAAAGACTTATTTATGTTAATTATGATTATTGTAGATTAATATTTTTTAATTTTTTACTGTCAACTATTTTGGAATAAAATATTTATATTTCTACTATTTAATTTGTTGTTTGCCTTCTACAACTTCTGATTAATTTTCCATTCTTGAAGTTTTTCAGTCAAATATTTCCAGTTATTCTTAACTCCAATAAATTTGTTTTTTACTCAATATATGTTTGTAAAATAAAATCATTACATTTAGATTATTTCTTGGAATTCTTGTAATTCCTATACAAAGATATTAACTTAATGACTAGCAATCTCATCAATAATAAGTAGTTTCTGGGTTAAAATTGAAATCTATATTTGATAATAGTTATTTGAAGCTTGGGGATAAAATGGAAAATAATATGCTCCTACCACCTTTATGTGTTTCTCACCATTGCAAAAACAAAGTTCAAATTTCTTTGTTTGGAATTTCATTAACTCCTCATATATTGCAGGATAAAGGTTGTTTGAAATTTTAAAGTTTACTATATTCTAAACAATTATTGAACTTGATTTTCAATAAAAAAGACTAATTTATAATTCAAAAGGGTTAATTTTTAAAGTATTGTTATGTAAATGATAAAAGTGAGGTAGCTTTCAGTGTGAATTGTATGCTGGGTATGAATGTTTATAGTAATTTGAAATTCACTTTAAACTGTAATTCCCAATCTAGTTAGTTTTTGCATCCAAAAAGTGACCATAAAGCAACTTACCAAATCAAATAAATTCATGGAAGTTATATCAGTATTGCAGAAAACACAATGATAATATAAAAACAGTTATGCATTTAAAATTGGAGTGAAAATTAATCTGTGAAATCTTATTTTGAAATTGTTTAATTACAGAAAAATATGTGTGAGTCTTTTAAAAAATACATTTTTTGATTTTTATAAAAAGGAATTATTGCTATTACCAGCATCAAATAAAGTTTTAGTTCATTCATCTATTTCAAGAATGGAAACTAAGATTTTTTTTTTTTTTTCTGATTCAAAGTTACAACTATTGCAAATCTTAGCAGACACATATCAAAATTAGCAATTTTCATTTTTGTCTCATTTTAGGACAACTACATATAGAAATTATTTCATTCATTTTTAATTATTCTTTATTTTAATTTTGAATGATTAGTAAATACTTTGATACATTAATGTATCCAAAGTAATAAGGTTTTTCCAAAGCTATTAAACTATTATTCTTTTTGTTATTTTATTTTTATGAAGGGCTTAGTTCCAATATGTAATCTTGTTAATACTTGGAGCAGTTTTCATAAAACAGTCCATTGAAAATGTTTGATTTTGTTACTAATAATAATTTATCTTGTAAATAATTCATTTACACTGTGTTACTAAGAATTATTGCTTAAAAACCAAATTGTGTGTTTAGTTGCTCTTATATTTATCTTGCTGAAATTTTGCTGAAGAACTTTCATCATTACCAATTTGCTAATAATTAAAGAACATAAAGCATATTTGTAAAATTTGTAAATTGCTGTTAACTAAAGTAAACAAAGTGATAGCTAAATAAATTATTTTTAATACTATACTTTCAATGTGGTTAAGATATTCCATTATTTCATGAAGAACTACAATTTATTGTTCAGTATATAGAATTTAAATATATTTAAGTACAAGAGTGGAATGTGTATCAATAAATGGAAAATTTATCATATTCATCAAACTTTTTTACTTTTCTTTTTTTCTAATTTAGGACTTTGATGTTTATTTAATGGACGATCCTCTTTCTGCAGTTGATGCTCATGTCGCAGAACATATCTTTTCCAATTGCATAATGGGTTTTCTGAAAGATAAAACCCGCATTTTGTGTACTCATAAGGTCCAGTTTGCTGAGAACTGTGATTATTTAATAATGTTAGAAAATGGGAAAATCACAAGTCAAGGTAAATCACTAATTATGATTTTTAGAAGATAAACTCAAAACTATTTGTGAAAACTTCTTTTCACATCAGAATTTTAATAATTTATTCACATTAACAATTCCATTCAAAAATCTATTCATATATTCAAATATATTTCTGAGTATTTAAATATATTAAATTGTTAAATATCTATTGTTGTAAATGTGATGCAATTATAGTTTTTTTCTGTTTTTTTAATTCTGACATTTTTTTAATTTTTAAGCATTTATGTAGCCTTTTTTTCCTTATACCCATTCTATGTTAAATTATTTCTAATTTGTAATATTTTGTTATATATTTTTATTTTTATTACATAAGGTTTTATTTATTACTTAGATGTGTCACTATAAATAATAAATGTGGAATTAGTTTTGTATCAGCAAAAAGTAAAAACTTCTGATTTACCAAATAAAGAAAACTCTATGTATCATTGTTTTGGCAATTCAATTGAATGTTTAAAAATAATTTTTTATCTGTTGCCTTTTTAATTGCAAGTCTATTTCTAATTCAACTATTCTTATCTAATAAATGTAAATGCATTTAGAATACCATATTAAAGCTTTTATTTGTCTTCATTAGTGGTGGAGTTCTTAGGAAAATCGAAATAATTTTTTTAATTCAAAATTTTATTGATTTTGTTATAAAAATACTGATATGAATATGATGCAAACTGTATAATGGAAAAATTATACATGAATTGGAAAGTGTAAGTAGAGAAAATATGAGGAAAATTATATTTGATGGTAAGGACCATATTTTTGCTTTTTTCTACTATTTTGTTAAACATGTTTTGAATTTTATTCATTTACTTATGTTGTTCAATGAAAAATAAGTGAGTAATGTATTTTTTTGATTCAGCTTGTCTAGAATCACAATGAATGTAGCTATGTTACATAACTATTATGTTACATAAAACTCTAAAATTTCCTAAATAAACTATCTGCATTTTGTAATATTGTAAAGTTGGTTAAAAAAATTGTTTTTCTTTATAACTTCAGTTTATAGTTTTAAATTTCTTACAAATATCAAATTTAATTAAAAAATCAAGAACAATGTAAATGTAAAAATGATCGTTAATGATTCTTATTTAATATTTTTCTTATTATATATATATAAATTTTACTATTCAATAAAAGTTTTTCATAATAAAAGGGTTCCTACTCTATATTATGTTAACAAATTGCAAATTATATCTAAATCGATTTATATCTAAAAGCAGATTATAACTTAGTAAATAAGTTTTTAGATATATCTAAAAATTTATCTGGAACTGTTAAATGTGTAAAAAAAAGAAGAAAAAAAAATTGAGTGTAATGTTTCATAAATTAGAAAATCTTAAATTCATATTTTATTTTAGTTTTATAATTTTCCTCCTTGTCATTTAAATATAGGTCCTCCAAGCCAAATAATGCAAATTAATATGTTAAATGGTGAAGAAAGTGATGTAGAAGACAAACAAGAACCTCCATCTAAAATAGAAAAACCTTTTGTTGAAATTACAGAATCTCAAGCTTCAACACAGAAAGAAGGAATGGAACATGGTGTTGTTAAATTATATGTTTATAAATCTTATTGGAAAGCTGTTGGGACAATTTTGTCAACTACTGTTCTTTTATTTTGCTTCCTGATGCAGCGTAAGTGTTTCTTTTTAATTTATACTATTCTAATAAGTATTTTAGTTAAAAATTAAATATGTGTTTTAACAAAATTTGTAAATATATTAACTAATTGTGAATGTATACATAATAAATTAAAGAAGATTATAACAGCTTTGCTGCAATTTGCGAGAATAGTATGAAAATTATGATAGATAAAAATGTTTAGCCATTTACAAAAGTACTTGGTTGTTCGTAAACTGAGTTTACTTGATTTTTTTAAAATAACACATAGATTACTTTATCATAATAATTAAATATCAAAATAACCATATGCAATAATATTTAGCCATTTACAAAATTACTCAATTGTTGGTAAACTGGGTTTATTTCAGGTCTATAAAATAACTTGTCACACATTTCACTTTACGTAAATCACTCAGTATGAGAATTACAGGAAACATTTACTGGAAATGTTCAGGTATTTGGCTCATATGAAAGGAATACATAATATAATATAAGGTGTACTGAAACAATTCATTTATTGAAGTGTGAATAGTATTTCAAATTTGCATAATATTCCAGATCACTTAGGCTGAATATTATTTTTCCATTTTCTCTTAGTTTATTATGTATAAAATGTTATATAAGAACTGTAAAATATTTTGCACATTAGCTCATGTAAAAGTAAATAATGTCATACAAAATACATTCTGATTGATCATTTGATTATAAGCCGTCAAGAGTAAACTTATTGAAAAATTCCATTCAAACAGTCCTACTACGAGAAAAAATATGAAGAGAAATCAAAGCTGACAACGTTTAATGAGTACTTCTGTACAATTAAGAAAATTATTCCAGAAATACAATGAAAATTTAAAGCAAAGAAAACTCTATTTGAAATCACTGTGAATGTCATTATTCAATTATTTATAATAAAATTCATTATGTATGTATATTACGATGGTTATTGTAAAAGTTTCCAATAAAATATGAAAAACTATTTGACATTTTATCATGTAATAATCAATTGATTATTTCATTTTTACTTCATTGCTTCATACTACATATTTTAAATATTAAAATTAACAATTTAGTGAGGTTGCAAAATTTAGCTTCTTTGTGGTTATAAAAATATAAATCTATTTCAATATCTATGCAAGGAGTTTAACTTCCATGTTTTTATGTTTTTTTCCATATTTTTATGTGTTTATTTTATAGTTTCTAGAACAATGTCGGATTGGTGGTTATCATTTTGGGTTTCATCTACTCATTTGAATAACAGTTCTGATTATTCATTACCTGAGTAAGAAGTATTTTGTTTACGTATAATTATATTCTATTTAAAATATTTTATAAAAATATACTTTATTAAAAATTAGATAATTATTAAAATGTGATATTTTTATAATTTTTTTAAGTTTATGCCTTTTCTGATAATATGATTTTGAAGTAATAAATTAATCTTAATTATTGAGAGAATTTTTTTTGAGAGTTCATTTAAACGTATTTGATAAAATTTGCAGATTTGAATGAAATATTTCTAAAAAGTGATATTTTATTAAATTTTTTTTAAGTTTATGCCTTTTATAATAATATGATTTTGTAGTTGATTTAAGAAAAAATTAATCAATATCTAACTATTCAAAATTTTTGGTACCAATGTGTGCTCTGTGTTTTACCATTTAGTCATTAATTTTAATTTACAGCTCCACCTGTTTGCTACTTTGGAAACTTACCTGATGTTTTCCAGCAATATTTTTTTAGGGGGCTTAAATATTTTAGAAAAGATTGTTGTGATGATGTCAGTGTCTGGTGGAATTTGTGTATTTACATCAAGCAATTTTTATATTTTTTCAAAACTATTCTACAGGCTGTAGCTAAGAATTCTCTCTATGTACTTGATGACCGTCTAGATGATATCCACTGCCACACAATGTCATATGCCAAGACGTACTTGTATTAATAAAATAGTTACCTGGTCCATTTTAATTGTTTAATGACTTTAATTTATATAATTCTTATGGTTAAGAAATGATACATATCCTCTCAGATAACAGGTAGAACAGATTATTTCACATAACAATCTGTCTGTTTAATACTAACGACAAAACATACCTCCTTGTGCTCGCAAGAACATTTCATCGACTCAATTTGATCACCTCATTAGTGTTGCCATTATTAAATTTATCAATTGAAGTTCTCTCTTCTTTTTTAATCTGTGTAAGCGTATATTTCTTCTTTCTTAATATGTGTTCTTTTCTTAGTCTCCTAAACTGGAGGCAATAGTGGGCGACAATGTCTATACACTTACACATATAGACAAATTGGACGCTATTTACACAACTGGCAATTATTGATAATGAAATGGTTATGATCAAGAGAATCGAGTAAGTTATTAATAAAACTTCTAAAACCATTAAAGGTGAAATTAATGTGGCTTGGAAATTATCTTGGGAAACTGTCTCATTTTAATCTTTTTACTTTTCTTATAAATTATTGGATTCATTCATTTTATTTAGTTTAATTTATTCAATTTATCTTTTAACCTTTTGTAATTTTATATACGTAGGTTTAGTACACCATAACTTTGAATTCTTGTTATGTAAATAATATTAATTTTATTGTTTATTTAATAAGTGCTTATTGTTGGTTGATTTTATATAAGTTTTCTTTTTATAGTGTAAGTTTAGCTCAGTTTATCCTTTTTAGACATTGTGATTGACTGGTTGATCTTTCTTGTGCAAAGTAAGGAGACATGTGAAAGAATGAACACAGAACTTAGCAAAATGAAAGTTCCTACTCATTAAGAAAGTGCTTATAGGAGAATGTGAACAAAATCTTGAAGATAAAATTGTATAAAGACTTCAATATGCTTGTTGATAGTACATGCATATTGACGTATTTATACTAAGTGCACTAAATTTTGCTTATCATGTTTCACAAGAGTTTGAATTTTGGTTATATTGCTCTAGAATAACTTGAAAATGTTTAGCAGATCTAGTTGCTTCATCGAATTCTATATAAGTCATTTAAATTCTGTTAAATTTATGATCTATAATAGCAAATTTCTAAGGAATGAGGAAAAATTCCTTTCAATTATACTGCAAACCTAATTTAAGTTTTATACATTTATGTACAGGGATTTATCTACCAGAATTATGGTAACATTTTTCAATTTTATAAATATGCAATTATAATGGATTGCTGTGTCAACACAGTTTTCTTGGAATCAGCTGTTTGAACACAAATTATTTTTTATTATAATAGATAACTAACCATCAAGTATTTTCAACTTGATAATTAGGCATACTTAAAAACATTTACATATTTGCTGCTTGTACCCATTATAATGATTATTTTTTTCACTTTTTTACATAAGTGGATCTTACAAAAATATTTACTCAAACATTAAAGGTAAATTTTCTTGTGGTCGTTTTGGTGCACGAGTGTCAAATGCTCTCATGGAAAAATTCTTTCCTATCGATAATAATTAGAAGATTTAAATATTAAAAGAAATTGTTGTGTGAGATATCTTTCTCTCAATAATGATTCAGGAGATGGAAGGAAATAGAATAACATTTTATGACTGTCAGTCATGATGTAAAAGGAGTAAGAATCAGAGATAATTAAGTATATTACTCTGAAAAAACAGTTTCTTGATATCTCTTCATAGTGGAAGTCTATTTGATCTTGAGCTATGTTGAACAATCGGGGATTGATATTTTCTATTTTCTAGTCTGTATGGATCTTTTTCTTACTTTCAAAGGTTTTATTGTATTGTTTATTAAGATAAAAATTATTTCATACTTTAAACGTTTTTTATTAATTTATTAATTTTTTTGTAATTAATTAACAAAAACTTATGCACAATTACAAATGTTTTATATTAAAATTAATGTGAATGTGAGAAAACATACATTTCTAAAAGTCATTTTGCATGATTCTTTATTTATCTTGGCAATTTATTCTGAGATAATTTGGTTGTATAGTAATCTAAAACATACTTCTATTACCTTCTGTAATTGTATTTGGTACTGTAACAGAAAAATTGTGCTAATCTTAAATGTTAAAAATCTAAATGCTGTAAAAAATTAGACCTCAATAATTTAGGGACACAGAAATTAAAAAGTACAGCAATTTGAATTTTTACCAGTACTTGATATTTGTAAAATATTTTTTTTATAAACATAAAATTTAGTACATGTCTGTTTGACAAGATGTTACTATTTGGAAATTTTTTATTGTACTTTACTGTTATTTCCTTTCTTTAGGAAAGCTCATTCATTAAAGTTTATTAATTATGGGACTAATATTTTTTGTTTTGTTTTTAGACAATATCTGCAACTATTTGGAAAGGAAAAGAAATCTTTGAATTTCTACTTATATGTGTATGGAGGACTAGCAGTGGGAAACAGCATTTTTACTCTTTTTCGTGCATTTCTATTTGCATGGGCAGGAATAAAAGCTGCCATATTACTTCATAATAAGCTAATTAATAGCATAATTAAGGTAATAAGTTAATTTTAAATTTATTTATATTATTATTTTATCTCTTCATTTCTTATTTCATTTTTATTTTTAGCACTTTTGTGTAATTTAGTTTTTATAAATTTTTAACAGTTCTTTTTCTTTAAGATTATTGATTTCATGCACTTTTAAAATATTTATTTCTTTATTTTATTTTCATTTTTTATGAGATTTCTACATATTTACTAAATTATCTTATGATGATGAAAAAATATTAACACATTCTAAAGAATGCAGACTTTTTATTAATATTGAGTTAAAATGTCCTTTTCTTGCATTACGGTTTGTCAATTAAAGCAATAGAATTGAATAAAGTTCATACATGGTTTTAAAAATTTTACAGTCTATTTCTCATTGAATAGGAAATAAATTGTGGATTTTATTTTCTATTAACTTCCAAAGGACCAAAGATATTAAATTTAGAGAAATGAGACTATCATATGATCGACATCCTCATCATAATCATTCTTGAATTAGAGTATTGTCTTCCCAAAAATCAAATAGACTCTGTCTGGGGAAAATAGAAGCATACACCGAAAAAATCAATAAGAATACTGAGACAATGCTCACATTTGTTCTTTTCTGAACAACAAATAAAATCATGCCATAATATTACACTCCACATTATCAATGAGCCCCTTAATATTTTACTGTAAGAGAAACTAGGAACAGTCAATTATATTTGCTTATTTCATGAAAAAACCTTGACATGATAGTCTTGGTATTATCTATAGGATGGACTATTTAGACAGGAATATTCCAATAAGGCAAATTACTATAGTTATACCTCTTTGTATGTAAGAAAAATCTAATGTGATGCTAACAGGATTAATCTATTCAACTTTACTGTGTTTCATTATTGACAAGTATCTTCCTTTTCATCATTAAGTGGTGTATTATTGGGAGGAAAATATATTAGATAGTCATCATGTGACAGTTGGGAACCTATATGAATGTTATAGTTTTGTTTAACAACTTATGGATTTGATTCCAACCTTAGTCTAGAATATTTGTAATGATTCTGAATCCACTTAAAAATTATAGGTCTCGCTCTCACAGTAGCCTAGTAGTAGAAGAGTGCTCTTCAGGGCAAAAGGTCCAATGTTCATTCCCAACCATGGTTGAACAGTGGGAGGTGGATGTTAAACTTATGCTTTCTGCTTGCACACCTGTAGTGATGGGTGCTTAGGAGTTTTCCAAATTTTTCTTGCAATATATTAATATTGTCCAGTTATCTCTGAAAAGTCCTACCAGAAATCAGTTTAAGAGGTTGATACCAAAATGCCTTACAAGGGCCTTCAGCTGTTAAACTGTCCATTAAGCAATGTCAAAATAACTAGATCTTACTCAAATTTTCTCTTATGATAAAAAAAAATTACTGTAGCATGAAAAAAATCCAAACTGCACTCTTTGGTTTCCATATTATTTTGTCCTATATTTATTTTTAGTTTTAAGTATATTTTCTCTCTTAATTGTTTAGCTGCATATTGTTTTGCATGTTAAAATTTATCAATTAAATATTATTTTATGTACATAATATAAATAAATCATCATATTTTCCTCTTTTTTCAAGGCCTCTACAAGCTTTTTTGATGTTACACCATTAGGAAGGATTATGAATCGATTTTCATCTGACATCTACTGCATAGATGATGCATTTCCATTTATTTTGAACATTCTGTTAGCTCAAGTCTTTGCTTTAGCAGGCTGCATTTTTATTACATGCTATGGTCTTCCAGGGATTTTAGTCATTATTGTTGTTTTATCTGTGATATACTTTAGAATACAAGTGAGTGAGTTGAGGATGTTACAGAGATACTGGAAAATTTATGAAATTATCTTGTATTTCTTTTTCTTTTGCTTTCACATATATTAATTTATAAAATTTCATTGTTCTTAAATAATTAAAAATGTGTCAATTACTGGATTTCTTATAATTTTATCCTAATTTGTGGTTAACATTTTTATGGTGTTTTTCATTTAAATGCATATGTATGTCATGTCCTTATCATTTTTCTAAAGAATGTTTTTGTATATAAATTATGCTTTAAAGATTATTCTGCCAAGGACATTTTTTTAATTCTGTTTGTGGGGAAATATAAGTAATAAGTCCATTTATATAGTAGTAAACAGGATGTAAAATTTATGATACTATCCCCTTAAATGTATGGACTTAATATATCTATGCTCTTCCTTAGATGTGTTTCTGTGTTTACAGTTTCAAAAATTAATTTAAATTAAGCTACATTTTTATGAGAAGTTGAGCTAGCAGTCAAATGGTTAATACTTCAATTCATCAGTTCAAGAATTCAATTTCTTTCTCAAGCAAAGATATTTGTAGCAGCGATTGTGTTAGGATTATATACGAACATAGTCAAGATAATGTGTGGTCAAATAGACACTTAATGAAACATTTTTACTGTGAAGTTATGATATTTTATGAAAATAAAATCTGTATGATGGTAAGAAAATGTGAAAATAAATTATCTCAGTGGCCTAAGTAGACTACAATAGATTATTCTCAAATCTGAAGTACTGGGTATCTGTAATTAAGCAATATAATTTAATGAAAACTTTTTTAAACATTAAAAATAGTCTAGGAGTGACAAAATTTAAATTATTTTATGTTATGTAATATAACAAAATGAAAACCTACAAGCATTTAAAATGGTAGTACTAGATTTATGTGATCTAGAATTAACAAAATTTAATTCATTTTTTGCATCATATAAATATTTTCTGCTAAAAAATGCAAAATCTTTCAAAAAAAGATTATTAACCTAAAAACTTTATTCAATAACAAATCTTGTCATATTTTTAAAATATAATGTTTTTTTAATATTATGCATTGTATTATATCATGACCAAAAATTGGTTTATGTGCATGTATATATACAAAACGTTTTACTACATATGAATGAAAAAAAGTGAGCTCAGAATAATTTAGCCTGATAAATATTTTTACAGAATATTTTATTTGATTTATTAACTAAATTAAAAGGAAAAAAGTTATTTTTTTCCAATTTACAATTTTTTGTGAATTAAAATAAATAAATTTTGTTGAAAAAATAGTTAGAAAATGAAATTATTGATAAAATAATTTTTTAACTGTTGACTATTAAATAGATAGTGAATTTATGAGTTTCTCAGTGATTATTTGAGAAATAAAATTTGGGAATTTTTCATTGAATTCTTTTGGTTGCTTTTAAAATTAGCTTGACGATTTTTTTAATTCATTCATATTTTAATTCAATATCTTTAATATTCACACTTACTACTTTCTTATTTTTGATATATCCTTGTATGAGAACTGTAATATATGTTTTCTTTATTATTATTTTTTATTTTTAATTAATTTTATTTTGCATTCAGTATGAAATCTTTTCAACTTTAAGCCATGATAAAATCATGCAAATTATTTCATATTAAAATTAATTCAAATACTAATTTTGTTTCTTTATTTACTTTATTAATCAAGGATTATAGTTTTCTATATAGGTTATGTTTATATGGTTTATTTTTTCATTATTTACATTCATTGTAATTAGCCATAATCAATGAAAACAAAACCAAAAAAAACAAAGATATATATATATATATATATATATATATATATATATGCCTTTTTGTTTTTTTTAAAATTTATTTTCATTGATTGCTTGATTGCTTATATCCATGTCAATATAAAGTAGTATAACAAAATGTTAAAACGAAAATTTAGAAAAATATTGTTTCCTACTCTTTTAAAGTCAAATACTTAAATCTTTTCTATGAAATTAATCAATTAATTTTTAAAATTTTATGAATTAAAATATTATCAATATTTAAAATAATGTTTATTTTTAAGCTATTTTTACTTTATTCATTTTTTTTTCTTCAACATACATTACATTACATTTTTTTTATCTCAACATTTTATATGTATATGCAATGGCAAAATGTGAATATTACCTTTTAAAATTTTATGTAAATTTTTTGAAATCTAAATAGTATTATTATCGATGGACATCAAGGGAGTTAAAGAGATTATCTAGCATTAGCTTATCTCCAATTTATGCACATTTATCTGAAACCTTAAATGGCCAAGCAACTATTAGAGCCATGGCCACTACTTCTAGGTAAATTATTTGTTTAGATATATTTAATATAATATAAATTATTTGTTTTCTCTTGTTTAATTTATACTATTTATATATACATTTACTATTTGTTACAAATTTATTTATATGTATACATGTATAAATGGAAAGTTTAGTGGAGCGAAGTATTGGAATCATTAAACAGAAAAAGGCGACCTATGCTAATGTATCTTAAATAACACAGCTCCTATAAGTACTATCTGTATTTCAAATGATTGGCAGCTTTCATTGTTAATTATTGAAACATGATAAATATTGGTCTTATAGTCATTAAATATTGAATAATTTCTTACATTTACATTTTTAGCTATGTATAGAAAAAATTTTTTATGTAATAATCTTTTTTAATGCTAAGTTAGATAAATTACTAATAATATTTCAGTATAGATTGTTCATAAAAAATAAAGAAAGATTAATATTTTTACAATTATTTAATTTCTATTCTTTTTAACTTAAACAATTATTTAAATTCTTAACCCCATGTTTTATTTAATATATTCAATTATTTTTTTAATCAATTTTTCAATGCTAATTTTAAAAACATCTATTTTATGAAAGAATATAAATGTGTGAATTTTCGCAAAGAAAGTGAGATTTCAAAAACATTATTTTCATATATTAATTTATCCATTAATTAATGAATATTACACTTTCTGTAATAGTGTTTTTATAAATAACTAATTAGTTTTTTTAAAATTTCAATGATGTTATTGCATTGTATTATTTCTTTATTAATTTTATAATTTAAAAACTCTAAATTTTTTATGCCTATACCATTGCAAAATAATAATATTTAACTAATAACATTATGATGTTTGCATTATGTTATTAACATTATGATGTTTGATTAAGTATTTTTTATTGCAGAGAATATATTTTATTGCTGACTGATACTTAAGCTTATCAATCAATTACTGATCAATGCTGTATGCTAAATTGTTTGTTAATTTTTTCCTTACTATGACTTTCTTGTTACTAATAATTAATAAAATATAATTTTTTGTTAATTTATGATAAAGAAACAAGGAAAATTTATTATTCGTATTTTTGTCAATTCATTCTACATTGGACATTAACGTTTTGAAATGTAGGAAATGAATTTAAAAATATTTAATCTTTTGACGGCATATGAAAAATTAATATTGTGAAGATAGGATTATAAAATTATTATCTGACTTGATGATTCATTTTTATTTAACAAAAATTGATTGAAGAATGTTTTGTAATACATTATAAGCAAATTGCTGTTTATTTAGAAAGAGATTTATTTCTGCAAGAATGTCACCTGGCAGTAAATCTTTGTTTTACAACTAATGTCTAGTAAGAAATAGCTGAAGATTAATTTCTTAGCTGAAAGAAAATAGAATGTCAATAATTCTGATGAATTTTTCTTCTACCAAAAGAACTCAAAGAAAAATCTAATTGCATATATTCAGATTTATGGATTTTAATTCATAAATTTATAGTTTAAGCAATAAGTAAAAACAATAAAATGTGTGACTTTTTGATAGATAAATCTTTAAAAATAACTAATTGGAGTAACCTTTAGAAAATAGTTGGAGAAATTTTAAGAATTTTTCAGCATTATCATTGTTTATACACACTTATCAGTTCAAAAAACTGTCTTTTGTACCACTTTAACATTCAACCTAAAGATATTTATCTAATATAATATGGAAAAAAAGGCAATGAAAATTACTAGATCAGACTTAGTCAAAAAATCTTCCTCAGGGTCTGTAACTATGAACATTTTGTGTTGTATTTTAATTGAGCTCGTATTTGCATTTGTGGGATTATAATGTGAAGTTGCTATGCAACATTACAAAATTTAATATTAATAATTAAATCTATTAATTGGTAAAAAACTTGAATTTTTTTAAAAAAATTGAATTTTATGAATATGCTTATTTATTGGAATAATATTTTGCATTATCTAATTGATTTTCTTTTCATTTACTGTTCTTGATTTTAATTTGAATTGGAATAAAACAATTTAAATTATATTTTCCATTTGCAATTCAAACATGAAAGAGTTTTAATTCATATTTTCTAAGCAATTAGGGAATAATTCATATTAGGAAATCTTGTATTTTCATTTAAAATTTCAGATTCGAGTGTTATAAATAAAATATTTGATACAAATTGATTTTTAATTCTTAGAATAACTATTTCTAGAATTTTGTCTGGTAGTGTGTTTATTATACAAATAATTTTCCTGCATTGTAAATTTAAAAAACTTTAAAACTATATTGATAATATTATTTCAATATTGTTTCAAACTTTTCTAATGAAATATTTTTTATTGGAATAGTGTTTTCAAAAATGTATTTTTAATTAAAGTTTTATATATACTAGAGATTGATATAAAAAAATTCAGTTATTATAAACATTTGCTTCCAAGTTAATATTGTTCTTAACATTGTACCAATGTATTATTTTGGTAATCAAAATCATGAATTTGCTGCTTTGATTTTATAGATTTTGATTTAAAATTTAAACTTTGGTGCCTTAAAATATTCTTTAAATTTAACAAATTATTAAAATGTTGACCTATGTGAAAAGCTTCAATTTTCACTTTAAATGTTGAAATCAAAGTATATACATGATTTACAACATTTTAAGATACTTTATATATTATTGCATTTAAAATTTTTCTTCCTGAATTTAATAAATGAATGATGTAATGTAGAAAGTTTTCACATAGAAAAGTAAAAATGAAAAATGTTTTTATAGATTTCTAAAGGAAATGATCGAACACATTGATTCTAATCTTCGAGCATGTTTAGCTGCATCAGCTGCTTCACAGTGGTTAAATTTACGACTTCAGTTTATTGGTGTAGTTGTGGTGACATCCATAGCTATAATTTCTTTGCTTCAAAAAGAATTTGGAGTTGTTGATGCTGGTAATTATCCTTGTATTGTCTTTGCTTTTTATACAAGTTTACCAAGCAATGCAATTTATCTGAAAAATAGTCAAATGTGTAATTTTTTATTGTATCATGGTGAACACTTTGTAGGTTAATACTACAATATGTGTATTGGTTAAAATAAATAAAAAGTCTATTTCTATGTGCAGCCACTGATTTTAAAACTTATTTTAAACATCAGAATAATTTTTAATAACATGGATATTTTAAATGATTATTAATGAATGGCATTTTCATTGATTTTGTTAATGAAAAATAGTAAAAGGAATTGTTTATAAAGCTATTGAAACTTCCAGTTCGTATATTTGTTTTAAAATAAAAGACTGGAGTATTAATCTGGAAAGTGGTTTGATTTATTTCAGCCATTGGTAGATTGGATGTTTACTCTTAATAAAATTAATGTTTATTCTTAATAAAACTAAAAAATGCAAGTAAAATGAAAAAATAAGTAATTTAATTTAATATAAATATAGTTTATTTTTGAAATTTTGATTCTTTTTGTTTATTTTTCAGAAAAATGATCTGATAATATAGAAAACAAAAATATTTTATTATGTGGTATTAGTGTAATAGAATATTCAGTTATATTAGTCTAAATGTGATTTATGTAAATTTCCATTATATAACTAGCAGTATACAATATATAAATAGCAATTATAATTAGCAATAAGCATATCGATTGTGATTTGTTTATTATTAAATATAGTCATCTAATTTTTGTTTAATGATATTTTTTATTACATTTTTGAAAAAAGTTATGATGTGACTGTGTTGGGTCCTCTCTCTCTCTGAATTAGGTTATTCCTTAGATCCCTTGATATTGGGGTATCTTGGTCTAAGCTAAGAATGACTAAATTAATTTTATTCACTTGTTAGTTCATGTAAATAAAGGAGAGACTGAATATCTTACACTCACGCACGCACGCACCTTTTCTTTTGTATTAATAAAGATAAGTTGTAATAACAGTAATATTTATTATTAATTATAAGAGGATTATATTTTAAGTATTAATTTTATGTTGCAATAATAATCATCACTAGGACTGACAAGATCGCCCTAAAGTCTCAGTCCTTTTGGTGGTTATCTATGTAGCTTTAAATGCATTGTACCACAGAGGTATGATTATTTCAATATCTTGATGCTTTGTTAATGTTATTGAGACAAATCTTAAGCAGCTATCTAAGAGAAGCCTTTACACCCAGAACTAGTGGTGCTTGTTTCATTCATTCAATTTCACAAAAGAACTTAAAGATGTGAACACCATCTTGAATCGATCAAACTTGGTGCTATGTCTTCTTTAGCGATGTCTGAAGATTCAGCACACAAAAAATTTATTGATGAATTTCATAGTGAGAGAACATGGGAAAGGCTAATATTCTACGAATATCAGAGAATCCTCAGAGAGCTTTGATAGCACTGGCATACAAGGATGTTAGTACTATGTAATTCAGGGAGAGATCATGTTGAACTAGAGTGCATTGATCTTATTTGAACATTATAGACATCAGATTCTTGAATCCTGTGTGCTTTCTCTCAGAACTATGGAAGGCTAATTTGTTTTCTCAGTTTCTGATCACAAAACAGTGTTTGCCAACAGTTATCTGAAAGAAGAAAGTGTTCAGCATGTGATAAAACCTTTATGGTAACTCATCAGAACCTCAATGTTATGGTGTCATTGGTATTTACTTGAAGCAGTCTCTTTGTGTCGAAAACCTCATTCTAGAATTCTTCAAGCATTTAAGTTGACACTTTTAGAAGAATGAGAATTATTATATCTTTATCATTGATCAATAACTTCATTAACTGCATGAGGTTGCTGCAATAAAAATGTTTAATTTGATACATCTTTTTTTGACCAATGCTTCTGTCAGGCACATATTAACCTTGATTGTGCTCCTGTTTATATTTACTGTTACCATTTCTTGCTTTATAGCATAAACTATTTATGTATCAAGTTTTCATACAATAAACCAATTTTCCATCTAACATGTCACTTTTTTACGTTTTTACATAGCCTGAGTATTGGCTATCAGTTTAATATTTATGTATATACATATATGCATAATTAAATATAAAATAACATCTTTACTTAAAAGATAAAACATAAATAATAATAATTTGGCGATATTTTAAGATCACATTCTATTATTTGCATTCAGAAAATATTTTTTTGGGATTAAGATTTTTTAATTTCAAGACATTGTAAAATCATAATTATATCTAAAATTTCCACCAGTAAATAATCAAATTTTTTCTGTATGTTTTTTTGAGTGATTTATTCGTTATCCTTTAGGACTAGTGGGACTTGCTTTATCTTATGCTCTTTCCATCACCAATCTCCTAAATGGCTCAATTGTTTCATTTACTGAAACCGAGAAAGAAATTGTTAGTGTTGAAAGAGTTACAGAATACATTGAGAAAGTTAAAACTGAAAAAGATGGTTTATATCAAACAGTAAGTAGTAAAAGGTTAATAACAAAATAACTCTTAAGAGTTCAACAGTAATATTTTTTGACTTTAGTTGAGCTAATATTAAAAAATTTATTTTTAAACTAAGATATAGTAAAATAAGAAATTTCATTTTGAATTACATTTAGAATTTTAAATTCTAGATTTCAATATTTATATTTTTTATTATTAATGAAAACCGTATATATATTAACTTTTTGTGGCATGAATTTATTTGGTTTATGATCTTAATATTTAAGCTTATATTTTGTTAACAACTACATCACAAATTTTTTGCGCTTATTAGCATAAAGGAAAAATATTAAAATATAAAATTTCCTTGGATTCCTACTTTAGTTTGCCAATTTGTAGTTTGTTAAGAAAAATTTAATCTCATTAAATTAAACTTGTTTCTATAATTTTTTATGTGTGACATTCTGTAGTTCCTATATTTTGTGCAATTATTAATTTGTTTATATTCTTATTTTTAATGGCATTCATAGAGCATGTAGAAATAAAATAATCTCTTTAAAATAATTCAAATCCAATCTCAAAATTTTCTTCCTATTTTTATTTATAAAATTTGAAAAGAATTTCTAGATTTATTTTATGCAATTCTGACTCTGAATCAGAATTAAAATAAAATTTAATAGTTATTCTTCCAAAACTTTACAGATACTTTGAAAGTTTATCATGTGATAATTAGCAAAAAGTTCCTAAATCACCAATGAAATTTTATTAAGAATAGTGACAAACTGCTTCATTGATTGTAGCAACAATACTCATGTGATACATTTATTTTTCTGAAAATTGTTATCATGTTTGGGAATTGAATTATATGTTTGTATTCTTAGTAATTTATCTTCCATAAATTTGTTAAATATACATCTTAAAAGTGAAAAATTTATTGTATTTATAAAAAGTGATTGTATAAATATTGATAAAAGTCAACCATGTATATATGTCTATTTATCTTTTTCTCTTTCTCTGTTTTTGTATGCACATGCACTTTATTTTAAAATAATGAACTGGACAGCAAGATATAAAAATATAAAAAAAGAATGTTTGAATAGTGGTATGGTTCTCCTTGTGTTGCAGTTACACCAGTACAACAGCAGCATTTTTTTACATAATTTCAACAAGGTTTTGATACACTTCAATAAGTGTGTCAATTTCTGCAGCAAAAATATTGCCGAATCAGCTATAAATCTTAAATGAGATTCTCTATCCCTAAGTCATTATAATTTATCTCACAAATGTTTAATGAAGATTTTGCCAGGATTCTAAGCAAATGCTGAAGCTGGAATATGATATGATATATTGTTGTTTGGGAAATTGTATTCATCGATTCTGTATAATTGTTAGAGAGTAGAAAGACTATGTTTGTCAAAAATAATGTTCAGGATCGCTTTGGCGCTGCATTTACTAGGAACCTGAAACAATGCAATTAAAAACATCCCCAAATAAGTGAACTAGCAAATTTGACAGTTATTATGATGGAGGCTTGTTTCCTGTTTAGGAAACTTATGTGTAATTTATTACAATTTACAGTCTGTGTACCATGAGAATAGCTCCCATTAATTTGTCTGTCTGTTTGTTGCCAAGGACATGCTTTATTTTTCACTGGAAGAGCCAGAGGAAAAGCAGCAATTTTAGGCAATTAAATGCTTTAAATTCATCATGAGGCTCTGTATTAAATCTTGCTATGAGTTTCTGCTCTAAAAATAGCACTTTTAATATCCATTTGAAAAACAGATTTAGTTAGTATAGCAACCATTATTAACTAAAATATTTGTGGGATTTATTCTTGTAAAAGACAGACAGTATATTCACAAGCTAACTTATGCCAAATTAACTAATATAATTTTGAGACAGACGCCTCTAGTGAGTAAAAATTGATCTTTGAGTATCAATCAACCACTTATTTTATCCATATAATTAAGTGGCATGCTAATTATCTGCTATCGTGCGCAAATAATTTGCGAAATTATGAAAAAGGAACAAATCAACACAAATACACATTTGAACAATTTAAACGCTCAATTAACATGACCAAACTGATTACTTGAAGAAAAATACATGTAATATATTCATTGTAACAAATTTAATATTTCTTTGAAAATCAAAAAGTTTATGATTATTTAATTTGTTTTTAAAAACTTTTTTATTAGAAATTGAAATTACATATATATTTGTACAGAATTATGTATTTTCAATTTGATTTTAATTTGTTGCATTTATTGCCTGAAACACCAGCTTTATGTGTGTATTAGCTACTAATTTCTTATAAATATACAACATGAAATGCCACCTTAATTTAATTTTTTGTTATTTTATACAATTAATATTCAACAAAGTATTTTATTTATTCTATTTGAAATAGGAAATAAAGTATTTTTCACCCTTGTTTTACCTGTGATAAACTTTTATTTTAGCCTCCTTTTGCTTGGCCATCGCATGGTGTAATATCTTTTGTGAATGTAAGCTTGCAGTATGAGAAATCTTCATCCTATGCTTTGAAAAACATATGCTTTGAAACTCGCCCATGTGAGAAGATTGGCATTGTAGGTCGTACAGGTTCTGGAAAAACAAGCTTAGTTCAAGTGTTATACCGCATGGTGGATTCTTTTGAAGGATCTGTTTTCATAGATGGAGTTCACATTACTAATTTAATGCTTGAGACCTTAAGGTGAGAATCAATTAACGAAGATTTCCACTACTTTTATTATTGATATGAAATATTTTTCTCCATGTTGCTATTGGGAATTGTTATAATTATTTTAGATTTGTGCCTTTTTTTCACTACACTTTTTTTTAAATAAAATGATTGCTTTAATTTCTACAGGGACATTATGTAAAATTGAAAAGTTTCGGCTTTTTTTAAGGAATTTAGTTTTTTGTTTCTATTTCAGATTAAATACTTATGAACACATTATGCATTTATTGTTACATTCGAATTTACTGAAAAAATTTAATAGAAAAATATATGATATTAACATGAAATTAAAAATGTGACAATCTAATTTTAGAACATTTGAAATTGAAATTACAATTTGACAACAAATATCCTGTTACATTAATTAATTTATCTGCACTATGATTCTTTTAATTTGTTGTATAAATAAATTTAATTTTGCATAGTATAAAAATATTAGATGTTTATATTAAACAAACTAGAATTATGTTTTCAAATAATATTTTTTTTACAAAAATATTCTTATGGAATTCTTTAGAATATTTGAACTTCATGTTATAAATAATATTTTGTTTATTATTTTAAAATAACTTAATGATCAATTTTGAAGTATAAATTTCAGAATATAATTCTAATTCTTTGAATTTCTATTTCTTATTCAATTATCTTAATGTTTCACTAGAGATGGATATATATTTAAATATGTTTTGCAAAACTTTTGAAATAAAATTTTGATAATATATATTGAAATAAAAATTTTATTTCAAGATAATTTTGAAATATTTAGTTATTTAAGCTGGCTTTAAATATTCATTTTATTAAATAGAAAAATGAAATATTTTGAATGATAATAAATTCCAACCATGTTAAATAATTATATCAATATATTTTCATAATATTTGTTAATTTAGTATGGCACATATTACTTCATTATATTGTAAATATTAATAATTATTTCACGTTTTCATCAAAACTATGTTATATCATTTTTTAAAAATAAGATTATGTGAAAAGAAATTTTCTTAAATTTATGTACACATATTTTTAAACACTGAATATAATTTTGGAAATCATTTAGACTATTCATTAATGTTTAATATTTAGGCATTTTAAAAGATGATTAGCAGTTTTTAAAAATTTAATTCGATTAAATATTTTTAAGTTCTAAAAAACTATTTTAATTTGAATTCATTATAGTTATTATATGGACATGTAAAATGACAGAATTACTGAATACTTTTCAAAATACATTTTGAGAGGATACTTAACATTTACCAGGTGTATGCAAATAAAATAAGACGATTGTTTAAAAAAAACACAATAAATTTGCGAAAACTGTTAATATCTTTTATTCGAAATAACATCGCTAACTACACATTTTTTCCATTTTTCAGGCAATTTATGAATACCATGCCAAAAAAATGATCGGTTTTTTGAGGCCAGCCAGTCATCAAGCCAAGATTTGGCGTTTTCGTAAGAAGTGAAGTGCTGGTCAGCCAATGCGTGTCCCAATGATACCAATAAATGGTAATCAGAAGGAGTCAAGTCTGGAGTATAAGCCGCATGTGCTAAGGGCTCCCAGCCGAGCGCCTTAAAGATGTGTCTGGTCGGTTTAGCACGGTGACTAGGTGCATTGTCATCAAGGAAAATCAGTTTGTGCTGCCGTTTCTTGCATTGCTCACGCTTTTCGAGTATAGCATTGTCCAAATCAAGTATTTGTTGCTTGCAGGGATCAGTATTAACCGTTTCGCCGGGTTTGAGAAGCTCATAATAGATTGGTCCCTCCTGATTCCAGAAAATACACAGCATTGTCTTGCGGCCGAAGCGATTCGGTGTTGCGGTCGATTTAGATGACTGTCCAGGGTCAATATATGATCAATTACGCTTGAGATTCTCAAAATAAATTCATTTTTCATCGCCAGTCACAATACGATGGAGATATGACTTGCGTTTGTTAGGGCAAGCAACATTTAGCACACGATATTTCAGTGTTCCTGCTAACGGTCCATTAGCTCGTATAGTATCCATCTACCAACCTTTATTATCTTGCCCATTGCTTTGAGACGACAGGAAACAGTGCTCTGGTCAACATTCAGATCGTGGTTGGAAGGCATAAAATTCGACATTTTCAACACAGTAAAAAGAAACACAATGCAAGCTGAAACTCGACCAAATGTAAATTAAATGTGAATATCAAAGGTCAAACTGTAAAAAAATCGCTTGTCATGGTTTCGTATTGTTTGCATATATAAGTGGTGACATCTGTTAGCTTTCATCTCATTTGAAATGCATACGCATACACCTGGTAATACATATTAAATGAACTTAGGTTCCAACAACATAGTGTCAATTTAGCCACATTATTCCAAATAGAAAGCTACTTTATTAATGAAACCTAAAATAATAAGATAATAAAAAATGTTAATCATTTATAATTTATTAGTGTATCATGATTTTTTATTTAAATCTATGTCAATTGCTTTGCTATAATGAAAAAGCAGTACAAAAAAATTTTAATTTATTTTTCTGCTTACAAATTAAATAAAAAAAATTTTTTTTCAAAATGCAAACATTTTCTTAAAAACAATTTTTTTATTAAGTGTCTTAACAAAATTCAACAGATCTATAAATCATGAATTATATTTTGCTATAATAATTAAATATCGTATATTAAAATTCTATTGTTTGATACAGTAATTTTCTCTCCTGTTGCTGCTTGGACATAAGAATTATTTTCAATCAAATTTCTGATACTTTTACTTCAGTCCAAATCAAAGAAAATTAGGAAAATAATCATTCTAGTTTGAATTTGTGCTGTTAATTTTAAAATGATCCTATTTTAGAAAAAATGATATTGAAGTTTTCTACTTTCTTAGTAAACTCTATCTATAAGATTCTAAAACTATTGGTAATGATAGTATTTATCTTTATTATTATTGAGTGATGTATTACCAATCCTTTTTAAAATTATCTAAAAGTAAGTTTTTTTAATTTTTGCTAATTATCTTAAAATAAAGTAAATTGTTTCACATTCTCAGAATTTAAGAAAATGAACATTTTCATTCAAGATATTCTCATAAATATTTTAGAATTTTAGTTTAAATATATTTCTTAAAAACAAAATTATTTAAATATTTAAATTATTTAAATTTTTATTCCATATGAGTATTGTACTCTGTAAATGCAAAATGTTGTTAATGCAAAATATTTATTAATACATACATACATTACATTTTCATAATATGTAACACAATAATTTAATGTACAAGTGCAAAATAATAATGGGCAAGCATAAATAATTCATTCATTCTGGAAAGATGATATTTTAAAAAATGTTGCTCTTGAAAGATTTATGAAAATAACCACAAACTCAGCAAGTTTATACTCTCTCTATAGATGTTCATGAAGTGCCCTTTTTGTGTCATGACAGACGTCCAGATGATAATCAAACTTTTTTATACATTTTGTAGCAAACAACTGGTTTCCTTGAATTGTTGGTACCATCACAAAATTCTTTCTTCACATTCCAGTTATTTTCCATACTCTGTCCTGAAAGCGCATTGCATAGCTAAAACATACAAGCTACTAGTATATTCAAAGACCAAAAATTTCCGTGCTTATAATTTATTTTCAGTCAGTATTAACCTTGTACTGACTCATCTGATTTGAGAGATAATGGACTTTTTTTTTGCCACCAGGGACACACAACACAAATTAGGTGGGTTTGTGGTTCTTTTCACATCTCTCATATGTGTAAGAGTCATATTTTTGCAAATAAAGCCTTCAAAATTTATGCTTTTCTTTTATTTTAAAACGTTCTTATAAAAAATGTTATAAGAATGTGGTAATTTTTATGCATTTTTCTGTTAATTTTGCTGTAAAAATTACTTTACAGGTCTTCTTTGTCTGTCATTCCACAAGATCCGTTTTTGTTCAGTGGGACCATTCGCGAAAATCTTGATCCGTCTTATTTAAAAAGAGATTCCCAAATTTGGAAGGCATTGCAAGATTGCCACATGATGGAAAAGATACAAAACTTGGGAGGCTTATATGTTGAAGTTGAAGAGCAAGGTCAAAATTTTAGCATTGGAGAAATACAACTTCTTTGTTTAGCAAGAGCTCTTTTAAGAAAAACAAAAGTTAGTATTGTTCCTTTATTCAGTTTTAATTTCCTTTAAAAAAAAAGAGAGCTTTTATTTTAATCGTTAACAGAAGAATCTCCTTGTTCCAAGTTTTGCATATAACTTCTTCCTATAATAAAATTTTTTAAATGGGATACAAAACTAATTTGCTCTAACAATGGAAATATTCCTATTTGTAGCAAAGTGTTTAATAAAAAAATTTTTTAAGTTTCTTCGATTTTGATTTTTGTTACTTTTGAAAAAAAAATCCTAATTTCTGCAGAATCCTCATTTAAAATTTGCTGGAATTTTTTTTTTTATAAATTTGAGACTTTTTTATGTGACCATAATTTTCAATGTTCTTAAGTTAAAATATTTTATAGGGCATCCTGTATATTAAAATAATATAATTGTTAAATTAGTGAATTTTAGTTGCTTGTAAACATTTCATTTATATAGTTATAACTAAAAGCTGACCGATGGTGGTGTGGATAGCGTTCCTAACTTTAAAGCAGTAATTCCCGGGTTCATATCCTGGTTCTGGCATGGATGTTCCTTTCTCTCTGTGTTTCTTTATCCCTTCAATTTTGGTGTGAATATGGCTCATTAACTGGGTGGCCCACTATATAAAATGTCATCACATTTGCTCCTTGTAGCATTGAATAGGTATTTCCAAAGTGTAACCGAGCATTATAGGAAAAAAACATTAACAAAATTGTTGTATTTATTACTTTTTTATTGGAAGTCATAATTAAATATTTATATATTTACTGCATCAACTATAAAGCTTGCACCATTTGTTTTAGTGTACTGCTGAATGGGCGTTGAATCTTTAAGAATTGATTTGATTTAATAGTTAGCGAGTTCGATTTGGATGTTCATAGGAGCTCAAAGTCTATTTTTTATGTTATACGTTCCAGCCCAGTTATCTTAAGCGTGCTAAAAAATTAAGAGCATAAAATTAAACCAAAATAATTGTATCTTTATATAAATATGTTTTATCAAACTGGCAATTTCATTTCAGGAAGACTCGACTGTATTATTCAAAATATATATAAACTTTCTACTTAAAAAAGAATCTTTTATGAATAATTTAAGTATATGATCAACCAACAATCTAATAGTATCTCAAAAACTTATAAAATATGAAAGATTTTTATGTAGGTGATCAAATGTGTAATATATTTTATTAGAAAATACTAGCTTATAATTAATTATGCTAATATATATATATATATATATATATATATATATATATATATATATATATATTATAATAAAATAAAGTATTTATTAATTCTTTGAAGTCAAATTTGACTCTTTTGATAAATTTTGCTTTAAATGTATTTCCTAAATAGATTTTATGCATGGATGAAGCCACGGCAAGTGTTGATTACCAGACGGACAGTTTGATTCGGCACACTGTAAGGATGGCATTCCAGCGATCGACAGTTTTGATTATTGCTCATCGAATGGAAACTGTTCTAGACTGTGATAGAGTTTTAGTAATGAAAGAGGGTGAGATAGCTGAAATGGGCAAGCCATCAGTTTTACTTTCGAATACGATGTCTGAGTTTTACAAGCTAGTGTATGCAAAAACAGAGTAAATGTGTAATTTTGTGTACTTGCTTATGTACTGAAAGTACATAGCTATATGTTAAAAGAAACTAAGGTAAAAAAAATTATTAAATTAAATTCATATATGTCCATATTATAAAGACGGCTATATTATTTTCATGTTTATTTTTAAACTTGAAGGTACACTATAATCATTGAATTTTTTTCTTGATTACTAGTTATAATATAAAATGCTTATATTGACTATAATAATAAAGAAGATTCTAATATTCATGTAAGTAAAAATAAATAAATCATGCGAATTAAAATTCTAAATTAAAAATTTTTAGTAATAATTTTTCTTTAAATTTCTATTTTTCTCGGTTAAATTTTTAAAATATTCCCAGTAAGTTTGAATCAGATAAAATATCAGTTTTTTATTTTTATGTAATGTTCTTTTATACATAAAACTTATAAAAATATGATGATTCTCAAATTTATCGATTTTGGTATGAATAACGGACATTCCTTGTCCCTCACAAAATTAACGTTATGTAGATATTGCAAAAAAATTATTTGCTCATATTAATTATAAAAACAATTTAAATGTGAAGGAAAAAATGGGCAAAAGAAATTAAAACTGAGAAATTTAAAGCATAGCAAATATTCAAAATTTGTTATTTAATATTGAGATAGTTTTGATTTTTAAAGGCATTTAAAATAATTATTTAACAGAAATCCATTCTCTTCCTTAACAATTAAAAAATTCCAGTTTATTATATTTGTAAACTAATTAGCTTTTATGCTTTGCAGTTTGATTAAAAAAATTAGTTTATTAATACTTACATAAAATAAAAAAATTTTAATTTTTGCATATCTTAAGAACACCCTTTTTTGCTTTAGACTAAAATTATGAAACATTTGAGACTGTGATCAAAATATTAAACAAGAAATCTGCCAATCAAAAAAAAAATGCTGAATGCATTTAAATTATATTTTATGGCATAAAATATCACAATTATTGTAATATTTATGTTCTTTTTACGATTTATATATGCAAATGATCAAAATCATGTTTTGTGTGAAGATGCCATCTAATGTTATAATTAGTGTCATTTATAATTATAGTTTTGTCATGCACTTTTTATTTTTTAGTTCATTATTGAAATGATTGCAATTCATGAAGTGTATAGCATTTAATTTCAGTTATTTTTCTGTATTGATAATATTCTTGTTGCCATTTTGTATTATATCCAGCATTTTGACTAGGAATATTTTTAAGTCTGCAGTGTATGATATTATACCACATGTTTTCTACATAAACATATGTGTAAATATAATTTACAACTCAAATTTATAATTTTTATAGAAAGTAATGAATGATTAATGGGAAAATTTCTAATATTTATATGTCATCACATATACAGAAATTACATGTTGACAATAAATTAGATTTGTAGTATTAAGTTTATCATAAAATATTCTTATCATACTAATAGTTAAAGATGAAAAGTTATTAAGATTTCTATTCAGTTATTACTTTGAATGTATTATAGATTTTATATGAATCATTAACTGTTAATTTTTTTTAAAAGATTGTTATATTGTTTACAGAAAATTCATTTAAAAAATATTCATTTTTAAAATCTCAAATTATTATAGAAATTAGGAAAAAAATAATTCTATAAAAAAGGATATTGTGCCATTATAATAGAAAACTAAACAGAAAATTTTATAACAAGTGTATTTAGTGGTTTCAAAAGGTTCATCCAACCCACTGAAATATAATTGTTGTTAATTGAAAGAATCAAACTCACATTTCTTGTTATATTAAACAATTACTGATATAAATTAAAAGATATAATAAGCAGTGAAATATTAATATAAAATTACTGATTTCGTATGATAAAACTGGGTATAATTTTGTAATTTTTATTTGATAAAAAATCGGACAATTAATTTTGGAATATTATGGATAAGTTCCAACATGTATTTCCCCTATGAATAAACATATGAGTATATTAAAATTACCAATAAATATAAATGCTTAATTTTTTTCATCATTTAACAAGTCATATTTTTCATTTATCCAGATTTAAAATCTGGTTTTAATTTAAAAAAACAATAAGCAATTTTTTTTAAAATTCACATTAGAATAATTAGAAAGAACTATTGTATTGAATTACACATAAATCTCAATATATTTTAATTAATTTTTATCTACAATTTCTATTTTACTTGTGAATGAGTGAGCTCTGAAGAAATCTTCGTTATTCGAGGTATTTGCAAGTTATAATTTCGCCATTTTTAGTGATTAAACTTAATATTTTTAAATTTAGTGTAAATTCAGAGATCCTGAGATTTATAGAAACGTAAACGAAATATTTCAGCTAAAATGTTTTTTTCATTAAAATGGAAATTTACTTACTTTCCCATGCATTTAATTTTTTTTAATTATTAATTTCAAAAGTGAGATTAACAACTTTTCATGACCTGTATAAGTGATTGGTATTTTTAATACTGTTTTCAGTTTGAATTGCTCTAATATGTGTGCAAATTGCATATATAAAATCACACCATACACTGTTTTGGAAATGAAATGTATGGAGGACTATGTATACAAAAAGCAAATGTTGTGTTGTGGCTTATTCTCCTTTTGTCTGACGAAGTCAAACAAGGTCCATAAGACCACTGACCCGAAGAAAATCTGATACAAAAATAGTAATTATGACCTCACTGAGAAAAGCAAATGTTTTTTCATTTAGCAAGCACAATGTTAAGTGTTGATAAGACGAGTGGCAATGGATTTAAGAGAAAATTTTGCTTATTAATTATATTCTATAAATATTTGAATATCTGAATTCTATGTTTAAATTATACTTTATTTGCAACAAAGGAGCCATAATGTATGTAATGTTAATTATTTATGATTGGAACAAGTGAATACATGAACATACAAATAATTATGTTTTGTATATAATTTCAAATGATATAAACAATGAAAAAATATTCTAACAAAGTTAATATTTAATTCATTGATAACAAATATTTATTTTATTTAAAAGATTTTTATTATCTTTCTGTACACTGTCATAATCAGAAAGATTCAAGATATACAATTTTTGCATATATTGTAAACATAACAAATTAAATAAAATATATTTTTATTAAAATGCTTTTGACAACAATTGTTTTTTTCCACTTATTAAAACGAAAAAGTCAGTAAAAGCATTTGATATTTCTTTATTATCTCCATTAATTGCACTTAGATAATAAAATGCCAATACTATAATTAGATGAGATTCAATTAACACTAATTTGATATTATGTATATTTATTTCCTGAGGTTTTTCTTATTTATTAAATAATATTGGTTAATATCATGATTTGCTTGCCGATGGAGACCAGTACAATTCAGGGATATAATATGCAAGTACCAAATACTTTACTTATAACATAACAAATAATAAAAATATAATAAAAAATATTCTCCACAGAAAAATGGAAAACTGTTTAAAAATATATTAAAATGTTTATTATTTTTGTTTATTTGGTATTGAATATAAAGAATAATTATGTAATATAAATTCTAATTATATGATACTTAAATATTAAAATTATTTCAACAATTATTAATTATAATAACTGATGGCACACATAAAAATATATGATAAATATTTTGAAAGACTTGTAAGAATTCATTTTGGCATAGTTTCTTTTAAGTTCAAAAAGCAGTTCAAAAAGTTCAAGAGTTAAATAATTTTAAAACATGAATTGCTTATTAATCAATGGCTATGTAATTTTACAACATAACATTTATATTAATATAAGACAACAAAATGTATATTACCATTTCAAAATATAAGAAAAACATATGCAAACAATTAAAATTTTTCTTTGAACATCATTTGAATCATTTAAAGATATTAGAGATAATACAAATAACAAAATGAAATTCAATGTTGTATATTATTTTGTGCAAAGCTAAATAACTGACATGTCAAACAAAATTATCATTTTAGTTACTTTTAAATTTAATTAAACATTTCAGCATTCAGAAAGTGTAAGCTAAATATTGAGTTTCTTTGGAGATAAGCGATTTGTCTTTTTACTCTTTAAAATCTTTGTTATAAATTCCTTCATTTGTGTGTGTGCAAAAATTATTAAAAATACCACAAAAAGCTTTTTTATAATTATAATAAATGCATTATATTATCATTCAGAATATTACTAAAGCATTCTGTTTTATAAGGATTAAAAAAGCTGTGAGAATTTTTTTAGCAATCCAATTTGCTTTCAGTTAAGAATTATAAAAGTCTAATAATTACTAAGCATATTGAAAAGTAGAATATTTTTGACTTTCAATTTCATATTTTAAATAATTTTCTCATTTAACAGTAAAATATATAAATTTTTTGACTTGTATGCATATACATTCGATAATTTCAATAAAGCTTTTAGCTTCATAAACACCATTATTAAGTAACTTTTTGCTTGGAATGTTAAAAATATTCATAATGAATGTGGCAAGTAAAGTTTATATGAAAAATAAAAAGCATTCTAAAAATATATTCAAAACTATAATTGTAATCAATTATTGACTAGGGATCAGTAACACGATTAGAAACTTTAATCAAAATTGGAATGCTGGAACACTCCCTTAAGTGTTAATAATTTGAATTGTGACCTAAGCTAATTGATATAAAAACTAAATTTGTAAAACAAGTCCTGCTGAAGAAATGTTATCACCTCCACCACCTGTCTGTATGACTTCTGTGCACACCAATACAGGGGCGATACACACTGTATAATTATTTTCATCCCAGCAGGAAACGGGATCCTTCGGATTGAAAGGAATGCGACGAGGATTCTGTTTCATGCTTGTAGTGAAAGAATCATCCATTATCAGTCTGGCATTGTTTACATTTATTGTGTCAGACCCACAAGTATGTCTGTTTGCAGTAAGAGCTGCTTTAGCAGCAGCTGCCTTTGTATTCTTCCAAGGAGAGTCCTTGTCTACCATAAAGGCTTGGAATGCTAGGGTGTGGACATGTAATCTGGTTAATTTTCGATGACCCTGAGCGATAGCATTTTCTTGAAGTAATCTGAAAAAGCAATTTTTATTAGAAAAAGTTTTTTAAGCAAGTTTTGAGTAAAACAGATGAAAAATTATCATTCTCAATAAAAAGTACTTGGAAAACATTGCAATATTATCAAGATACTTTAATAACTATCCTTACTTTTTTATCATTATAAATGAAATAATGAATCAATATTATTTTTGCTTTCTTCAGAATGGTAGTTTTGCGTTTTGATCAAATAAATCTTTTTGCACTGAAAGAATGTTCCATAATGTGTTAAGTTTAAATTATGTTGCTAAGCTTTGTTGACACAAGCTTAATTGAGACCATAATCACATATATATTATCATAATATTCATAAAATAATGATTTCATCTGAGAGTTGCTTACTTTCAAATAAAAAACTAAATTTCAAAACAAATATATATATATAATCATAATAAATATCTTTTCATCATTATTTAATTGTAAGTTCTGTTTAAATCAAGATTTAATATCACAATTAAAGTCACTTTTAATATTAGATTCCAGATCTGAAAGATTCTAGCTAAATAAATCTTTATTAATCACAAGAAAATTTAACTTTCTTATTAAATTTTAGTTTGTTTCCATTTGATCAGTCACTGAATTTGAAAATGGAATGAAAAAAATTAATCAAATATAATGGATAACACTTGTATCATGTTTACATAAAATGAATTAACATTTTCTTTATATCAATATTCATAATTTTATAAATGATTGCAGAATTACTAAATATTGAGAAATTTAAATCTTGGAATTAATTATTTTTATTTTTAAATTATATATAAAATATACTCATAAATGAGAAAATATTTATCTTTTAAGTGAATAAAAGGTCAAGATTTACTTTCTAACATTTAATAAATTCAATCAAATTATGCTTACTTAAAGACTTTTCTCATTTGGTCCAAAATAACAGCTATTCTTGGTCGAGAATCAGCCAATAGACTTATGTTACCATACTTTATCATCTGGTATAAATTAGGTAATTCTTGCTCATTCATTCCCAGGGAGTCAGCATAGGGTATCACAGTGTTTACCAGATTTTTTAAGAGATTTTCATCACTAAAAGAGGCCATTTCAAAATGGATTCTCCTACTGTCAGGCTGCTTTTTCATCAATTCCTGAACTTGACGCAATCGTTCCAACTGCTTATCTGCAAACAAATTATTTTTACATTTTATAATTATATTTTTTAAAAAGAAAGAATTTAAAAAATTCTATTTATGCATATTTTACTTTTTCCCTTATTTATCTATTTTTCATCTTTGTAATTAAATGTTATTTTTAAGTAATTAAAAATTATTCTTCATATCAGATTTTGTAAGTAAGATACAAATGTTCTGTGTCTTATTCATCTATTTTTAAACAAATCTGTTAATTTTTGATATAATAAAATTTCTAAATTCATTTTCCTGATATTAAGTGATACCTAAAAAGAAACAACTGGATTGAATCCAAAGAAACATGTGTTCAAAACAAACAATTCTCTTCAATTAATGACTTTCTATTTATTTTTTATCGATTATATTTATTTATTATCTTTTATTATTAATAATAATATATTTATACAGTCATCTATTACTATGGTTATATTCTAATGTCACTAAACAAAATCATATAACTCATTTAGTAGTTTTATAGAATCTTATAGTATAGATCCTATGAATTTATACTACAGAAATAAAAAATTATGTAAATTCTGGCTTAATTTAAGCTTGCAATGAATAACATTGCAATGATATGAAAAAATAATATAAACATAGTTAGTAATTTGTTGCAAGTGATTAAGTAATTCTTTTTTAAAATGATTTATAACTGCATTCACTGTTTTAGAAAAAAAATTAAAATCTCATTTTATTTATATTGATGTAAATAAAATGCCTTTGATTTTCAATGCTTTTAAAAGTTATAAATTAAGAAGCATTTGGTATACAAAAATTAATTTCATGTTTAGGTTTAGTTCATTAAACAAAGAAAATGGGATACATGAAGTTGAGGAAAAAATTCGCCACTTGTCTTTCCTCATTTTCACTAAATCAACTAAAAGTATTTTAGAACAAAATTAATAGAGAAATATTAAATATTGTCTTACTAAACAATTAGATAAACAATGAGATTTATGCAATAAGAAATGTAAGTTTCTCAGTTTTTTATATAAAAGTATTTTTTATCAGATAAATTTATTTTGAAAAGCACCAGTGGGTAATATATTCACTTATAAAGAATGTATTCTGTTCATTGCAGAAAGTTTGAAAGTCTATTTTCTATGAAATTGAAATTATCAATTATGGATACAAACAAGAAAACTAAAATATTTTATTTGTAAAAATTGTTAAATAATTCAAAAAGATTACAAAAGACTTTAAACTTTCTGCAATAAAAATTAATTAATAAATACTTTGATAAATTAATTACTATGATAATATTAATTAATTTAATAGAAATAGAATAATTAATAAATAATATGAGAAACAAGAGAAAGGTTTCTTATTTAAAGGATTATGTGAAAATAAAATTTTAATCTGCTTGACTAGGGAAATTTTTTGTCTAAGAGGGCTAAATAAAATGTCTAAGAGGCCACAAATACACTTTTTAAATAAACTTTCAGCAATAACTAAACAATGTTTAAATATCTTGTCCAACATTTTTCCATATGACATTTCTAATTAACAAACTAATGATAATTCATTTTTCATTTATTAAATTCCATATTTAATTAAAAATAAATATAACATTATAGACAAATAGCAAGAATTGTATTTAATTAATTTAAATAAATTTCTTAAAAAATGAAGAAATTTTATGCATAATTTGCATTACAGAATAAAAACAAATTATTTAAGTAAAAAGTTTTATTTTTTACAAAATTTTCATGTAATAAGATTAAACATAAAAAAACAAGGATTTTTATTTTGTAAAGACACCCATTCTAAAATTATCAGCTAATAAAATTATGTATCTTAAAAAAAATAATAAATTCAAATTTAAAACTTGTAAATAAAGCACATTTCTTAATTATGCAATTAATTTGCAATCCTTAAATGGTTTCCTATTAATAAACTTTATAAGATGTTGCTCTTTTGAGATGATCATAAAAAAATGGAAATGATATTTCTAGTTATCTTTAAAATATAAGTAGAAAAATAATTAATAACAAAAGTGTGATACAAAATTTTTGCAAGGTAAAAAAACTTTTGATTGTTAACACAATTTTATTTTCAACAATATTTTCAGCTCCAAAATTTTATACTTTGTAAACTTTTTCGTGAAACTAATATTTGTTATAATAAAAATATATTACATTAATAAATAAAAAGTTTTTTTTTTTAAAAAAAAGATTTTTGACAAATTTTACTAAAAATTTGAATTAAGAATAAGAATACAGAAAAATTTTTGAATTGAATAAGAATAATCAGCATAAACATTTTTATAACATAGATGAAATACTCAGGGTCAAATATTTTTTTTTTTTTTTTAAGTTTTAGAAATTCACATACTTATAGGCATTGGAAAATTATCCATCATTTGAAGACCTCCAATAACTAACAGATTAGGTTTAAAATTTTCCACTTCATTTATAAAAGTAGCCAATGAAGACAATTGTGGATTTTGATGATCATTGTGAACAATAAAGCTAAAATAAAAGATTACAAATTAAAACAATATTTGCAATAAATATAATGGAAATATATATATGCAAATATACTGTATTGTCAACATACTATAAATTTTATCATTAATCAAAACATTATGCAGTAAGCTTTTCAAAATAATTTGGATAAAAACAAGACACTGAATATTTCATCTGTCATGATTGGCAACTATGTAGACATCAAAATTTTAAGAGTTTGACACTGAATATTGGATAATAGTCTAAACTTATTGAAAGACATTTGAACATTCTTATCTTGCCTTTTGAAATTTTTGATAGATAATGGAAAGTATTCATGAGTCACAAAAAAAGTTAAAAAACTCCCAAGCACCCACTTTGAAAGATAACCATGTAAAAGGCAGAAAAGCAACATCCATTTCCCACTGTTCAACAGTGGATGAATTTGAATTCAGGAGCTTCTATTCTGAAGAGTATGATGTTATCTATAGAACATGACAAGCTCAGTGATAAATATTAACTGCACTCTGTAGATATATTTGACATCACAAAATACAAAGCAGTTTTTAAAAATTGTAAATTTTCAAGTTGCAGATATAAAGTGCAAAAAAGAATGAAATTTCTTGAAAAAATATTAATTTCTGCAATCGATGTGTTTACTGGTGCATCATTTACTTCAATACAATAAAAGGTACAAAAAATTTTATTTTTTTTAAAAAAAATATATGCAAGACAATTTCTAATGTTTTAATTTGTATTTCAACATTAACACTTTCTTTAATTTATATAACAAATATCCATCAATTGTTAAATTTTTTTATAAGTTAGTACGAATACTAACATTGATTGAACTGTTGATTCTCATTGTGATTAAATATAACAAATTAATATTCTAACACTGAAATTGATATATATATAACAAATAACGTGTCAAAGAACTTAATTATTGAATTTGATCACATTTTCATTATTATTTTTTATTAAATAATGTAAATGAAACACTTAAAATGAAGACAAAATCTCAACATTTTCTAGCGTAAAAACTGTTTCCAGTGCAGTTCAAATTTTAAATTGGTTTTTTAACCATAAGAAAATACAGAACACAATTATGTTTTGCAAAAATCAAACAATCATGCCATTTTTTTTTTTTTTTTTTGAAAATAATTTTGTAATTACACCTTTCTTCTGTTTAAGTTTTACTTAAAAATTTTTGTCCAATAAATTAACTGACAAATTTTTATTTTTGACACAAGGAATAATTTAAGAATTTAATTGGAATCCTTTTAAGAATAGCTCATTTTCAGAACTTGTAAGCATGCACACACTTTTTTGATAATATCCAATATAGTGACCACTCTCTCGAGTTTTTACTCTGGGCTGCAGAAGATTGTTATATCGATCTTAAATAGTAACAAATTTGTCTTAAATAATGATTAGTACCATGGTAAATTTGAAATGAAAATGTTTTGATAAGTGTTATAGGTAGAAATTAATGCAGTATAGTGTTTATATCTATTAATTAAAACTGTTTGTTGAATGGAAACAAATTCTGTTCATACATAACAATTACTTATTTATTAACTAAATTCTACTTATATAAAATAGTATATATTGCACTAAACAATTACACCAAAAGTAAATAATGAAAGTAATTACTCTCTTAAACAGAAGAAAATATAATTGTGGTATCATATATGTTCGGCATATCATATAAAATCAGTTTCTATTTACAGCAGCAAATATTAGAATTATGATATCATGCATAAAGTTTAGTGAACTATATGATTATATTAGTTCTTAAAAAAATATTTATTATTTCCACGACTGATAAGGACACTGTTATTCTTTATAAAAGTTCAGCTAAGCACAATAAACAACGAGGCATTTAAGTATTGCAAAAAGGAGTTTATGTAAATCACACATTACCAATGCATCTCTTCTATATAATAAAATCATTTCAATAAAAAACAAACATAAAAAGAAAAATTAGGTTATCAGTTTGGTGAATTAAAAACAAAATCACTATTACAATTTAAGAAAAAATAATTAAAATACAAACAAATTAATTATAATTCTAGTTTAATAATTAAGCCTTTGATTTCAAATGTTGTTTAATAGAAAAAAATTTACATCTATATAGTTAACAAAATATAACGTAAATTCAATCTATATTTTAAACTTAAAAAATATACTCAAAGAGTAAAACAGCAAAACTTAATAAGATAATTTAAAAAAATTATCAAGACTGTTGCCTTTTGTTTCCATGGCACATGCTTAAAAGGCATTTAACACTAATTTTTGACCATATGTGAGAGGTAAAATTCAATATTGGTGTATAATATTACTTATGTTTACCACATATTGGTTATGTGGACAAAAAGTATATTTCAGAAAGCTTACATTCTACAAAATAAAATCTGAAAGACAATTTATCAGTATAATTAAATTTTTATGCATATGCTGAATAACTGTTTTCTGTAGAAAATAATTTAAATTGTAACTAATACAAATTAAAATGGAATTTTGAATATAATGGTTTATTTCCCCTATTTATTGAGTACTTTTTGTGTTGCTGTTGCACCAGGATATTTCCTGCACTGAACTCAGAATTGGGATGTACTAATTAGTGGAAGAAGGTGGATGGGAGTCTTTGTAATTTAGAAGCAGGAATCAAACTGAAGACCACCAATTACTTGCAATCTCCCAACCCCAGATGTATAATTTCACATGAAGGACATTGTGATCATGACATTTAATTTGCCCTAGTTGTCTTCAGTGAATCTGGTTAAGCTGGGATTTGAACTGTGATAATGAATCACATCGACCTTTTGATAGTGAGAACAATAATATGATCTTCCATTAATGAGAATGACACCCTAATGAACCAGACCATAGTTGCCTTGTGCTTTTTGTAAAATTAATCATGTTTTTTACTTTTTATAATTAAATTCTAATATCATAATTTATACACTCTTTCAAGCATGGATTCTAAAATTAAAATCTATATGTCACATTGAATCATGATTTTTCTTCCAGTGTTCAATTTAATTATTTCTTCTGATTTTACACTTTTAAAAAAAAGTGAATAATTCTATCATTTTAATAATTAAACTAAACTTAGTGGATACAAATCCCTTGGGGCAAGGCCTACAGTGCCCATATCTGTTTTTTTGACAGATTTGGGCTGCAAAGTGTATGCCCCGTTTGAATGGTCAACCTAACGCAAAATCCACAGTCTTTAATTCCCAAACATGCTTGGTATATAAATTTATTAATATAATTAAGGAGTGAAAGGTTGAGTTGACCTTGCCCAGTCAGAAGACTGAAGCTTGGGACTCGTAGTGTTATCACTACACCACCAGATTTTTTTTATAATTAATTATTTTAATTTTTAAAATTATAATACATAATATGTATATGCTACATATTAAATTTAATGTAATACATTAATTACAATTTAGCAAAGGACACTAAGACAATAATGATAGATACAGACTCTATGTAAATATTAATAATTACATAGAAATACAAATGAGTCTAGAAAACAAATCCTTGTCCTTGAAACCTGTTTAAGTGGTTAATTATTATTAGTTTTGTCTATTTTTTTGAACAAGTCTCTTTCTGCACAGCAAGATTAATTTGTCTATGGTTAAATAAGGAAAAAAAAATCCAAATTAAAAAGATTCTAGGACAATTACCAAATAAGTATTCTTAACAAGGAGAAATGACTTTCTTGTATTGAAATAAAGATAAAGCTAGAAAGATCTGCCAAACATTATAAATAACATAAAAGTCTAACTAATTTGTTCATTTAGATAATGAATGGTTGAATAATAACATTCATCTCAGATTCATCCAAATTTTTGAAAATTTTAATTGTTCAAGTGTTGGCATGTAAAGGAACTTATTGATAAATAAATTTTCAAATTTTAGTCAAAGAAGCAAAATAACATTCAACAGATCTAACAAATAAATTATAAATAGCCCAATTGCAGAGTAATAGTTCCAATATGCTCACCGATTAGCTCTAGGTGGCACAAAAGAACCCCATTTTTGGCCTGAAGGATATTCAAGAAGTAAATGCACATCATCTTCCTTGACAATTGGTCCTGAAATTTGTATCCCGTTTGGAAACTGTTTCTCCAAATGAGATGAAACTTGTGCTCCTAATAAAACTTTATTCCAACCTTCTTTAACAAATCTTTTGGCCATGACTGGAGCATTTCCACCAATAAGGTGACGAGAACTAGGAGCTTCTTTAGCTATTTGCACTATTTCCTTAAATAAACTTGTATTTGATATAAATCTCCTAGAAAAAGAAAGAAAATATGTTTAATGGAAAACTGATAACTTATACAGAATGTATTTAAGGAAGTTTTGAATATTTAAAAGCTATATTATGAAATATTGATATTTTTAGAATATGGAATGAAAAAGTATCAAATATGTTATGAACACAATAAATTGTGATAAATATTCAGTAAAAATAATGATATTTTTCAGTTTACTGTAAAATAAGTTTTTTTAATGATTTTAGTTTTGCATTTGATATTTTTTTTCCTATTTAAAAGGTACAAAAAACACTATTGTTAATTATAAATCTTTTGTTAATTGAAACCATTCTCTGGAAATGCTATGTACATTCTTGCAAACATAGCAGTCAAATAAAAATGCATAGATGGCATTTGTATGAAATCCTGTCAGCCAGGAATAATAAAAAAAATAGCATCAAAGAATGTGAGCTTTCACCAATAATAGAAAACTATAACGAATACATGGCTTTTGCTTAGTCAAACCATTCATGTTTCTTTAATAAGAATTAAGTTTTAATAAACAAATATCCTTTTGATAAAACTTAGAGGATTACAATATTGTTTTTTTTTTTTACTACACTTTAATTTATTTATTGTAGATGCCAAGAATTAATAATTATGAAATGGGTCATATGGTATTTTTCTTTTAAGAGATTTCCATTTGAATAAATTTTTCGTTGATGTTGTTAAAATAATGAATTTAAAGTACCTTTACACCTAAGCACTATTTAAAGTACCTTTGTTATTTTTGCAAATGAACAGTGTCATATTTTTTTAATCACATGTTTTACCTTTTATTTTAAACCTCCTTATATATACATTGAGGAACAAGTTGGTTGGATTTATGGCACAAGGTCCAAATATGAACATGCTGCACCACTGAGGAACAATATGAAAAGATATATTTGGGCCAATTTTCACGGTAAATAGAATTTTACACAAATACCACAAGACATATTTATTTTATTTAACATTGCTTGTGAATATGTAATGAAAAAGTAAAGAATATTGAATGTAATTATAAAAAGTGGATTGATAACTCTATCAATCCACAAGTACTGAAATGCAGTAAAATTTCAGTTAATGCAATTTAGAAGATCGCAAAATTCTCTTACATATTAAATATACATTTGGATGGAATTTTACATGGACTGTGATATTCTTTTATTATGCTAATATTTTATGTCAAGAGTTAATAAATTATTTGTAATAAGAACTTATATTTATAATATCTATTTCTTAAAATGTTCTATGATTTAAAGTTAATTTAAATTTTTAAGCAAGCAATCGTTGGTTCAGGCAGGACTTTCAAAAGAAGAAATAACTTTAATATTTTCATGAGTAGAAGCAATTTATATAAAAGAAGTTTTAAGCATTACCAATATTAAAAATTTTAGATTTTCATGATTTCATTAGTAAAAAATGATTTAAGATAAAAAAAAAATTAAATAGTGTCACAATTTTAGACAAAGTTTTAGATTGTAACAATTGTTTCAATCTATTTATTTAAAGTCTGATACATTTCTCTTAAGAGACTATTTAAGAATATAAATTATTATATATTACAGCCTCCAATTTGAAGTATCTCAAAATCTAAGGACAGTCATACTTTTTGGACTGGAAAAAATTTAGATAAAATTTAATTTAAAAATTAAGGAAAGTTATTAAATTATAACTTAAGTTCTTAGATTGCCTTAGAATAACATTTTATACACCTATATTAAATGAAAATTTCGTAATTTATAGAAAATCAATCATAATTAAAAGACACTAATGAATATAAGTAATTTTATAAGTTAATTATAACTTGCTAACTATAACTTAACAGTATTTGGGGCAATATTAAATAGTTCCTAAAACTAATAACTAAATTAAATATAAATTGTAATAAAATATATAAGGATTATAGTAAATTTTATTCATTTATCTGATTTTTATAAATAGATGAATAATTAATTATTATGGGTAATTTTTTTAAACTGAAATCATGTTAAAAAAATTTATTTAAAATAAATTTATGATTATAGTTAAATGTTGTTAAAATTGCCACAATTAATATAGCAGTTTTGTTAAATTTAAACATACAGTGAAAAAAATAACAAATTTTATTTTCAAATAACTTTGCTACTTTCAATGGTAAAAGCAGAATTTCCTATTTTTGTCCACTTACAGGATATTTGAATAAATCTGAATTTTTAAGTTATATTTAATTAAATGTTCATTAAATTTCATTTCTAAAATAGAATTTGAGATTTTTTAGAACAGTTTTATAGAATTTTCTCTGGTATCATATTTAGTCCTTATTAAATCAAAGAAAAATGTCTTGGAATATTTTCAGTCAATAAAAAATTCCTTGAAATTGCTTATTTGATTTTATTAAAACAATAACTACTTTAAAAAAAAGCACATATTTAAAATAAATAAGTTGTAAAATTCATTATCCCAATTTAAAAAGGTTTTTTAATTAATTAACTCTTATGATAATCCAAACCTGAAAATTTTTCTAATATATTTCATCAGAATTATACTTCCTTTAATCTGCAACGCATTGACAATTATGGAAAAAAAATCCGCAAATGGGAGTTAAATTGAAAATAAATCCAGTTAATAACAAGAAAAATAAATAATTTTAATATTCGTATACTTCCAGTGAAATTGGTGAGGTGTTCATATCAGCATCGTGTTGCAAATATTAATGGAAATAAAATTTTAATTATGTGGGTGCTAAATCGCAATTAAAAAAATCTGGAGCATTTTTTATTTTGCATCGTTTTTATTGCTCTATAATATATTTCTGCTTAAATAACATATCAAAAATAACTTTCGTCTTACTCAGCAGCGGCACCATGCCGGTAAAAGTATGCGAAGACTTTTAAAAATTGCTCTTTTGTAGAAATGGAATAAAAGTGTTCAGGATGATCAGGCGCAGAATCAAAAATGATTTCATTGCTCTGAACTATAATATCTTGACAAGAACCAAATCCAACAGCAACTCTAACATTACTATCAACGGGAACTGATCTTTCTTCGCTAATCATGGCAGACAAAGTTTCTTCTAATTTTCCAGAATTAATTTCTACTTTATATCTGTTATATAAATAGGCAACAAAAATTAATGCAATAGAAATAGCTGCTCCAAAAGATAGTTTGGAAGCTATAGTCATCATACGCTTGTTGAATTTCATGTTTAAAAATTTCCGTTCTTTTCCTCGATCCTTCCTCTTTTTATTGCGGGCATTCACCATTTTTTATCTCTTATATTTCTTAAATATTTTAATTAAAAATCAAAATAATTGAATAGTCATTATTGACACACGTGCATATAAGATGTTAATTAATTCAAGAAGAAAACACGAAATATCAAGCAGAAGCAGACGTCGTTTTGTTTATCTTCTACCCTCCCTCCAATGCCAATCTTTTCGAGTTGTTCTCTTCTTCAAATTTTCTAATTAAAAATAAAAATCGATTTTGATTAACTATTATTTTATTAGTACTAAACGCTTAAATCTTTCATTTATATTTTTCTTGCTAAGTAATTCAATGTGGAATATGCAAATATATTATTTTGTTTCAAAGTATACATAGTTTACTGCAACTATTACTTCTATTTATACTGCAAAGTCAAATTTGTTGACATCTGGTGATTTCGCATGTTGTTCAGCGCTAACGTTTTGAATTCAACAAGCTGTCTGTGGACTTGATTATCAAATGCCAGTTCTTAGGTGAGTTCTGCGTAGCAATTAATTATTAGGAAAAATTTTGCAGCGGCAAACTTTCATTCCCTTTTATTAGTTTTGAGTTGTTTCTTTTTCTTAAATTGTATCATATATATTTGATACAAGTAAGATATTTATGGAATTTTCTCGATAAAAGTACTGCCGCTAATTTAAATTAATTACTACAGTTTAGATAGTTCCATTTTTCCAAAATTAAAGTAATTCAGAAATAATTGATTTCCATTCTATTCTTGCAATATCTCATTTAAAGCTCAGCTAAGAAAAAATATTAATAATCATAGTGAAAAAAAGTTGTGTAAATAATATCGATTATTAATACATTTTAAAGTTATTATGGAAAGGGCTTTAAAGAATTTAAGGGTGACGGTGCTCCTTGGTTTCTAATTTGGTGGCGATTAGATGTGCGATGTTGAATATGATATTAAATGTTTCTACTAAATGTGTATCATTATCTAGTGTTTTTGGTTCCATTTTGTTTCACCAAACACTTTTGATGACAAAAAATCGCCACTTTTCGCCTAGAGGCACCTTTATATATTTTTCCTGAATTTAAGAGAAATATGAAAAATAATTGATGTAAATTATTATCTAGTGCATTTAGATTTAATACCTGTATACCAATATATCAACTGATATTTTTAAGTCTTATTCACACTAGATATGTTTTAATTTTAAACAAAGTTGAAGTAACAAGATGACTGGAGCTTGTGTTCTCTTTAAGATCAGTAACACTTATGGATATATTGATGCATATAATTCCGTTCAACATAATGTCTGATATTGCCATGGAAAGACAAGCCTTAAAGACCGTGAAAATTTAAAATAACTGCATAAATATAAATAACATGTAAAATATTGAAATTTAAAAAAGTTATATTTTAAATCGTAAAGCCTTGTAATCAATAAAATGCATTGTTAAATTAATGAGATTTATTTTTTCACTTTAAAATAAGATAGTTTACAAAAACTTGCTGAAAATTCAAGAAAATTCAAAATTGTATGCTGGTTTTTACCAAATGAAATTTGTATTTTGAATTTGGAAATTAATCCAAATTCAGTGTTATGTATGTGGATATGAATTACTCTAAACACGCAAGAAAAAATTTAAAAGTATTCTAACTGTACAATTTAAATAAAAAAGATTAAACTTTTACTTTAATCCTGAAATATCTTAAAATCTATAATATGTATTGTTAAATTAATGCAAATATGTAACATTCAATACATTATATATTTGCTTATTTACTATTAAAAATTTTGAATAAAATTTTTCATTTCTAAATTAACATTTGATTTTCTAAAACCTGCAAGTTTTAAACTTTAATTTATAAGTCAAAATTCATTATACATATCATTTAATATTCACAGATAAAAATAAATAAATATGTAAATTTCAGGAAAGGTACTGCATATACATTTCTAGTGATACATTGATGAAACTTACGAATTTGAGTGAACACTGCTTATAAGATTTCCCTATCAAGCTGGAAAAATATATCACTAATAACTTTAAAAATATCTCCTTTCATAATATACTTTTATGTTTTCCTATTTTGCCATAGTGCTTCAAAATTTAAAGTTTTTCAGCTTATTTTAAGCTATTTTTACATCATTTAGAAATACCTATAGATTGTAACATCTGTATAATTTATTAAGAGATGAAATTTATGTTTTTGTGTATATGTATTTAACAATTATTAAACAAACTTAAAGTTGACTCGTCAAAAATAGTTTAAATAAATGCATGAAAAAACATAGTATTTATAAAACAGTTGCTGCTATTATTTTGAGATAAATGCCATTTTCATTGAAAAATAAATGTCCTATAACACACATATTGTAATCTATGTGTAACATTTTTAGGGTACTCTATATTGCCATATTTAAACAAAAGTGATAATTTACATACTTTGTTTAGTACAATTAAACATAAAAAGGACAATTACTTTTATCATGAGAAAATGGAAGATGTAAAGCTTCTTTATATCAAGGATTCAGGATGGCAGAAGTCTAAATTGGCTCCCTTACTACAGATCTTAGCTTATATTGATAAAGGAATGACCTTCACACACACCTCCTAGGCTTGATCAAACCTGTTGCTAGAGTGAATTAATATAACAAAAATTATTTTTATCCGCTCATACCTCATTAAATTTAAATTCAATTCTAAATATATTAAATGTTGCTGAATATTTTAAAAAGCTTTTTAAATCAATTTTTCTGGTTTACAAAAGGATAGGATTTAATAAAATTATAATTTCCTCAATGATTAATCAAGGATTTCCTTCCATTTAAAAAAATTATTTTAAGTTAAATTCTATATTTATTAATGAAATTTTATATTTATCTGATCCTGTAGTCCTATGAACTATATTTCATTGTGGAATAAAAAATATTAATTCTGTAATCCTAAACTTAACCAAATTAAGAAGCAGGAGTTTTTGACGTAAAATGTTTGTCTGCATCTACTTGTACTTAACTCTAAGATTTCATATTAAGCAGGACTTATTTACCACTTTCTTCATATTCATTTTCATCTATTTTTCACAATTTTTGTATTTATAATACGAGATGTATTTTTAATGTTTTCACACTCTTATAATGTTATACTTGTAAATTTAATTTTTTGTCCAATATAATTTATACTGATGTAAGCAAAAGTAGTGAAATTTTTATTATTTAAAATTGCGTAAACTTGTATTTTTTCAAAGGGGAAAATTGCGTCACATTATATTTTTTCCAGGCTATGATAAAATTCTGTGTGTTAGTGTTTATGAAAAAGTCTATTAAACATTTTTAATGAACAAAGAGACCATTTACGTTTCGAAATTTTTTACAGAATTTAGTTATTTTCATGTCACAATTTTAAAACAAATCATCTTTAAGCATTTTGACTAAGTATTGGGAGGAAGTGATCATTCCACATTGTGTAAGTTCGTTTTATGTTGGATTAATTAATTCAGATCAAACATGTGTTTAGAAATCACAGGATTACTACTTTAAATTTATTTTTGAGAAGGAAAATAATTATCTCTAAAATATCAAAAGCATGTTTCTAATTTAAGAATTTGGATTATAGGATTAAGGGTCTCTAAAATGTTTAACTTGGGCTTTATTACTCATTCCTCATCTAAATTCCAATGGAAAAAACTTATACCGAGTGATCAATTTTAAAAAGTGTACCCGTTGGTTTTTCTTATTACTCTTAAACCTGATGAATGTGACAACTCATCTAACATTGCAGAATTGTTTGAACCTCGTTTAAAAACAGGAAATAATTTTAAACAATATTGGACTATTATAAATTTATGCGGTAAAACAGAAATGGAGGTGCACGATATGTTGCTTAATCATATTATAATTTTATTTTTGGAAAACTTAATTAAAATCAATTTTTTTACATTATCGTTCCTATTAATTTTAATTATCCTTAGAAAACACCCTGCTGGTGTCTTGCTTTTTGAGGGAACTAGAGGTCGACAGATTTTATTTCACGCTTCGCCAGTGGTCACCTTAAGGGACCTTAAATATGTACAGGGTCAAAAGACTTTTAGTCTGTTCACAAAGTGTAAAGCTGAACAGGCATCGCCTGAGGATATCTTGACCTTGAAATTCGACTTGGAAGACATTTTTTCAAAGCCCCTTATGCTTTTGGATTTCCTGGCTGTTTATTGACTTGGGGAGTTCGTCTAGTATTGGAATTGGACTATCTGGGATTAGTAACAACAACGTTAATATTAATTGGTTGAATTGATTTTAATTTGCAGAAAGTAATTGACCATGGCTCCACCAAATACTTGATTATCCATCCGAGACCCAAAAAGAGGACTTGACGGTAGCACATACAGTCGCGGTAGATCTGTTAATTTAAAATTTCAAGAATCATCACGAATTTCTTTTTTAATTATTTTTAAAAACTCCTAAAAAGCTGAGAAATGTGCAAATTTCTAAGAATTATTTCAAAGATTTATAATATTTACGATAAAATGTCCGTGATATTGATAATGATAAAAATACTGTCAAGTTTTTACATGTATAGGAGCACATTATTTTAGTTCTTTATCATTTTGGGGCCCTTTGAGTCGCGGGGCTCCGCTGCATAGCAGATCGCCGGCGCTGCTAAATTTACTTCTTTATATCGCTGATTTCATTTAAGGACATGAAAAATTTAACGGTTGTCGCAGAAAGAACATGTTCGGAAATGACTTATTTTAAGACTTCATTACATAATAAATTCAATGAAAGAAAAAATCTTGACAATCGGCAAGATATTACACTGCTGCTCTGGATATCAACAATAACATGTCTATGTACAGATTTTGTGGGATTATGGTCTGACGGATAAACAATACACGATTGAGTCTCTGAGAACATCAATACAGTAGACGCTCATTTTTACAGTATCGGCTCAATCTCTGTCGACAGACGAAATTTGAGAAATTGAGTTAAAACGAAATTAAAATTACAGAATTGAACACAAATTTGTAAAAAGATTTTCCCCTTTCTGACGTACGCGGAGGAGAGAAGAATCTCCCCCCTCCCTTTCTTGTCCATACGTACACAGTTCATTTCGGTACCACAGTTTTACCCCCATGAAATGTCTGATATCCATGTGTCATCGGCTGTTGTTCTCGCAATGTCTGGAATGCTTGCACGTGGCGCTTCGTTGCTCAAGAATGTGAATCAAATTCTCAGGCCTTAGATAAAAAAAGAAATCAAATAAACTAATTTTAAAAAAAGAGAAAAAATCTGAAGTTCGCAAAAAAGAGATTTTTTTTAAATGTTAGTTCGCTAAAGGGAGTTAAAATTATCTATAGTGTCGGGTAGGAACTAGCCACCTGTTCATAAAAACGAGCATTACTGTAGCAGCGTGCATAAACTGGATGCATTGTGGATGTTTCACTGTCTTTCTCTTGCGATGTTTCGTGGCTTAAGAAGTTTGTCCATGTAACTGTTTGCTATTTTGTTCAACAGCGACTTAATGTTATTGTTGTTGCTGATCCCTGTTGTCTAGCAGCGCTAGACCAAGTCTATGACATTGCACACTCTCAGGAAATCAATGACCAATAATGGTCGCTCCAGAAGATCTTCTTTATCGAGTCCCAAGCACTCAAGGATATGATCCGGAGTGGCTTGGCTTTTGGAACACTTAGCGCAAATTGAAAATTCCTTTTCTTTGTTGTTAAATGTCAATGATCATCGAAAACGTGTTTTTGTAGTTTGTTCCAGTCTGCTGCACCGGAGGGATAGAGATCGCCGGGAGTAAAGCGACTTAATTGTCTGTTATAAACATGCCTCTTGTGTGACAATGGGTATTTTTACTGACTATTTGGACAATTACCCTGCCTATCCTGAAAAGTCCTATTGCCAAATCTGTATTTTCCCTGGAATTGTTTGTGCGTGCAGTCTCTGTGTAAAACAAAACAGTTACACTCATCAGTTATGACTGTTGAACAGCGGGAGATAGATGCAGGCACTATGGAAAGATTCTGAAGGCTTTCAAGTTTTCATGTCTTGCGGCACATGAACAATATGTATGAAAACTCATTTCAGAAGACAAAATATGCGGTGGATATTAAAAGTTTGATCACATCCTTTTGACTGTCCCCTTGTCTAAGTGTTGCGTCTGAATTTCACCGTAGGCCTTTCTCTTTGAAGTGAAAGATCCGAAATTGATAATATTGCTGTTTTGTGTGATTATCTGCCGAGGAGCGTGCTTCACTGATTTCCGAGTTCGCTTCCTCGTGAGTACAACCTATTATCTGTAAAATGTCGTTTAAAAGAAGGGGCGTTGGGTGATCAAACAGTCTGTTTAATTTTTCACGTTGTAAAGGCACTCATTGCAAGAGACGTGTGTGCAAATGCGTAACATGCATGTTCAGCTGTCGCTGATGATTTGTGATTGCTGATGATGTCGCAAGATTTGATTTGTGGAGTTTAGTAGCCCAAGTCCAATTTGGACAAACTGCGCCAGGCTTTGCATGATGCCTGAATACAGCTCACTTTGAAAACTGCTGCCAGAAAAAAATTCGCTATAGATATACAAATTCCTTATTATGGCTTTAGGATATTTCTGTTTGTGGGGTCAAACGCATCTTCCGTGACAAGCTTTCATACAGAAAATAAAAACGCAATGTCTATTTCACTCTTCTTAACAGTGGTTGGAATCCAACCCGGCGTTATCTTCATTGAAGAATGCATCCTTATTATAAGACCGCTTATGAATTTTAACTGAAGTGTTATCTTTTTTTTTTTTTTGTAAATTAACTTATTTCCCAAAAAATGCCAAGCATTTATTTTCGCTATAAATAAAAGATATAAAACATCTTAATTTTTATTTAAAAATACCGCGATATAATAAATGAAAATGTGATCTTTATATATATATATATATATATATATATATATAAATTATATATTGCATCATAAATTGTTATTTCTAGTTTCAAGTGCAAATTAATTGTCGCATAAGAATTATTTGCGCGGGAGTTGTATACTTCTGCTAATATTTGCACAAAACGAAATTTTTCCTCCCCTCCGGCAGAGTAGCCCCATCTCCGCCGGGGCTCTGGCGTGGTCCTGCTGTATATGGGATTTTCGAGGAAACTCCTGGCTGGCTACCTGGCAGATTGCCACTGACCTTCGCCGGAGAAAAATACAACCAGATCAATATTTCCCGGGATAGTCGCCAAGTACTTCGCCAAATAGAGGAGGGTTGCTGCATCTTGAGTGGGAAGTCCGCCCAGTCAGTTTTCCCTAAGAAATGCGCGTTTTCTCCTGAAAACGCACAATTTAAAAAAAAAAAAAAACTTTTTCAACTTTATCTGGAATGAAATTCGATATAAAATATAAGGGCTTTAATTTGGATGTTTTTTGTAATGGTTTTTGTTTATTTATTTTCTTTCCTGCAGATAAAATTGGTAATTGAAGATAAAAGTTGTTTGTGTTAGCAAATGATTCTTGGATTTTCACAATTGCAAACTTATAAATAACTTTTTCCATTTTCAAAATGTTAAGGTTATTAATATTTTTTTTTTCCTACGCATTTGAAGTTTTGACATTCATTTTAGATATTTTTGATTGCGAAAATAAAAAAAAAATAACTAAGTATAATATCAAATCACATTTAAAAAACAGATTAAATAAATTATTTTAATATTTGATGCTATATAATGACAACATATGTTTAAAAGTAGTGAAAAAAGGTGGATGTGATGTAAGGAAATATATCAAGGTCTCGATGTATTTTTATGCACATCGCGTATAACATAATCTCTTTTAAAATTATCTCTTACACGACTTTACATTTTATTGCATTTAAAACTTTACTGGGAATAGTTTTTTTTTTTTAGTAAGCCATCTTGTTTCAACCTGGAAAACTCCCAAACACGCACTTCGAGAGATAAGCGTGGAAAATGCGCTTCCCGTTGTTCATCAGAGGCTTAGAACGAACCCAGAACTATCCTTTCCATAGTTTTTGGTCTTATTATTCTTCCATCCCATTAGCCCAATTGGCAACCGAATGGTTATTGCTTTGGCATTTGATTCAACAGTTCGAATCCCATTTTAGGATTAGTTGTGTTAGGCATCTACTCTTTAAGGTAGATTCCAATCTAACTAGCACTCAAGTTAATTAGGTGGACAAAAAATGACCATTAAATGACAAACCTCTACTCTACTTCTTATAATGGTGGTGTCTATAATATTGTTATTATATACTGGATAATGTGTAGCGGATAGTTTAACATCCAAAAGCTGATTGAAACATGAACTATTAAAGTACAGGGTGATCATAATTAAACTGCAAATTTAAAAACGGTGTAAAAAAAAAAAAGAACCACTGGTCAGAAAGACCTGAAATTTCACCAGAATGTACTTCAAACAGGGGGATTTTGTTTGGCATGGGAAAAAAATTAGGAAATAAAGTGGCCTATAGATGGCGCTGCACAGGTGGTTATATGCAAATTAACGTCTTGTATAAAATGCTGAGTAGCTTGAATTCTTGTTAATTGTCGATGGTGATGCAACGCCATTTCGAAAATGACCGTATTATCAGCCGACATTTTCCAAATCTCTGGCCGCCACGATCACCGGACATCACTCCCTGTGACTTTTGGCTATGGGGATTTCTGAAAAATGTTGTGTACAGTGCTCCATTAGACACCTTAGTGGATTTGAAATGCCGCATTACTCAGCACGTTAACAACATCAGCACTGATACACTCCAAACTGCAGTGGAAAATACCGTTTTACGTTTGCACCTCCTAACAGAAAATGGTGGACACCATATTGAAAATTTCTTGAAGAAGACTAAGGACAAGTAAAAACCAAAATATTGTTGGCTTTTTCTACGGTTTTTGGCCGCAGGGCAATTAAAAACCGATTTTTTCCTATTCGATGTGGCACCACCTTGTCGCTCTGATTAAGCTTTACACCAAGAATGCCACAACATCTGCCTGACTCACAATAGCACAACTGGTTTAACGTTCAGCTTACAGCCACAACTGATTATCGTTCATGTCAGAATTCATGTAATTAACCTACAGCCGCCTGTGCAGCACCATCTATTGGCCACTTTTTTCCTAATTTTTTTCACACCCCTGCTTGAAGTACATTCTGGTGAAATTTCACGTCTTTCTGACCAGTGGTTCTTTTTTTACAGCGTTTTTAAATTTGCAGTTTAATTATAATCCCCCTGTACTTAAAGTTTTCCGTTAAAAGAAAAGAATTTTTTACGTTTTTATAGGCTGTCAACCGAATGGTTACTGTTCTGGCTTCGGTTTAACAGTTCGTGGGTTGAGTCCCACCTAGGGTATGGATATTTGTAGTGGTTCTGCTGATTAGACAGCGACCACGTTATACTGTAGGTCCCGATCTAATTAGCCTTCGTGTGCAAAAGTAAGCGTTGACAGTGTGTCATTTTTTACTCTTTGGTTGTCTTGTAAAATTTTGCAGTTCCGGAGCATATTTGTTTTTAAATAAATCTTAGTTTAGTAGTAATCTGTTTTGCATGTAGATTTCTAGAATCAACTAATAAATTCAAGATTAACATTAGTTTTAAATTGCCTTCCGAGTAAACATTCACAGATTATTAATCATGGTCAATGATTGGAAGGAAGAAAATCCGGAAAACACCCTAGCACCTACTTGATGAATTTTCACCCCGCGTAGTGGACAATCTAACGATCGACGACCATTGTAAAGCATTTTAATATACCGGGATGACATTTCGTGGACAGAGGGCCGGACTCGTAGGTCGCAAGGGAGAAAACCCGGAAAACTCTCAAGCACCCACCCCGACAGCCATACACGTAGAAGGTAGAAACGCAACTCTCATCTCCCGTCGTTCAATATTGGCTAAGATTGAACTCGGAACCTCATGCTCCACATAGAGCCTTAGACCACAATGAGCTTTATATCCCTGGCGGGTTTGTGTGTATTTAGTTGAAGCTTCCATTGTGCGGAACTTGTGGATATCGAACCTGTGATTTTTCCACCAAAAAACGCAATCCCTGAGCTCCGATTTTCTCATTTGAAAGAACTAATTTATGTGTAATGTCTGAGACAATTTTAGAAATATAGCCAACAGTTTAAAAAAATTTTGCTAAAATGGTAGGGAAAAAAATTTTATTGTGGTCGTTAGCGACTGATGAAATTTATCTGAACTGTTTTCGAGCAATTACGATATCTAAGAGAAGAATGAATTCTGAGGAAGTACAATAAGTCTACGCGTGGATATATTACTGCTAAGTCCGAAGTCTAGTAAACTCTGGGTTATACGTGCAAAACCTAGCTTTTATAAACATTGTTTGGAAAAAGCCCAAAGTATTCTATAATATGATTCTATTTCGGACTTCGTGGTGAAATCTAGGTGTTACCAATACCCTTCTATTAATGCCCGAAACGAGTGATAACTTATAAGTTTTCCATTCTCATTTGAAATGTATTTTGACCTTTTTGCGATTTACTGTTTACTATATTTCTACGAATAGAAGTTTTATAAGTAATTCCTGGTTTCGGGATTTTAGTGGAAGATATCGCGGTTATTTCTAGCTTTTTTTCACTGGAACAGTAAAAGTTCGAAATGGAACCATTAGTGTATACTTCGGACTTTTACCATGACATTTTAAAATCTAGATCTTACCTGTAAAACCAAGCATTTAAACATTTTGGGGTTTATAGTAACATAGCTTATAAATGAGAAGCTCTGTGGATCGATAAAACTGAGTACCAAGCATGTTTGGGAACTACACTGGGAGTTTCATGTTAGGTAGCCAGCTGGTTAGTTAGAATTTGTTGCGCAAAGTAGAGCCTAACTTGGCGTGCGAAGCATATATCGGTTAACATAATTAAACATATGATTTCTTATAATTGTTGCTGTAATATTGTTATTATATACTTCACACAATGTGTATCTAATAGTTTAACATCCAAAAGCTATTGTAAAACGTGAACTATTAAATTTCTTAGTTTTCCGTTAAAAGAAACGAATTTTAATGCATCTTGTGTCTGGCAATGTGGAAGTACCGAACTGTCAATTGAATGGTTAGCTCTCTGGTCTTTGATTCAACAGTTCGTGGGTTCATGTCCCACCTAAGGTATGGAGGCTGTTGCAAAGCTCGGAAATCATGTCCTTATTGACATATTCGCACCTCAGGGTCCTTGGCCGAGCTGGCAGCCGAATGGTTAGCGCTCTTGCTTTCGGTTCAACAGTTCGTGTGTTCGAATCCCACCTTGGGCATGGATGTTTGTAGTGGTTCGGAATCCACTTTAAGCCGTAGGTCCCGATCTAATTAGCCCTCGTGTGCAAAAAATGACCGTTGAGCGACAAACAAACCAACTAACCAACCTCAGGGTCCTTCAAGAAAGCATATGGTCTCTGTAGGTCTTGGATCCATGTGGGCTGTCGAGCCACTGAATTAGTTTATAAATAAAGGAGAGTCCACCATGTACAGAGCCCAATGGTAAGAACACTTTTACTGAGTTCGATTCGAGAAAGGGGTAGGTAGGTGTTGCGCTTTAGATTATTATATTGCATGCAAAAGCTAATCAAATATTTCTGCGAGTACGTACCTCTTATGCAATTACTTTTAATCTTAATTGTTTCCTCTTGAGATAATATTTAATAGCTTCGCTTTTGACTAAAGCACACCGATATTTATCATTCCTTCAAAGAGCTGTGTAAACAGGCGCACATAGCTTTTTAGATATGGCGAAAGAAAGTTTTGTAAGAATAGGTATTTTTTAAATAATTTTTATTGTTGAATGCATTCAAACCTGTTTCTGCGCGATATACGAACATGTCATTCAAATTAGAACAATCATAAAATGATTCTTTCGTTACAGTTGATATTCTGAGTACGCCATTTTATAACGATTCTCATTGGTTTAAAATATCCATGACGTCAGATAAGTTTCATCCACGTCACATCGTATTGAGATGACGTTGTAAATCCGACTTGTCGACGAATTTGAAGTCTGCCTTCATATCGCATTCTTAGAACGGCAGAAAACAAGGCGAAGTTCACCATCGAATATCTGAGAATATAGTGTCGAAGTTCATTTTGTTAATAAAATTGCTTCTTATAGAAGGAGCAAAGCATCCGTTTAAGAGGCCATTTCCCATTAATGCAAGCCAATGGACAGCAGAAAAGCAAAAGATATGACAAAGCATCCATTTTATGATTAATTTAAATCGGCGAGGACGATTTAAATTTTTTTTTTTTTGAAAATTTTCTTAATAGAATTCTAAATTGTTTACAACTATTACGATTATTAATCTCTTGAATCTTAAGATTATTGCCTTGCTTATGCCAATATTAAATTGGACTTAATGTTGTCCAATAGCAGGACAACGCTCTTCGCAGTTGAATGATTCCAGTTCGATACCAACCACTATTAAATAATTGGTGATGTGAATGAATTGGAGCATAAGATTTAGTTTGTGGTTGTTATTTGTGACACTTGAACAAGCCAAGCTCGTTAGAAGACGGCATCGAAATTAAGTCAGATGGGCGCGCCTTTCATTTTAATAAGAGCATCTCGAAGGTAAAAGTACGACTTTGCTCTAAGGCTCCTCTGATAGGTGACACCACCATTCCCTCAATTTTGACCTGGAGGGAATTTTCTCCAGACCATATTACACCTATGGTAACTGCTCAACGACCGACAACAGTACTTTCGATTCCTCAGAGCACGTTTTTCGCATGTACTCGGTAGATCTTTGGCAGGATTAGGAATTGAACCCAGCGCTTCTGGGCGGAAGGCTGATGTCCTAACCTCGAACCAATTCGTTCATGCTTTAAATAGAAAATCTCATCAAGCAGTGTTGAAACTTTTGCTATCTCACTTTATTTGGGGCTGGTATTAGAAATTAGAATGTCTTTAAAAATAGTTTCCAACTATTATTTGCATCATTGAATTGCAATATTTAAATATTTAGTATTTATCTGTACATATTTGTGTGGAGTGTTAATTACTGTCGTGTAACTTGGATCTTATGATCATTTTCTGAACGTGCTCTATTGTAGCATTGTATTATATTTTACTTCATTGAAATAAAATTGTATTCGATATATTAATTTATTCACACACAATAAAAATGTTATTGGATTGAATTACTCGGCCTTAAATGAATTTTTCCCTTTTGGATAGTTCAATTTAAATAGCAATGTTTTAATTTAAGCACAACAGAAATGTTATTAGAAACCAAAATTTATGTTAAGTGCATAACCAAATTTTTTTATCTTAAGTGTATTTTTTCCCTTTGGATAGGTTGCATGTTTAAAAATAACGGTACACTTTGCATTTACTTGATATTTACCTTATTCTTAAGCTTAATAAATAATATATTTTTATTGAATGTAAATTGGTAATAAAAGGAAAAATATTTAATTGGCGACTGTAAAGAAACTTACATACTATATTCTCGTAAATCTGCCTTTTAAAACAATTGAATTATTTTTTTTTCTGCGGGGTTAAAAAATATTTTAGTTATATTTTGGAGATATTATATGAGTAATAAATAAAGTCCTCTCTGACACTGCGAAATTTTTCGGGGCGATAAATTACTAATTTTCTAAATATCGAAAAGCTTTTTGTAAAATTGAAATAAAATGGGTTTATATATATATAATAGGACTATACAAATTTATTGATAAAATTATTATAAGAATGCATTATACTAGGAATTTAGATCATGAGAAACTTTTTTCATAATAAACATAACATTTTTTGTATTAGAAGTGTCCATTTTCGATCTTTCCCATGCCGTAGCCGGTGGTTAACGTCTCTGGTTTTCTGTTCAACAGTTCGTAGATTTAATACTATCTTGTGCTTGCATGTGTGTAGTGGCCCGAAATTCTTTTCAAACTATAGATCCCGGTATAATAAGACTTCATGGGCAAAATATGAGACTTGAGTGGCAAACAAACCATATTCGCTCTCGGCCATTGTTGATCTGCTAAATGCGGACATTGTTTTTCTGTTTTTGCAAGTATGTTTGTCGAAGTGAGTTAGTACCAACATGCTTCCCTATTGCCCAGATGAAAACGTATAGGAGAGTACAAAATACTGTTAAAGGGTGCAAAGTATACTGCGCACTTTGAAGTGAAAGCGTCCTGGTGTGAACAGGACCTGATTTGTAGATGCACTGGTTGGCGTCTGCTGATGTTCTGCTACGTCTCTACACTACTGGAATGAAGCCCTAGACTATGGAGTGTAGGACTTCATCCCACTTCATGTAAGATTTGAATAACAGTTGCATCAACTTTCGGTTTAGGGAGTGGCCTGGTTAGCTAGGGCGCCGTGCTCATTATCAGAACGTAGTGAGTTTAAATCCCGGCCGACCGAAGATCCATCGTATTCGCTAATGGTGGCTGGGGATGTTAAAACTAGGCTTAGTCGCAATGTCCTCCAAGTGAAATGATACCTCTGGGGATGACAAGTCAGGTCTTCTTCTTGATCCCTGCTTCAAAATCGCGAAGACTTCACCTGGCTGCTTCTATTTAACTGGTAGAGCCCAACTCAAGTCTAGGTATACGGAAGCATGCTGGTGAACAACTTTCGTTTTAATGGATGATACTGTTCTTTTCCATATCGATGCCATCCACCCCATTGTCTTGAGAGTTTGTGCGCAGCGGCATACTTCATTGTAACTAGCCCTGAGTTGGGCTGTAACAGTCATGTGGGAATCTTCGTCATTGAGGAGCAAGAAGTATACTCGCACAATAATTGACGTGACATCCACGTACATATCATTTCTCTTGGAAGACATCGCGATCACGACTTATTATGCGTGCTTGAGCAATGTAGGGAACACGGGGGATTTTTAATGGAATCGAGATTCGAATCCCCAACCTTCTATCAACGAGAACTAATCAGCCAGATCATCGCGGCCTCATGTTTGTCGGGGTGCATTCTTTGGACCAAGTTTTTTTGGGGCACATGAATAAAGTGCAATACATCTTGAATGATGTCCACGGTGTTTGCATTACAGCAGCTTTCAGCCTGCAATTGCTCGGTGTCCGCTTTAACCGTAAGCCTTTGAGCGGTGGTCATAAGGTAGCATGTGAACCAACTATTTTCTTTAAAGATTCAAAGCTGTCTTGTGCAGAACTGTATGCGATTCAGTAAACTTCCTATTAAATTATATCCAATTTTTTTGGCTCCAGGACTTTAGTTAATTTTGAATCCCAAAATATATATATTGATTCATAAAATCAATAATTATGAAATAATTTACAATCAGCTTGGCTTAGTGGTAAGATAGCGCTCTTCTGAGCAATAGGTCCTGGGTTCCATTTCACACATTGTTGAACGGTGAGGGATGTATCTGTGCTTCTTTTCTTGTATTCATGTCTGTTAAAATGAGTGTTTGGGTGTTTTCCAAGCTTCCTCCCTTGAGACACGTGTTGTTATTGTTACTTATGACACTTGGACAAGCCAAATTCGCTTGCGAATGTAAGTCAGTAAGATGCGTCTTTCGATTTAACCAGAGCACCACAAAGGTGAAAGTGCGACTTAGCTCTAAACTTTTCCGATAGATGGCATATAGCTAGAGAATCCTCTCCCTCAATTTTGTCTTTCTTCTGAAGGGGAAGAGGAGGAAATTTTCTTGAATAAGGCCAACTACCGCTTATATACGGCCAACCTACAACCTCGCTTTACATGGTTGATATTAAATTGTTTTACTGTCTATTACGGGACAAATTTAATTACTTTAAAAGTTACGCGAATATAAATAAGTGCATTAGTTTTATTTCAGTTATTTAATATGTGTGCTCTGTCGCAGCAAGGATATTTAATTTCAGAATCGGTTTAATGAGACAAATGTACCCTATCATCGTGATCTAGTTGTAAAACAGCGCTCGCCAGAAGGAAAGGTCTCAAGGTTCGATACAAACCACTGTTAAACAATGGGAAATAGATATTGCATTTCTGCCTCCTACACGCATATTTGTTGAGATGAGTGCTTGTGATTTTTCTAGGGTCTTTGCGACTTAGGAAAACACCTCCTAAAAAGCAATTTACACGATGGGTATGAACGCCTCATTATGGCTTTCGGCCGCTAGCTTTAACATTCATGGGTTTGTCCATTTTAAGTCGGTAGTGAGATTACTTATTGAAATTCTCAACGCAGACTACAAGCTGCTGACTGACATGGCCGTGCTAAGGTAAAATACGAGACAAATCTTTGGTTTCGCACTGGAAAGAAGACAAATTTTTGTGACTGTCTTAACGAATTATTATTTTCCCCTTTTGAAATTACGAAACGTCTCGAATTGTTAAATCATATTTCAAAACGATAGAAAATATGTGTGCTTGCCAGTGAATTTCATCTTAATTTCCTTTATCTTGTTTTTTCATGACTTTCATAGATTGCCCTAAATGTGAACCAGAGACATACGAGCGAGTTGCCAAAATTTCTGCCATCGTGTGAAATAAAGAAAGTGCGTCAGCTATTTTTAATCTCTTCGAGAAGAGAAATTTAATACTGATATTATTACCGTTGATATTTATTCGGTTTGTATTATTCTTATGTAAAATGCGAGAAGTATTTTGAACAATACACAATGTGAAATAATATTGGATTATATATATGAGAAACACAGATTACGACTTGATTGTCGTTTTATTCACTTTCTGGATATATGACCTTGAATTTTTAAAAAAAAATATTACAAAATTATGATAAGTTACGAGATTTAATTGTAGAATCACAAAGAATTTTCGTAATTGTATTACTGCTGTAGAACAGAAAAATAATTTTAGAATTCAGAAAAAAATATTCCCTTAACACGCAACTTCTGTTTATTTTAAATAAGTTTTCTTCAGAATTTAAACAAAATTTTTGTTAAATCTTATAATTTGTAAAATACAATCTACTGTAATTCCAATATTAATTTAAAATCAAGTGATTATATCTATGTACTTGTTCTGAGCAGTTTAAAGCTTTAAACTCAGAAAGTATCCAATCGAATTTCTTATGCCTAACTAGAATATTATTTGTAGAAGCCAAAATTAGTGTTTTTAATCTATGTAGAATATTATTAATTTTTTTAAATACATTTTTTCCAAATTTTTATTCAACTTATAATAACCTAAATTGTGTTTATATTTTTTTACTGCAAAATATCTTCATTTTAAATAAGCTACTCTTTTTTCATTATCGTTTGAATTATATTTTAAAAGTTAGAAAGCGCTGCTCACACAAACTTGGTTGTTTCTCCATCCAGATGTAAAGTTTTTGAAACATTTCTGGCATCGAGAAGATTGTTTTGCCTCTACACTTTTTATAAGCTGCGATGTTATTCATTTTTATATTTATACGTGTATATTGCATCTTAAGTCGCACATGTGTTCAATATAGAATAAGATTTTCATATACGCAGATTGAATGAAACGTTACGTCAGAAGGCAATTATGCTTGACATTTTAATTAAATTTTTTTCTTCTGTTTAATAAAGTGAATTAAATTCTCTCCTTAAATATAAAGCAATGCTCTTTGATTGTCATTTACAATTTTAACTTAATTATTATGAAAATTATTGAACATTTTATTTAAATTTTAGAAAAGGCTTTGTTGCTTACTTTGCACTTTTCGCACCGCACTTTTTAAATCAATATAAAGTTTAATTTGATTTAACACACACCAAATTAAACACCACGCTGGAAATTATGTTCGCATTGCCTTCTTGGAACTGATTTAAAGAATATTAGTTTCGGTTCTACAACTTATTTATGGTTCCTCTTGATATTATAAATCATGTTTTTGAATTTTTTTTTTTTAAGTTGATTAATTTTTCCTCAAATTTAACATAGCCATGGTTTGCTCATGCTTTTATAAATAATTTTGTTTAATCATTTTTTTTTCTCAAATTTCGTTTGTTTTAAATTTATTTTGATTTGCTTCAGCCATTACAGCAAACACTGACAACAATAGACGATAACAAAATTGCGCTCTAAATAATTTGAAACGTATTTAAAGTCAGTTCTCTAAATCGATTTAAAATAAATCAGTTCCTACACTTGCTTAAATCACAAATTTCCTCCGTGTGAAAGTTTAGTCTACACGCATTCAAAAGCACAACGCAAGTGGAATATAATCAAGCATAGATTTATATAATTTATTAAAACGTTTTGTATATATACAAAATGTTCCTTTAAAAATATCTTTCTTTTTCACAACTCTTGCTGTTAATAAATTCTGCTTTCATTTTAAATTTTAATTTTAGATTTTATTAGCTATTGCTTATAAATTCACAATAACTTCTTGTGTTGTTGTTATTTATGACACTTGGACAAACCAAGCTTGCTCTGCCAACGGCTATGTGAATTTAAGTCAGTAGGGTGCGTCTTTTGTTTAATCAGAGCAATACGAAAGTAAAAGTACAATTTTTTGCTCTAAGCTCTTCCAATAGATGGCACCACCAGAGGATCTACTCCCTCAATTTTGACATTGATCTGGAGGGGGAGGAAATTTCCAGACCATTTCACCCATGGTAACTGCTAAGCTACCGACCACTTGTAAAACCGTATTAAGATCTTACTGAGTTTTTGTGGTATGAAACATATAAACGGGACTTATTTTTTATACATTGTTTTTTTTATCAGTTTTATTATGCATTACAAATTGAAAATTCACCAATAAATATGGAATGATGCGCCACTAAGTACAATAGTTCTAATGAACCTCTAATTAACAAACACTCAACATTTTACGAACTAGTGGCTATTTCTTACCCTGACAAAGACACAATAATTTTAACTCACATTTACAAACAAAAAATAGAAAATTTTACTTTTTCTGACCAAGTCTTCCTTTTACTGTGATCTGTTATTTTTTTCAAATTTTTATGATTGCTTTTTATATTGTACCTGAGAATTCAATTCATTTTTGAGTAACGAAGGTACGCACGAGCATTCCAGACATTATGGGACAATAATCGAAGAGCCATATGGATATCGGACATTTGATGGGAAGGAACTGTAGTGCCGAATTCATATTCGATGTTTCCTGTGCGTAAGGACACAATCAGGGGGGAGGGAGAATTCTTCTCCTCCGCGTGCGTAAGAACATAGAAAGGGGAATAAAACTCTTAAAAGGTTTCTGCTCTTGTTCTGTACAGTGGGTGATCAGTTAACGAACATAATCCGTTACAAGATTATGTTCGCTATCCGAATTGTTCGTTAACCGATCATCGATTTACCATAGATTTTTTTTTTTTGTGAAATTGGTTTATTTGTTCTGACGACCTTAAAAGGATATGTGATTTTCTTAGTAAATTTATTAAAAAAATAATACGTGTATAGTCTTGCACATTAATCAGTCCTTTTCATTTTTTGTTTATGGGGCATTAAAGAGCATGTCCAATGTCGATTGCTTTTCTCTCTTAAGATTTTCCGGAAGTGATTAAGAGCATTGTTGTTGTAAAGATCCCTAACTTTATTGATGGTGCCATTCTAAGATCATTGCTCTAACATTCTCCCACTTACAACGAATGAACGACGGGGGGGGGGTGCTCAAAATGAAATCAATTTCTATATTTTATTGATAATTTATTTTTCGAGTATAGAACATTAAAGTTTAATAAGCAAGCAATATAATTAAAAAGAGATGATAAACGATATTTTGTCCGTTGGGTTTGGCAACCCTGCACATCGTGCTCCGAGATCCGAGAAGTGTTCGTTATAGTTCGTTATCCAAATATGTGTTCCTTGTCTGATTTGTTTACAGTCTGAACTGTTCGTAACCAATAACTCATTGTAGTTGGTTTCGTTTCATTTGGACAACTTAATTTATGAAGTTCCGTTTCTTGAGAGAAATTTAGCCGATTCCGTTAAAAACTTGTTGCAGTTGAAGGAACGAACGTGTTAATCGGTTAAGGCAAATAAGAAAATTTTGAAAGAAATAGACGAAAAATATTAAATAAGATGAAATTGTTCTTTAAAATTCCATATTTATTTGCAGTCTCTACAATTTTTAAAAAATTCAAAAAAAAATAATAATAAATAAATAAATAAAAGTCGATGTAAAAGGAAACAGTAACATCAAAAGTGTCCCTCTCGATAAACATTGTTGTAGAAAGGCAAAACATTCCAAACTGGGAAAAACTTTGCTTGTGCTTGGCTGAGAAAAAGGAGGGGAATGGACATTCCTGTTGACGGTAATGCTATTAAAGAGAAACCCAACTGCTTTGCTATAAAGCTGAACATAAAATATTTCAAAGCATCAGGCGGTTAGCCACAAACATTTATAGCAAAACCTGGTTTGAGCTTTAGAACATTGTGTGAAATAAAATCAAAATAAAACTAAAGTGTTGTTTGAATATTTATTATTAAATATTCTGCATGCTTCTTATAGTGCCTTGTAAATAATTCTTTGTAATAGTATGCTTTTGTTTATAAAGAAAATATAGTTTGGTAAAAAAATAAAAAGCACCTCTTAATAATCCTATACATAATTATCCCATTTCACACAAACTGTTTTGTTAATCCTTAAAAGTTCGTAAAAACTAAGAATAAAACCTTAAGAATTCGCCTGCAGTATATGCTAATATCCAGTTGAATCGGTAGTGATATTTTATGTTCGTTTCAGCCTGCAAAGAAATCTATGAAGAAGCAAATCGACTGAAGGGAAACGCGCTAGTGATGTAAGAAAAAGAGCCATTTTCCTGCTGTCACGTGTCCATTGCCGATCGAGTGCCAAAAATTTTAGTGTTCTATGTCTGCGACCATGATTTTCAAAATAAAAACAGAAACTGTTTTGCGGTTTCATACGTCTGGTTTTTTCAGTCACTGAAAATCTTTCTGTGCTGTTCGGCTGAAGAATTAATGAACGTTTGAAGAATTAATGTTTTCTTGGACCTTATTAAATAATATCAAAGTTCGAATTGTGGTGTTATCAGATTTGTTGATGAGAGTTTATTTTCTCTTACGTTTTATACATAAAAAAATAATAATAAAAGTTGCGATTTTATCGTTAGATAATGTTTTACAAAATCACTTTAACGTTCCATGGTCCATGAATTCTCTCCTTAGAATGTTTTTCCCTCACATTGAAACTCGTACTTTTCAGTTATCACATTTTAATGGAATTTTTTTTTTCTTTTTTAATGTGTTGTGTATGTGAGTTGTCTATATTGTGTGTTTTTATCTTGAAAAAGTTGTTGCTTGTATTATATTATATAATTTTTTTATTTTATAAAATATTTACTTTTTTATTATTTGACCTACTTAATGGTTTTAATAGATTGGCCCCGCGTTTTGAGCTGTGTGACGGGGTAAGGCTGTTGTAAATCCGCTACACATAATTGCTTTTAGTAAAGACTTTCCAAAGATAGTGGGGCAGAACCTCTGGGAAACTGGAAAAACTTCCTAACACCCAACCCAACGAAGCGCAATATCCGTATCCCGTTGTGGAACAGTGGCAGGGATCGAATCCAAGACCTTATGCTCTGAAAATATTCTTGTTTTTTGGGCAAGTATAGAGTTCAGATCAGAAAAGAATTGCGAAAAAAATAGTTAGTTTGAAAGTCAAGAGTATAGAGGAAGATTGAGTTGCGCGGAAAGATCTGATGCAAAAGAAAATGATCACTGAATAGGATGAACGAAAAGCAGTTAAAATAAAGGAATAAGTCAAAAATTTTAAAGCAGATCAAATCTCTACAAAGAGTGTAACATTCTAATGAGGATTTATTGTTACTTAAGTTTTAGACATGAAATTTTGTTCTTGTAAATTTTTAGAGATGTTAAAGTAATTTTCTTCTTTTTTTAAATTAATCTAAATTTGGCTCTGTCATTAAATAAAAAATTGAATTTAATTGCATCAAATATTTTTTTTAAAAATGCAAACTAAAATTGCTTAGTAAGGTTTAAGTTGGATTCACCATGGCCTTGTGGTAGAATAGTGTTCTTCAGTGGAGTGGTAAGATATTGGGTTCGGTCTCGTCTACTGTTAAAATATGGGAGATGGATGTTTTGATTCTATATGCACGTCTGTTAGTGTAGATGTGTGGTATTTTCCGGCTTTTCTCCCTTGCAAATAAGGCCTTCTGTTTATGAAAACTCCTCCGTGAAGACAATGTACTCAGTGAATAATCAAATGCCTTACAACGAACTTCAGCTGGCTGTCCAATAAGTAGTTTAAAATATTCCATAAGAGCCGTTCTTGTTGCTACACTGGTATGTTATCCTGTACCTAACCCTAAGTTGGGCTGTACCACTTAGATAGAAGCAGCCTTGTGGAGTCTTCGTGATTTTGAAGCAGGGACCAAGCAGAAGACACCTAATACTTGGCCTGGAAGTCCCAGAGGTATCGTTTCCCTTGGAGGACATTGCGACCACACCGTTCCATAAGGGCTGTGGCAGTAGTTAGGGCATCTGCCTTCACTCTGAAAGGGCGGGGTTCGATTCCCAATACCGCCAAAGACCCATCGAGTACATGCGATATACGTGTTTGTTAAATTTGTGCAATTGAAAGGCTTGTGGTCGGTCGTTGAGCAGTTACCATGGGTGTAATGGTCTGGAGGAACCCTCCCTATTCAGATCAATGTCAAAATTGATGGAATGGACCCTCTGGTGGTGCCATTTATCGGAGAAGTCTTAGAGCAAAGATGTAGTTTCACCTTCGTGGCGCTCTGATTAAACGAAAGATTTCTGACTTAATTTTGCATAGCCGTCGGCTAGTGAACTTGGTTTGTCCAAGTGCCATAAGTAACAACAACAACTAATACCCCAAATATACCTAATCAGCAATGACTGGAATCAAGAATGGGCCATCCGATACAAAAATGTTACTGTTTGATTATAGTGTAAAGCTGAAAACCTCCACAGTGCCTACTCTGTGAGATGAGCTTGCAGAAATGTAAATATCCATATCTAGGCACACTGTGACCTAGTGGTAGGATCGCGCTTTTTAGAGCATAAGGTTTCCAGCTCGGTCCCAACCACTGTTGAGAAACGAGAGATGAATGTTCCGTTTCTGCATTCATGTCTGTTGTAGAGGGTGCTTGGGAGTTTTCCCGACTTCTCCTCCTTTGGGACATGTGAATATACCCGGAAGTCAAATTCACAGGGGACATTAAAATGCTTTACAATATCTTAAAGCCGTTAGCTGGTCTACAAGGCGATGTTAAACGTTCTGAATGCGAAATTATGTATATGTTCCAAAAATTTCCTGAACTTTCAGTTATGAAACGAAGTTCTTTTTCGCCACGTATTCCGTAGTTTATGAACATGTTCTCACTCGCTTGTTGAGTGTTTTAATTTCGTCCTAGATCTTATATCTGGGTTCGCAACATAAAATTACACATTAACCTCGAACTCAATTGCTCCTTCATTTGAAATCTCATTAAGGAAAATCATATCAAACGTACAAGTTATCACATTCAGCCATGCTCACTCCCATTGTAGCTAGCCGAGCTGGCAGGCGAATGGTTAGCGCTCTTGCCTTCGGTTCAACAGTTCGTGGGTTCGAATCCCACCTTGGTCATGGATGTTTGTAGTGGTTCGGAATCCACTTTAAACCGTAGGTTCCGGTCTAATTAGCTCTCGTGTCCAAAAAATGACCGTTGAGTGACAAACAAACCAACCAACCCATTGCAGCTAAGCCAGTCTTCTGCCATATTTGCAACTTGTTTCTGATATTGTTAATATTTCTATTTGATGTTCAGTCAAGAATGATCATGATCATAATGTTTTGTTTCTCACTGTACGAACCCGATGTCAATGCGTTGTCCTAAAAAAATACAAATTACGAACAATTTTTACCCAAAAATTTTTATGAGCTGCCGGATCTATATGATTGCACCACACACACACAAAACTTATTCAATTGATTGAAACTTATTCAAAATTATTCAATTGATTTCAAATTTCATGTCGAAAGCATTTGCCTGAATAAATAACTTGCAATCATTGTTAATGGTTAAACGGATTTTATTTTCCTTCTAGTTTTTATGTAGAAATGTTTATTCTTTTAAATTTGTGTCCATGTGACGTAGAACTTTTTCTTTTTCTTTTTATACCTGATTATAAAGCTGCAGGTGTGTTTCCGAGAACAATAAGTAACAAAAATAATTTAAATCTTTATGTAATTTAATAGTAGTAAATTACTTATAATTTCATTAAAACGTATTACCAATTTCATCGACTTAGCTCTTGCCTTCCGTTCAACAGTTTGTAGGTTTGAGTCCCATCTTTTGTATGGATGATTGTAATAATTTAGAATCCATTTTAAACCGTAGGTCCTGATTAATTAGCGCTCATGTGCAAAAGATGATCGTTGAGTGACAAAACAAACATCGATTTAGATTTTTCCTGTTATCGTGCATTATTTAAAACTGATGTTATTAAACAGAAATTGAGTTATATTTTTTAATTAATGTTGTAAACTATACATGTAATTATAAAATTTAATTTTCTTGTTCCTGGAAGGGGAAATTATAACAAAATATACTAACAAGAGGGGGAAAAACTCTTTCAGAAGTTTAATGAACCTTTTGAGCCCATGTTTTACAAATGTGATTTTTATTATTTCAGCAATATTAAAAGAAAATTTTTAATGTTGGCGTAAGCAATGCAATAGCCTTAAGATTCAAAGCAGATTGTTTACAAATATTGTAGTTATTAATTTATAATTCTGTTATAAAGCTCCAAAACAGTTTTTTTGCCGAACATAACCTATAATTCTGTTAGTGAATGAATTTTTTAAAATTTAAATCGTCCTTGACGCTTTAAACTAACTATAAAGTGGTATGTTTTGTCATGTTTTTTTTTCCTTTTGCTTTTTCTGCTGTTCTGTTGTCCATGTGTTAATGGCTTGAATCAATGGAAATCGGTTTCTCAAACCGATGCTTTGCTTGTATAAGAAATCGTTTTTTTAACAAAATGAACTTCGACTCTATTCACAGACATTAGATTGCGAACTTCGCCTTGTTTGCTGCCGCTCGAAGAATGCGATTTGAAGGCAGGCAGCAAATTCGTCTATAAGTATTTACAACGCCGTCTCAATACAATGTGACGTGGCTAAAACGTTATCTGACGCTATGGATATTTTAAACTAATGATAATCGTAATAAAGTGGCGTACTCAGGCTCTCAATTGTAACAAATGTAACAACCACTTTATGATTTAAAAAAAATTAGAATTACGACAGGCTGATGTGGGCCAAGGCTTACATTGGGCATATCTGGTTTCCTGACCGTAGGCCCTTGGGTGTGATGCCCTAGTTAAGTGCTCAGCTTAACGCGAACCCCCTGTGTTTAGTTCTCAAGCATGCTTTATACTCAGTTTATCGACCCATTGACGGGATGAAAGGCTGAGTCGACTTTGCCCAGCCGCAGGATCGAATCTCGAACCTGCGCCTTGAGAGAGCGAAGCGTTACCACGGAGCTATCGGGCTTCATAACAGACTATACAGAATTGGCATAAGTGATTCACTCCTTTTGAAAATGCTGTATTTTTAAAAATATCGCTCGTAAAAACATAAAAGATGTATGGAAGAGTCACCAAGTTGGTACTCCTTCCACAAATGTTGCTTGTGTGTCACTTTGGGTGACGCGACACACGTCCAGGTGATAATTTAGGGTTCTTACAACTCTGAAATTCCCGGAATTAAAAAAAAAAGTTAAGATCCTTAAACTCGGAATTTTCACCTTACTCTTTGAAAATTATGAATCCCTCCTAGAATTTTCACTTAAATCTTAATGCATTTATTGTTGAAAAATTATAATATTTTTTTTTAATTTTTTGTTTCAATATTTTAAAAGTTTAAATAAAATTTTCCAAAAACAAATTTGAGTTTTAACTCTTAATGTCACCACTAGATGGTGGCACGGTCGATATTAGATTACTGTATTTATGACGGTTGACTGAATTAAAGATCCAGTTCAGCTACAATAGCTTCATTATGATCTAGTTCAATCAGGACTGGATGTAGTATTCAGAATTATGTATGTGGAGTGGAATAATCACCAATAAAAGATCATCACGTGATGCAATCAGACGTGTGTTCACATAATCATAAGCATATTTTGTTAAGAACAATTTGTAACATAAAAATATTTAACATGTATATCGATATCTGCTGGAAATTTTTTTATTTCAATCATAGGAAAAACTGGAATTTGATTCTTGGAAATCTGTACTAACCCTGATAATCGAATTCTCTGCGCACTTTTTGAAGCTAATTGATGTCCTTGAATTCCCGATAGCACAAATGCTTTGTTTACATAACGGGTCTCCCCACCCTTCCAATTAAGCTATCTTCTTAAAAGCGAAATGCAGAGTTGTAATGTTCAACGAACTTCCATATTCTAAGGCAAAAATAAATTTATTGCTTTCCCGCATTTTTGACCGGTACTAACCTCGTGCTGCATCACCCCATCTTAAAAATAATTTAATCGTTCTGCCACCAGCAATACAAAATACAGAAATGGTGAGTTTGTGGTTCTTCTCTCGTATGTCATGTGTACAAAAAATAGTTTTTGAAATGAATCATTTATGTTAACTCTACATATTCTGATAATTAATTATGTGACGCTTTTTAACAATAAAGTTATTGTTCTTTGGCACAGGTGCCGTATTATCTATGTTGCCAAATTCTGAGATTACCGATTTTTTGGTGAATCTTCTTATGTATCTGGCAACCTCGTTTTTATTACGTCATACATATAGAGACCTATAAGAATTATGCAGAAAACTCTATTTTGGTAACCATAGTATTTACGTCATCGCGCACGTCATGATACGTCATCTTGGCAGCATTTCTTCATCGCCAAAAAATTCAGAATTTGGAATCGTGGATTATACGGCACCTATTTCGTTTCTTTCGTACCAGTATACATCATCACTACGCCACTTTATTGGAATTCTGATCGGTATAAAATATTCATGACGTGAGATAACGTTTCATTTACGTTACATATAATTACGACATCATATTGAGACATCCTCTTAAATCCTACTTGCCGACGAGTTTATTGCCAAATCACATTCTTCAAGGGGCAGCAAACAAGGCGAAGTTCATCATTGAATGTCTTGAGAACACTGTCTAGGTTCATATTTTTAATAAAACAATTCCTTATATAAAAACCAAAGCATCGGTTTGAAGAAGCAGTTATCCATTCATTAAAGCCATTAACACGCTGACAATGGAATAGAAGAAAAAGCAAAATGAAAAAGACAAAATAAAACGTCCACTTTATGGTTAGTTAAAATCGGCAAAGACAATTTGAATTTTTAAAAATTTTATTAATTAATAGAATTTTAAATTATAATAATTGCAATATCTGTAAACAATCTCTTTTGAATCTTAAAACTAATGCTTTGTTTACGCCCCAGCCTTAAAAATTTTGATTTTTTTATAAACTATTTTATTATACGGAATTCAAACAAAATACAATGGCTATTTCCCCAATCAATTTCATATATTGCTGTATAATTTTAATTGGTAAAAAATTTTAAAATTAGATATCTCATTTTGAGAAAAATGTCTAGTAAAAATATGAAACATAAATTTTTATGCATTCAAATAACATAACAAAATACAATGGCTATTTCCTCAATCAATTTCATATATTGCTGTATAATTCTAATTGTTAAAAAATTTTAAAATTAGATATCTCATTTTGAGAAAAATGTCTAGTAAAAATATGAAACATAAATTTTTATGCATTCAAATAACATAACAAAATACAATGGCTATTTCCTCAATCAATTTCATATATTGCTGTATAATTCTAATTGTTAAAAAATTTTAAAATTAGATATCTCATTTTGAGAAAAATGTCTAGTAAAAATATAAAAAATAAATTTTTATACATTCCTATAAAACTAGAATGTAAACAACAAATCGGTTGTTGACAGTTAAAATGCTGATATGATTTAAAACAATTAGGAGGCTTTCTATATATATACGTATATATATCAAGTTTGTTTTTATTTTTAATTATTTTTCATAAATATAAAATTTTTCTGCAGCAAAAATTAATAAAATTGCAACTGAATATTTATTCATGTTATTCCATGCCTGTTTGCGTTTATCCATTTTTGCTGACCAAAACTGTAAAAAAACCTAGTCAACTGCCTCGTAATATTGAACCGTGATCAAATTATGAGGTCGACACCCGAGTAGATGCCCTTCTCTCCAAACTTACGCACCAGTGTAGAAGGATATTAGAATCCTGTAATATTTTAAGTATATGGCATTTTAGGCCATATAACGGTCTTATTTATGTTAGATCGCTTTATGCGGCTTAAGTATCAAATCGATTAACTTCCATCAAAAAAAGATGCATTTTCTCAAAAGAGAAAGAGCCCTGTCTCTTGTACAGCAAATGTTACATACCTATATGGGAACTTACTAAATTATATAATTGGACCTTGTATTAAAATTTTCCATTTTTTGAATTGTTCAGGAATGCATTGATTAATTTCTTCAATATATTAAGTGTTATCTCCTTTTAAAGTATTTTTTTTATTTAATTGCGTTATTTATTGTTTTGCAAAATGACATTTACATCACTTTTGAGTATTATATGAATATTATTTTTTTCTAATAGTTTTCAATATTTGATTCAATTATATCGCGTTTAATATTCTTTTAAAGAATTTTATGAAAATGATTTTTCTAATTTTTTTCCTAAATTAAGTTTTTAACTGAATATAGTTTTTTCGTGTGCGGCTGTTATGCGTACCAGTTTCCCTAGTTGTCTCTTCATATGTTCACTTGAAATCCATCGCCACTTCTATGTGACTATAAATAAACGACACATTAACGGACAATAAAGATCAAACGCAAGTTCACTAAAAAAGATAAAGTGGTAAGACTAAAATTCACGAGTATAAGTAACACGTTTGCCTTGATTTTCGAAAATGTCGCTAAATCAACAACTAATGATTGTAAACTTTATCGCTGTTCCAAGTGTCGCCAAACATCGCTGATGTTGTCAAATTCATCGTGTTACGCATACTACGATAAGTCCTAGAAGATCATGCCGTACCAATTCTCGAACTTGTGGTCACTGTCTTCGAGAGTCTAGGCGAGGAGTTAAATGAATGGTTCGTGTTCGGATCAGCAGTTCGTGGTTTCGAATCTCACTTTGTGCTTGTATGTTTTTTCATTTAAGACATGGACCTACGGTTTAATGTTTATATATTAGGTTGGTGCGTATGAAATGTCGGATTCTCTTTACATGCGGACGTTTTCCTCCCTGTTTTCGTTATACTTTTGTATTTGGCATAACCTCATTCATACTCGTATTGTCCATTGCCGGAGACTCATTTCAGCAACATAGGTTTTCTCGAAGGTCTTCCCTTTTTTATTTCTTTTGAGTTTATTGCCGATATGAATTCTGCCGACATTCGCGTCATTTTCTTATATGAGTACAAACTTGGTAATAGTGCTGCAAAAGCTGCACGCAACATAAACCAAGCGTTTGGGGAGAATACGGTGAACGATCGGAAAGTGCAGCGTTGGTTCGAAAAATTTCGGACTGGCGATTTTTCACTGCAAAATGAGCCGCGCGGAAGACCCAAAACGTCTGTGAAGAATGATGACCTGAAGGCTCTAGTGGAAGCGGATCCAGCCGTATCCACGAGGGAACTTGCTATCAGGATGAAAGTTGACCATACAACGATATTGAGACACCTTTCTGAGATTGGCAAGGTTAAGAAGATGGACAAGTGGGTACCGCACGCACTGACAGAGCGAAATGAGCTGGATCGGTTAAACGTATGCTCATCATTGCAGCATCCACCCTATTCACCGGATCTCTCGCCGACCGATTTTCATTTTTTCAAGCATTTAGAGCTGTTTTACTGGGGCAAACACTATGAAAATGAAGACAGTCTAAAAAACTCGATATCAGAGTTTATTAATTCTAAAGACCACAATTTTTTTAAGACAGGCATCTACGCTTTAAAATCTCGTTGGGAGAAGTGTATTGAAGCGAATGGAGCATACTTTGATTGAATAAACAGCTTTTGAAGAAAGATATGCAGTTTTATACAATCACTTAAGAATCCGACATTTCATACGCACCAACCTAATATAATTAACTCTCATGTGAAAAAAAAAACGTTGAGTGACAAATTAAAATGAACTAAATTCCTTCCAATCGAGTGGAAATTTTATACTGTATACATGTATTACAAAAATGTAAAGTTTAAAGGGGAAAAATCTGTATTTGTATAATTAATTTTTCACCCAATTACAAATAATTTTTCTTGGTCTCTCTGACGTCAGCCTTCTTTATATGGATGATCCTTGCTTTAAAAGGTAATTTCTGAACACGTGATGCGACGTGTTTTGTTTGCGAACAAATAATAAAGAAACGTCGCATGAGAGATTACCTTCATTTAAGTTTGGAATTATTATGATGACTTTAAAATGAATGCAGTTAAATGAATAAATTGTTCATACATGTTGTGAAATCGATGTATTAACTGCGTACTTCGCATTATTTTGATTCTTCGGAATTGTCAATCTGAGGCTATTTTAAACCATTTTAATCCATAAATTGTCTTCCGAGAGGTTATTTTCACGGATAGCGAGGCATATTCACGTGTCACACCCCCGAGGAAAATATGAAAATTCCCGAGCATCCACCGTGACAGACGTACATGCAGAATTTCTACCCCATCTCTTTTTTCAACAGTGTCTGGGATCGAACACGTTACCTTTCACTCTAAAGAGCGCTATTCTATTACTTGTGTGTGTAAGAGAGAGATTGATTAGTTAGTTAGTTGCACAACGGTCTCTGTATTGCATAGAATGGCCAATTAGACTGGCACCTACGGTTTAAAGTGAATTCCAGGTCACTACAAACATCCAAGCTCAATGTGGGATTCGAACCCATGAACTCTTGAACCGACGGCCAGAGCGCTAACCATTCGGCTGTCAGCTCGCGTGACAGAGAGAGAAGCCATTGTGAACTATATACTTTAAAATGTATTAATAAAGAGCATGAATTCGTAGCTTTAATTGCTTAGAATTACTTCCTGTAAAGTCATTTCGTTTTATGCTCAGTAAAATTTTATAATTCGAAGCATTTAATGAAGGGTATGAAAGGAATAAAATATAAATGAAAGCGGTTATTGTACTCTACACAAATAAAACAAATTATGCACTTTTACAAAAATAGTAATATTTTTGCAGTTCTTTGATCACATATATTTCAGATTTGAAGATATCACTTGACCTTCATAAGTATAGTTTATGCCCTATGTGTTGCGAAATTTAAATGTATTATTTTTCTTAAGTATTTACAAAATAATGTATTTTTATTCAAAAATATAACTATCAAACACACTTATGATTTTAAAAAAAAGTAAAGGAAATACGGTTAAAAAATTTATTGTAATTTTGTTTTTAAGAAAAAAAAATTTAGATATATATAATTTTAGGAATATTTATTATTGTTATAAGTGTGTATGCCATCTTTAGAAAAGTGGACAAATAATTTCAAAAAGTCCTGTGTAAAAAGATAACTATAAAATAATATATACTTCCTCTTTTAATACTAATGGTTTTCAGCTCTGTTATTTTTGTCCAAACACGCATAAAAATGTGCCTTCATCTAAGCACCTAAGGTTAAAATTAAAATAATTTGCTACTTTTCCTTCATTTAAGATCATTATTGTGAACAATTTCATTAAAATGTGTGTGCATTAATTTTTTATATATAATTATCAACTTGCATCAGAATTCTTAAGTTGTCGAGAAAAATACTCCTTGCAAAATTATAAAAATAAGTGCGTTAAAAATTTCTTTTTTCCTCAAATATTTGCAAAATAAATTTTGTAATTATCTATAAATATCATATAATTTAGTAAAATCTTTAAAGTTATTGGAACCCTTATATATCTTCCTTTAAAACTTTTAATTTCATTTGCCTTTACCGCCATAAATACTGCCAAGTGCGTCATATAATTGTGTTTTTCGGTTTAATCCTAATTTGAACTTTTTTTCTGAAAAAAATATATAATTTTAGATTTCCCCGCACTTGTATTGGCAATTGATATACGTCAAAATGATCCGTCTCCACAGTACAAAGTTGGCAAGTAACATATTAGATATTTGGCGCTGAACTGTGCACAAAAATGGACAATCACTAGATCGATCTGGCACCCCGTTTCTTCTCGCCGTTTCCGAAGTGTGCTACATTATTCCGCTCTGTGGTTATTTTCTCTGTGGTACGAGCCGTGCTCAAGCTAACACCGGTTGAATACCGCTCTAGTACAAGTTTCGGTTTCATAAAAATTTCGCCGTTCATTGAAAACAGGTGAAATACTGTTTTGTTATTAAACATGAAAAAGAACAAATTATTAGAATTATTTTTGCAGGCTATTTTATCGTTTGCTTTCTGGATTTGCAACCTTTGTTTTGATTGTCATAGCGGCATGGAAACAGATGGAAAGGTTTCGTAATATGCTGTCACTTTGTTATAGCTATATTATTATACTTAACAAATGCGTATGCAAACTTAATTAAATCATTTGCAGCCTTTGGTCGTTTGGGAATCGTTCGAAAATCGTGATTTATTTCTGTAAAAGTTGCATTTCTTTTAAAATATGTGGAACAAATCCAGATATTGCGCACTGAAGACATTGCATAATAGCTCATATCAATCTCGGGATTGTCGGCAGAAAAAAAATTAGAAATGTATAATGTCTTTAAATACTTTTAGTTAAAATCTTTTGTTATAAAATAATTATAAAAAATTTAAAACTGTTCCAAATCCACTTAAATTTTGCACCATTAGATAAAAATATTGAAAAAAATTGTATTACTATCCAGTTTGTTACTTTTATAGTGGAATTATAATGACAAATAACTCTTTATTGAAATTTAATTTTGATTGAAATTTTTTACTCAATCTACCATAGTTTATAGTTAAGTAAAATTAATAATGTATATAAAAATCATTTTAATTTTATTTTTTACTTTAATAATATCTTCATGTATATATATTAACTTCTAATTAACTTTTTTACAATGTAACTTAAAAGATTTATACGTATCTTTAGCAATTTAGAAAATAAAACTGCTGAAAAAAATTATCGAATGAGATTATTAATAGAATTTTGTACTAATTATTTTTTAAGCAATCTTGCAGTATTATTCAATACTGAGTTCTTATAATATGATGGTTGATATTCATATTAGCTGTATATTAATCTTTTACACCTTAGAGTTCTTAACTTAGCATATGTACAATTTTAATGATTTTTAAAGTTTCTGTACATTATGGTAATATGATTGTTAATGTGCTTTTCTTAATATGTTCATTATGGTAAACCTCATTTTTTAATGTGATTAATTAGATTTATATATATATATATATATATATATATATATATATATAATATAAATTTTTATATTAAAATTTTTTAAGACAAAATATTTTTTACTGAATATAATTGAACTAAATATTATCAATGGAATTTTTCTAATGTAATTTCCTATTAAATGTAAAATATCTGACACATTTTTTTTACATTTAAATGTAGCTTCAACATAAATGCGAGAATTGAATATGCCTCTCAAGTTTTGTAATTTGTTGCATACTGTATAAAATCAAGAATGTCACTTTACTTGACACTGCAGGAAAAACAACTTGTGATGAAGTCATAATGTGGTATGATATTTTCATTTTCTTTGGAAAATAAAGATAGTTATATAATTATATAATTGTTGAATAGTTTAATGATTTAAATAAAGAAAATTATCAGTTTCTCCCTTAATTTTTGTAATGGGAAAATTAAATATATTTCTTGTTAGTGCCAATTTTTTTTTCTGAAAATTTTAATTATTGGATATGATGTTGGTATTTGATGAATTAAATATAATGGTAAAGAAAAAAGAAATAAATGTGATATATTTTTTAATTATGCACCAAATAAACAATATTGTTTTATAATTTAGATTATACTACAAATTAATAATTACTTATAAAAGAAAAGAAAATGTAGTAACTTGAACATTATTTTTAAATTATATTTATATGAATTTATCTTGCATTCAAATAGGAAAAAAAGATTTAAAAATATATTTGATTGGTTTTGTTTGACTGCAGATTTTAATTCATTTTTTTAGTTAAAATGACATTTGAAGTGATATAACTACTATGATTTCTTTTGTTTTTTGAATTACCACAGCTGCAAGATCTGATTTTTTTTTTTTTAATTTTTAAATTTGTGTCCTAAAATTGACTAACTGTTAAGAAAATAATTTAATTTTTTAAAATTGAAGTATTTTTTTATTTTATTTTTATTTATTTATTTATTTATTTTTTTTTTTTTACTTTGTGAAACAAATCTTTAAATTCAGAATCTTTGAGCATTTTTTTGAATTTCTTCATTTTTTACCAAATGATAAAAAAAAATTTTTTTTTTCTTCCTTTTTTTTTTAAATAATTTTCTGTGAAACTGAATTTGAATATTTTGGTTTACTGGGTCAAGTTACTATTCCATTTACTAATATGTCTTAAAATATTTCTTGCTTCTGGGTTTATTTTTAATCAATTATGATCATGAAAAAAAAACTTATTTTTGTTCATTATAATATAATAGGCTCTAGGAAATAGAAGTGATTTTGCAAGTTTTGGTTAATTTTATCACTGAATATTTTTAAAAAAGTGAAAATTCTCACAAAATTTTTTAGTTGGCTTTATAAGTTCTATTTTGATTTTTACTTTTTAATATTAATTTGCAATCTAATGTTATATGAAATTTATTTTCATTTTATTATTAATTTTTTAAATGCTTTAAAAAATTTTCAAAATGCAGAATTCTGGATTGCCATATCTAGTGTATAATAGCAAGTACTTAGAATTTGATCTTTATAAGAAATAACTTTCATTGAAACTTTAATAGTAAAAAATGTTTTGTCAGAATACATTACTGATGAGTTTTTCTCACTTTTGACTAGAAAAAACTTTTAAGTTTTAGTTTAAGCTCTTGCAGAAGATTGCTTAAAATATTGTAACAGTCTAGTATAAATATATTAATATTTCCTAAATTCAGAGTTTTTTTATATGATTTATATAGTTCTTATATATGATGATTTAAATGCTGAAATGATTCAATCCTGTGTTTCATTTCTTCAATTTGATTAAGAATCTTATTCAGTTGATTATAAGTAAATATTATTATTATATATTACTTTAAACAATAAATATTATGTAATAAATTAATATGTTTGATAGCTATTCTGCATAATAAATTTTCTGATATCTTTGAAATTTTTATAAAAAATTTATAAATTTTTCCTGAAGTAATTGTTTTGTTTAAGAAAATTAAAGATAAACATAGAGTGAAAGAGTGAATTCATCGTCTTTGCTTATTTTTTAGAATGAGGATCTGATTTTTTCCATTAAAAAAGTATCCTAAAGCAATAAAATTTATTTTGATTTATATTGGCTAAATATAGTAGCAATTATGATTGTGATACTTAATGATGATGAGCATGCTTATCTGATTGCAGTCAAAATCAAAAACATGATGAGATACAAAATACTGCAATTTTTTTTTTTCTGGAAAAACAAGCTCTGTGTAAGGTCATGATTATTACTAGACCTTTTTAACTGAAAATTTAATTTATTTCAACGACTATCAGAAAACTATTTTAATTCTTGTTTTTAGACATTCTATTATTTTTTAGTCTTTTTTTTCATATTCATCAGGACCAAGCCTTTTCTAAATCTGTAATTTTATTTTTTTGAGTAAATGGATGTTTTAATCTGATATAAACATATCCCATCTAAAGATCCTTATTTGTCTCGTATCATAATGCATTTATTTGAAAACAAATTGTATAAGTAGCATCACAAACTACTGATTAAATTTTTAATTGTTATTGAAAGGAAGCAAAACAGCTTTTTTAATTTTCTAAAATAAGTTTTTTTATATTAGAAGTCATGCAATTTTATAATTCATCAAATGATTGTCAAATGACACTTGAAAAAGTTGTTCCATTTATATATATCTTTAAATCAAATCCTTATTCTGCTTGCCCATGATTCAAAATTTTTGTTAGGAATTTAATTGAGAAAGGATTCAAGGAATGTGATGAAACTTGTAAGGATGTCGTTCTTTGGCAAATTTCAAGTAAGAGCTGTTCCAATACTATTACAATAATATGAGCTCATTGTAAAGTTGACTATCCAACAATGTGTAGTCAATTTCGCTTCTATAACATACTACTCCTGAGTTCTTGCTTCAAGTAAAAATAATACAATTCTTTTCCTCCTTCATTGGAATGAAATAAGAGTCCCAGGAAAGGAGATTTGATTAACTTTGCAACTGAAAGAAAGTTTCCGAGTATTCAACACCTCATTCAGTTTTTACTTATCTATGTTTGAGATCTCATTTCATAGTGTACAACTATGTTTTGAACAAAGCAATTTACTTCTGATTGCTAGATATGCATTTTCCATTCGGAGATACAGTCTGTGAAGACTGATCAGTCTTGACATGCTATTGTTCTTATTAAAATAATTGCTAGAAATTCTGGACTTGGTTTACGAATCCTCTAATTTTATTCATGTACTGCACATTGTTATTTTTCTTGGCAAATTGTGTATATTCTCTTATAGTTTTTGCCTAAGATATTGCTCTGTGTTTAATATATATAAAAATTTTCTTTCTTTTTAAAATGATATCAATTTAAATGTCCTTATAATACTTTCTAGGTATGCCCGTCAAGTGGCCAACTATCCATGCTTTGTGATACTTATAGTATTAACTGTAGCTCTTATTTGTGCAATTCTTAGTATCACTAAGAATGACTTGCCAGATTTTAAAGACCCACTTTTGGTAATATATTTTCATTATTTCTTAAAGGGATAAAATTATGATCTTATTGTTGTAACTTTCATATTTTAACAATTGAAAACAATATTGTGTTCTAGCTTTGTTATTACTAATTCAAGTTACTATATTGTTTAAAGTCGAGAAAGAAAATCACAATTAAATTGGGTTTATTTGAAAATAATTCATTTATTTCATTTATCTATAAATACTGTGTTTTAAATGCTTGTATTTTTTGTTTAAATATTTTATTTGTCTTTTGAATTTATATTTTTGAAACATATATTTCCAGCTTACTATATGATTGAAGTCTTAACATGGTAAAATAATATTCATTTTAGGGTTTTGAACCTCGAGGAACCTCTTTGTCCAAACGCACAACTGCATGGCAAAATCTTTTGAAAAGCACACAGTGGGATGGTCCTCTTACATTTTACCCTGGTAGTATTGTAACTGATATTAGTAATGAAACCTTGGAAGCCGCCCAGTGGCAAAAACTTTCAAAAAATGATAAAAATGGTACAGCTGGAAGTGCAGAAAACACAAATGAAAGCTTAGGGCCTTGGTTAGAATTAGAAACAGATGAAAAAAGCTATGGTAGTCTTCACGAAGATGATGAAGATAACTCTGGCCGTATTGTTTTTGAAAGAACTTCTCATAATATTAAACCTGGCAAAATCCTTAATGTGGAAAGGAAAAATTTTTTTTGCAACAATCCCAGTAAGTTATTTTGCACAATATGTATTTTGTAAAGCAATAAAATATACTATCAAAATTTTTTTAAATTCAAATCCTAAGAAACTGCCAGAGCATTCAAGACTTTTATTTATGCTCATGAAAACAGTGTCATTTAAGTTAATTTTAAATACTTAAAGCAATTAGAAAATTTGCAAATCAAAAATGAATGAAAAGACACTTTATAAAATAGAGGAATTTTTTGGAAATATATAAACAAATATCTAGTTTAGATATTTGTCCTGATTTATATTTATTAATGCTGACAAAACCAATTTAAAAAATTTTCTTTGGAATTTTTGGAAAAGTCAGAAATAAATTAAACTCTTTCATTTACATAGATTATAATAACAAACTTAGTTTATTTGTATTTAGTCACATATGATGCCAAGAATTTTTTCTCAACTAGCTAATTTGATAGTTATATTTTGAATAGTAATTTTATTGGTTATCATTCACTTCTTTTTAATTATAATTTATGATATGGAAAAAGAATTAAATCATAAAATGTGGTAAATGAATAAAACTTATAATTATTAAGAAACCAGAAAAACATTTAAATGAAATCATATTTTGATGAAAAAATAAGGGACTCAATTAGTAATGAAAGCAACTTACTAATTAATTCCTTAATTTTTTTAAATAGAAATTAAAAAAATAAAAAATGTTTTAAATAGAAAAACAACTACAATTGCTATTTAAATAAGATCTATGATTTAAATACTCCCTTAAATGCTCTGTTCAATTCTCTGCCCAAAGCCAGCTGAGCTGGCAGCCGAATGGTTAGTGCTCTTGCCTTTGGTTCAATAGTTCGTGGGTTCGAATCCCACCTTGAGCATGAATGTTTGTAGTGGTTCGGAATCCACTTTAAACCATATGTCCCGGTCTAATTAGCCCTTGTGTGCAAAAAAGGACTGTTGAGCGACAGACAAACAAACCAAAACCAAACCAGTCCAAAGCTAAGAGCACCCTCAGGCTGGGATGTTTGCTATAATTTGGAATCCACTTTAAACTGTTGATCCCAATCTAATATTTATGCACAGATGCATCTGTGCAAAAAACGACCTTTGAGCAACAAAAAAAACTAATTTAAAACCTTGTTTTTTTAAAAAAAATATTATAAAACTGTGTTTTAGAAATATTCAGTTGAAATGTTTTTGTATTGCAATTTGGTTTTATTTCTATATAATGATCTTTAAATTACATGTGGGGGGGGGAGAATTATAGTTCATTCAAAACAGTTTTTTCTATTAAAATAACCTTTAATTTCACAATATATTTTAAAATGTCTAGCATATTTGCATGTTTTTTGTAAATATTTTATGTGGTTCTAATATACTTTTGTCTTAAATTTTAGCTCGAGACTATGCTCATATTGTTATTCAATCCACTTCCGGTGACAACCTCTTCTCTGTCGAAAATCTCAAGGGTATTTGTGAATTGGAGGAAAACAAGCTTCGTAAATCCGATCATTTTTCAGATCTGTGTGAACAAACTTCTTGGGGCTCTTGTTGTCGCAGCTGGTCCATTGCCAATTATGTAGCTCTACTACAAAATCTCTCCTCTTGCCATGAGATTAAGCAGTCACATGTATCCGCTGTTCTGCAACTTCTTGTTTCGTGTGCATCCTATTATCACAACATGAAGCTGAGCCATGACTGTGCAATGGATCCTGCATTGTGCCGCGAGGTGCCACGCCATTGCATCGAGTATGATGCTGTGTATAACATCCTCCATTATCTCACTGACATCAATTTTCTAAATCCAAAATACTCACCTTTGACTGTTCCTAATTTGACCTATACCACCATATTTCTTCCAGTTGCTCAAAGTTCTGCCGCCTTAAGTTATTACCAAGACTTGGAAAGTATTCATCTCCGCAATGATAAAGTGGAAGTCATTGGCATGGAGTTTGGATTGAAGTACAAGTTATTTGCTCACAGCCTTCTGAATGATACCATATATGTGGGTTTAGCTGGAGTACTCATTTTTTTATTTTTATGGATATACTCATCATCCTTCTTTGTTACTTTCATGACTCTTTGTGGTGTCGCCTTTTCAATTGCCACTGCATACTTCATGTATACTCTCGCATACCAAATAAAGTTTTTTCCTTTCATAAATTTGCTCACGATTGTCATCATCACTGGTAAGAAGTATGAATTGCTTTGAAGTACTTTACATTTTATCCTTTAAAATATATTATTCTATTTAAAGGACAATTTTCCTAATTTTTTTATGGAATAAATGTTTTGAAAAATAATTTTATTTTTTCAATATTCAAAAATAATTTATCATTTGTTTTAATTAACTAGGAAATATTGTACAGATTAATTTACTAAGAAATATATATTTATTATATTTTTAATAGTTATGAACTAATGATATTTCAATAATTTATTTCTGAATTAAAATGTAACTATGTGCAATTACAAAAAAATTGTTTACACTTCTCACTTATGTATGGTATATATTTTATATACATTCACTGTGATTCAAAAATTTATCATTTTTTAAGAGGAAAACCATGTTATTTTAAATAAAAATTGTAAATAAGTTTTTATAAAATCTCTTGTTTTTATCTTTATTTTATATTTTTAATTGTTTCTTCTTGTACTTTTAAAAAGCATGCTTGAAAACTAGACACAAGGAATTTCACGTTAAGGCTGACCACATAACCAGGATATATGCTTTGCTCCCAAAAGCCCTTTTTAAAAGCCTAAATGAAAACAGATATGGGCACTGTAAACTTTGGCCCCCATATGGGCTGCCATGTCCTTGAGTTCATTTTTTTTAGTGTTTTTAAAAGATGATAAAGCATTTCCTTTGAATTAGTTTGGAATTCTACAGATATAGAATTAATTTTAAATAAAAAGTAAATTATTTAATTTTGCATTGAATGGTAGTATCACAGTTTATTAATATAGCTATCTACAAAAAACAGTCATTTTATGAAAATACATTTTAAATAACTAATTTTATGAAGCAATGATGGAGGTCGTCTCTGTTCATTGTATTTGTGGAATAACAAAGACTGCAATCAGGACTGGTGCAAATGCTCATATGCGGTTGAAATGTTCTGCCAGGAAGTCATGTCATTTTAGAGGACTGAATGTAATAATCGCATGATACTGGTGAGCTTCATATAATCTTCAATTTGCATATGCTTTAGCTTAATCCTCCCTTAAATTTGTAAGTTATAAAACCTTTTTCTATTATTTGCCTTATATTCAGTTTTATTGAAAGAAAGGAAAGTGTGCAAGAAATCTTGTTTTATGCATGTCATTATCCAATTTTCCACTGAGGTACCACTTATATAATTTTCTAAAGTCACATTTTGAAAATGCTCTTGACAGTGGACATTTTCATCAGATGAAGGTAATCCAGTTGAATAAATACTAAGCAAAGCTTAAGAATCAGAAGAACTAATTATTACTTAAAAATCTCTATAAATATTTCAAAGTATAAAATAAGAATTAAATTCTTGACCTGCATAATAAATGGCCCAATCCTTTTATAAAATGCGAGCATTCAGATTCTATATACCAAAGCAAGTTTTTTTTTTTAAATTTCTATTGTTTGTTAAAGAATGAGTTAAAAGAAATAACTAGATTCTAGTATCCTAAAAGCTTAGTTAATATAGTTTAATGTATGGTTATAATTATATCCTCAATTTTAACGCATTAATTTTCTCATTGCTTTATAGATTAAAAATTCACTGTAATTCGTATATCTATAAATTATAATAAAATTTAAAAATGTATCACAGCGAAACTATAATACTTTATCATTTGTATTGATATATTTTTGTATTTAGCATCTTTAAATTGATGCATCTAATAAATATTCTCTTTTATCAATTATAAATTGCTTAAAAATCTGATGATTACAAAAGAATTTGGTCAATGTCTCATAAACTTAATTATTTATTTATTCGATACATTTCTTTATCTATAATTTGTTTGTAAGATAAAGCTTTTTTATTAATTTTATATTAAATAGTCATAATATTAAAAATTAAATTAAAAACTTTTAAAGAAAGGAGTTGTTCATCAAATGCAATAAAGCGATAGTAAACTGTTTTATTCACAGAATGAATTATTTTACAGGTATATGTGCTGATGATGCTTGTATATACTGTAAAATCTGGGCATGTGCCAAAGCTGAAAAGAATAATGGGACACTCGTTAAGTTAGTTCGTGATACCTTCCATCATGCATGCCTGTCCATGTTTATAACGAGTGTGACAACAGCTGTTGCATTTTTTGGCAGTGTGATCAGTAACATAACTGCAGTTCGATGCTTCAGGTATATATTAATTTCTTTTTTTCTCTCTCTTTCTTTTTGCTTAAAATGTGGGTTAAGGATTCGCCATGGCCTAGGGGTAAAACACTCATCTTCAGAGTGAAAGCTTCCAGGTTTGATCTCAGCCATTGTTGGAAATGGGTGTTGCATTTTTGTTTTCTGCATGCACATCTCTCTCTCTCTCTCTTGGTGCTTGAGAGTTTTCCAGGTATTTTCCGTTGTGATTTATAAATGTGGCTCTCTATGAAAAGGGCCCCATCAATGGACATTAAAATGCCAGAAAACAACCTTAGGCTATCGGACTATTCACAGCACCGTGTAAAAAGTTTTGGTTAATGCATTATATTTACTTATACATAGTGTTATATATTCTATTGTTCTAATTATTATACTAGAGAGTGTTATATTTTTCATTTAAAGAACCATCATGCTATTAATTTCATAAATTATTTTGAACATTTTAATTGATAATTAAATTTGTCAGTTATGTGGAAAACAATAAATTATTTATCTTGTTTTGAAGTGCTGATTTTCAATTATGACAATGAAATGCGGAAGAAAAAACTCATTCTATTGAAACTAGTAGGAATATATTTAATCTTTTGATAAAATCTATGTATGTGAGAAAATTAGAAGAAAATGTTACTTATTAATTACATTTGGGACATTGAAATTTTTTAAATAATTAAGAAAATATGACTAGTTATTTGATATTTCAAAGCTTTATAATTGTCTTTTTTTAGGATATTAATATTTGGCTCTTTGTACTTCTGTATTTCAAAATTATAAAAAAAAGTTATATTCCATATATTTTAAAAATTATTTTAACTTTTCAAAATTATTTGAATTTCTAAAATAATGCCATGCTTGCAGCTAAATGGTAAGTGTTATGACCTTTAATTCTTCAATCTGAATGTTCAATTCTCTCCTTGCCATTTTATATTTGTTTTGGTTCAGAGTCCATTAGAAATTGTATAACACAATATAATCAGCTCTTGTATGCAGAAAATGACTGTTGTATGATAAACAAACAAAATATATAATTAAAGATACATTACTTTTATTTGAATATAAATGAATTTAATAAAAAGTTGCTCACTGTTAGTCTTTCTGATATTTGAGAAAAATGTATGTATAATAAGTTGGAATTTATTCTGATAATGGAAAGTAATCAAAGTTCTGATATTATTTTATTTGTTTTAAAATCTAGTTGCATGCATTTATCAACTGTGCTTATTAATTTGTACATTGTTGCTGGAATACTTAATTTATAACCACAAACAATAAGACTTTTGGACTTTATATACTATACAATTTTTAGTATTTTAAAGTTTTCTTTTAATGTTATTTAATAGTTATGAAAAATTAATTTTAAAAGTGATTATTATCAAAATGAATATCACATAAGAAAACTTATTATGGTTGTCTTTAATGGGATAAATTATAAAACTCCTTTGAAAAAAATAATAAAAACTTTTTATCTTTTCAAATGCATTCCATTTAAAATTAAAACACTTCATAATTTTCAATGCAGATATATTTTTAATCCTGTAAATTGTTTCTCAATGTCAGTAATATTGAAATTTTGTATAAAAAATAATTATATAATAATCAAATTGTTTTTCAGTTTTAAAATTTCTATTTATATGCTTTGTTTCTTGCAGTATTTTTGCTGGAACTGCTGTGCTAGCCAATTTTTTCTTCACAGTCTCATGGCTTCCAGCATCAGTCATAATGGCCGAAAAGTGGTGTTCAACTACTTGCTTGTTGGTTTCACCCCTTGGGCTTTACTTACCACAATTCCAGCATATACCATGGTGCTCATCGCTCTGTAATTCTCTTTGGAGGCTACATTACACATTTACTGACTCTTCGCGTGTCTTCTTTGAGAAAATATTGCCTTGCATAATTGTGAAATCAAGATATTTCTGGTTGGTGCTTTTCACTACTTTAGCTACTGGTGCTGCCATTGTAGTGTTTTACTATCCAAGGCTTCAACTTCCAGATTCCAAAGAATTTCAGCTGTTTAAATCAGAACACCCATTTGAACAATATGATTTGTATTTAAAGAAATATTTTTGGTTTGAGAAAGCAAGAGAACAAGATATTTATCGAAAACTTCCAATACGTGTAGTTTTTGGAGTCTTACCTGCTGATACTGGTGATTATTTAAATCCTTATGATAAAGGGGAATTAATGTTTGATCCAGATTTTAATATTGCCCTGCCTGAATCTCAGTTATGGCTGTATAAATTTTGCATAAAATTGCGTAACCAGTCATTTTATCAGTCTACTCATGGCCCCCTTATATTTAATTGCTTTATTGAGACCTTCAAAGTGTGGATGGAGAGGCGATGTGTGGATGGTATTTCTGATATGGATAGGACTCCTTGTTGTGACAGTTCCAAATTTCCATTCAGTGAAAAAGTTTTTAATTATTGCATCAAAGAAGCAGTTGTTATTCTTCACCACACACCAGGCTATTTTGTTGTACCATCAATTGAAGGGTTGCGCTTTTCAAAATCTACCGGTAAAGTCCAAGCCATTGTTGTCCAGTATGATAGCATTTACTCATATTCAAATTCTTACACTGAAATGAATGAATTTTATACTGCTGTAAATGAATGGGTAACTACTATGCTGAAAGATGCACCAAAAAGCTTAAAAAATGGATGGTTTATAAGTGATTTGGAATTTTTTGATTTACAGGATAGCTTGTCAAAAGGCACAGTAATAGCAATAGGTGTCGCTATTGCAGTGTCATTTGTTGCTCTTCTGTTCACCACCCTTAATTTGTTGATAAGTATTTTTGCCATTATAACAATTTCCTGCATTATCATTGTCACAGTTGCTTCTCTGGTACTCTTGGGATGGAAATTGAATGTTCTTGAAAGTACCACTGTTTCAGTTGCCATAGGTCTTGCTGTGGATCTGACTTTGCACTATGGGGTGGCATATCGAGTCTCTCCACAAGATGATAGAGAATCATCTGTAATATTTGCATTGAGCCATGTTGGCAGTCCTGTTGCCATGGCTGCATTTACAACGTTCATGGCAGGGGCTCTAATTTTTCCCTCAACCGTTTTAGCTTATTTGCAGATTGGGACATTCCTCGTCATTCTTATGTCTGTCAGTTGGTTATATTCAACATTTTTCTTCTTGTCTCTTCTTAGTGCTGTTGGTCCTGTGAATAAATTCTTGCAATTAAGATACCCTTCTTTTAACTTCTGCAGGGATTGCGAAAATACTTCTGTGCCAGTAGAAAAGAATGCTTATGCTTTGTCAGAATCAACATTGTCTTCAAGCAGTGCTAGTTATCCAAACCAAATACCAACTAGCGAAAGTCATGAATTAGAGCCATTGACTGCTCTTAAGGATGGTCGCATAGATGTGCCAAAGTTTAAAAAGAAATATAGTCATCGTTCTGCTCGGCCACGTTCAGGAAGTTTATCTTCTGCCCAGACCAGGACTAGAGATTCTACTATATCTTCCAAAATAAGTAGAACTCCTAGAAAAATCAGCCTGCCTACTGTGAATGTAACTTTTCATGGTGAACCTTGTCCAGAATTATCAATGGGAGCCACAAGTTCGTCCACTATCGTTTGTGCAGATGAAGAAAAAGAACCTGTCATAAATCCCCTAGCAAAAGAAGAAATTCCTGATGCCTGGATCAGGAAAGAAATTAGTGTATAATGTGATGCAATCAAAAAATTATTTGTATTGATTTGTTATGAAAATCAGTTTTGTACTTACTTTTAAAAGTTTATGGAAATGTTTAGAAAGCTATATATTTACCAGACATTTTTTGTTTTAAGGTTTTAACATTTGAACTTTTTTAAAGATAAATTATTTGACTTACAAAACTTCTTTTTCCAATTAGATCAAAATACCTTATTGCTTTTATATTGACACTGTTTCTATTTATAAGAATTCAGATATATTTACATGTCATAATGTTGTAGAATTTACTTCTGATACTTATGTATTCGATTTTTATATCTCACTCAATTTTCAGATTTGATTATCTGAAATTGAGTTAGTGCTATAATGTGATAAACAATAGTTATAAACTAGAGTATTTTATCTTTGAAATATTTGATAGCTTAAAACGTTTATTTTTCAACTATTACAGTATTCTTTTTCTATATGAGAAATAATTGTAAATTATTCCTATCTACATATTACATTTGTGTTGTCATTTTCCATATATTGAGACTGTAGAGATTATATAGTTTGAGATGAGCCATTGTATTTATTGATTTTGCTACTTAAAATGAAATTATAATTTAATTGAAAAAAGTATCTGCTTATATAAAAATTATTCATTTCTTTATGTTGTGTATAACAGTAATTTTATCAAGTATATTTTCTGTTAATGGAAGAATGCTGTAATTCTTTTAAATTTGCTTTTATTTTTTAACTTGTAAAAGAAAGTTTATCTCACAGAATAAGATATGACTTCTTACTGTTATTCATCATGACATCTACTTACTGTATTTCTTTTAAATTTACCTTAAATAGTTTTTTTTAATTTGCCATAAATAGTAGTGAGAAAATGTAAAAAATTTTAAAATTAGTACTTTTTCACTGTTATGTATTAACTACTTAAGCATGTTTTGTTTAAACTTACTTTTCAGTGGTACCAGTCTTGTATTCTGAATTATTTCTATGGAAACGAAATAGAATTTAATTCAGTAGCATTGATATTTTTGTTAAATATTTCATGTAGTCAGTTTATTATTTGAAATCTAATTAGAGCCATGTATGCAGAAAATCACTTTTGATCAACAAACCAAGCTATTGTTTTTTATATTGTTTTCCAAAGATATAAGAAATCTATTAGGGTTTTTATAATATTAAAATTGATTTATTGTCCTTTAATTCTTCCAGCTTTATGATTTTTAAAAAATAATAAAATATAAATATTGTAATATTTATTGAAAATTTTGCTTCACACAGTAAGCTTTTTAAAATATTTTTTAAAATTTATAATCTTTAAAATGGTTTATCGATTTAATATATTTTAAGATTTTTATTCTTTATTTTGTGATTTGTGTGTGCAAAAAATGACTGGTGAGTGACAACCAACCAACCAATCTTTAATCTGTGATTGTAGTTTCCAATTTTAATCATATAAAAATATTCCTTTTTTGATATTATAGGAATTTTTACCTAATAAAAGTATTGCAGTTACAATAAACTACAGATTTTTCACTTTCATAAGCTCTTATGCCATTAGATTGCTTTTTTGATTTCCTTTTAATTAGGATTAAGGATTAATGTGTAATTATTTATGCTAAATAATACAATTTATTTATTAAAATATTGGCACTTTTTAATATTATTTATAATTTTAAACTTTAATTTTCAATTTTCCATTTTATTATTTACAAATAATAGGAATAAAAGTATTGAAAATGTGGGAAAAGGAATAAAGCTTTTTTTTTTTTTTTTTTTTTCTTTTTTCTATTTGGCGATTTCTCCTAATTGATAATTTATTATACTGATATTTTGAAATCTAAAAGTCGCCAACCATTCATATCAAGATAAGCATTAAATTTATTAAATAAATGCTTAGAAAATTATCCATATTGGAAAAGTGATGAAACTGCTTATAAAATTCAAGAAGTTATGCGAGCGTTTCTGTTTTTGCTCATAACTAAACAGAAACAAAATTGTTAAGTTATTGAAAATTGTAAGCAGTGAAACTTATCAAATTGTGTAATTGTTATTATTTTCACAATTATTTTTATTAACAAACAAATTTTACATAACACAGAAAATATAATTCTGTTCTTCCTAATTTTTTTTCAAATTTAATTAACTAAGCAGTGGCAAATATAAAATTGAATTTTATAACTGATGAATTTGAAAGTGAATTACCATATTAACTTGATAATGTATTGACTTTTTAGTTTAGAGTTTGTATACACTGACTTAAATTAATAGCGTTATATTACTTTAACCATATTTTCTTCAGCAATAAAAATCCATGCTATTTTTCCCAGATTAAATCCAAAAATTACAAATTAAAACTTGTATTAAAGATCAAGTAACATATGTTAGCCTGAAATCTTAAGATAATTAGCACTAAAGCATGAGAATGGGGAAACATAAATATTTTAGAATGAAAACCAAATTAAGTGACGTAAAAAATTTGCATTTTTGGACCAACGAAGCTGTAAAATATTTAATGATATATTTTTATCGATAATATTATGTCAGATATTAGAACACTTGCTTTTTTCTTGGAAAATACCAAATTAGAATTTTGTAATATATTTTCTTTATTTACTTGAGTTAATGATTATTGGTAGGTAAATATTCTTTTGCATTTATTTTTCATTTGTTTAACAAAATTTTTTATGTTTTGTATTTACAGTTATCTTAGAGCTTAAAATACATTGAGATTCTTTTTATTTATCAATCCCTTATTATTTTTTTATCCTATAGCTTTGTTAATATTTAAATATAACAATGTATAATATTTAAACATTATATATTAATAAATGTATCGTCTTTGAGTTTTTTATAGTTCATATTTTGTGAGCAATAGTTTGTTATAATATTAAAATAAAAAGGTATGAAAAGCATGTATATTTATCTCTAAAGTTAATCAGTATTAAAATATTATCGTACTCAGTATTTCTACTTTTAGAACGAAATGAATATCAAATGATAATAAATAATTAATTGACTTTTCAACCAATTTATTTTTTCCTCTGAAAGCTTATCTCTTTCAAACAAAAAAAATAAATAAAACTTATTTTAATAATTATTTATACCTGTTTAGTCATATTAAATACCAGATGTATGCAAATAAAATGAGATGATTGTTAAAAAAAATAAAAAAGAAAACGAAGCAAGAAATTTGCGAAAACTGTTAATATTTTTTATTCGAAATAACATGCATCGCTAGCTACACATTTTCTCCATTTTTCAGGCAATTTGTGAATACCATGCCAAAAAAATGATCAGTCTTTTGAGGCCAGCCAGTCATCAAGCCAAGATTTGGCGTTTTCGTAAGAAGTGAAGTGCTGGTCAGCCAATGCGTGTCCCAATGATACCAATAAATGGTAATCGGAAGGAGTCAAGTCTGGCGAATAAGCCGCATGTGCTAAGGGCTCCCAGCCGAGCGCCTTAAAGATGTCTCTGGTCGGTTTAGCACGGTGACTAGGTGCATTGTCATCAAGGAAAATCAGTTTGAGCTGCCGTTTCTTGTATTGTTAGTGTTTTTCGAGTATAGCATCGTCCAAATCAAGTATTTGTTGCTTGCAGCGATCAGTATTAACCGTTTCGCCGGGTTTGAGAAGCTCATAATAGATTGGTCCCTCATGATCCCAGAAAATACACAGCATTGTCTTGCGGCCGAAGCGATTCGGCGTTGCGGTCAATTCAGATGGCTGTCCAGGGTCAATATATGATCGATTACGCTTGGGTTCTCAAAATAAATTCATTTTTCATCGCTAGTCACAATACGATGGAGATATGACTTGCGTTTGTAACGGGCGGTAAGGAACATTTAGCACACGATATTTCGGTGTTCCTGCCTAACGGTCCCATCTACCGACCTTTATATCTTGCCCATTGCTTTGAGACTGGGAAACAGTGCTCTGGTCAACATTCAATTGTTCTGCAAGACGTTCTTGCGTTTGGCCATCCTCTTCATCGAGCAATGCTTACAATTCAACATCTTCAAATTTTTTTGCTGGTCTGCTACGCTCCTCGTTTCTTACATCAAAATAACCATTTTGAAATTTTTCAAACCACCTGTAGCACTGCGCACGGCTCAGAGCATTGCCTCCGTATGCTTCTACAAGCATTTGATGCGATTCGGCAGCATTTTTCTTCAGATGGTAACAAATAATTTATGTTGTCCGCAAATCGTGGTCAGAAGGCATAAAATTCCACATTTTCAACACAGTAAAAAGAAACACAATGCACGCTGAAACTCGTTTAAAGTGTAAACTAAACGTGAGTATCAAAGATCAAACTATAAAAAAATCACGTGTCATGGTTTCGTAATGTTTGCGTATACGCGTGGCGACATCTGTTAGCAATCGTGTCATTTGATATGCATACACCTGGTACTATTTTAAAGTTGTGATATATATAGTGTGTGTTGGTATTTTTTCAAAAGTTTTGCATAATGTAATGATAAAAATTATCCAGTGTTTGTTAATTTTAGTTTTGCGGTTTTGAATGTTAAGTCTAATAGTTATTTAAAATATCGTTATGAGTTCCTTTTCTGTGTTTGTAATTGTAATAAGCAAATATGGAAATCCAGAATATTTTTATTAAATTATCAAATTTATAAATTGATTTTATAAGTCTCACAATTATATTATTAAAAACAAAAGATATTAGTAGAAATTTTGCATCGAAAGATTTTATTAAAATGCTCAAAAATTGAGGTTTACTAATAAAAAAATACATAAATGAGCTTAAAAGTTTGTAGTAGACCTTTAGGTTAATCTGGTTAACAAAGGAATTATCAACTGAAAAAAAGTTGATATTTTGCCTAAAGCTGTTAAAATATTAATGAGAACCACATTTAATTTAATATTATTCATTGCAATTAATTATCTAAACAAATAAGAAAATATTTACCAATTCTTTTTTGAAATCATAAAATATTTGCAACTATTTTTGTGTTTATTTTAGATGAAGTATCGTATTTTTATGTGGAATATAACTCTCGTAGAGTTTTATTTCTCATTAAAATGTACCAGTTCAAAAAGGAATGCTATTTGATGATTAATCTCAAGTATTTGTTGATTTCTTTCTTATTTCTATGTTGAAAGAAGTATTATTCTTAATTTTTTATGGAGGTTCTAGGAATCTTGTGCAAATGGGAAAGAACCTTTTGTGCAGAAATGTGTTTTGTAACATCTGACGAACTGTTCTGGGTAGCTTCGTGTGAAGCGAATTCTGTTCGTAATTGAAACTATTCAATGAAACTTGATAAAAACATCTTTTATGAAAAATGTTGTATCAATGTGAATACTTAGTTTAAATGTATTTAATGTTTAAAATATGAGGTGCTGAGAAAATTTCTGAAATAAAGTGAATGGTTATCACGTGAATTTTAATTTTATTTACTCAAAATAAATACATTACATATATTTTTAACATTGTCTTCTTGCGTTAAGTGTGAATTCACATTTATGTGATTAAATGCCTGGTGGTGATCAGTGAAATATCTCTAGGTCTCAAAAGACTTGTTTTTCAATTTTAAAATATGCTATTGATTTTCATATCATATAAACGTGAATTCACTTTCAAATACACAACTTAGTTTTAATAGATAATTATTTCATTATATCAATATTATCCCACCACATTTTTCAGATCAGTAGGGTTCAGAATAATGTTAATCAAATAATATTTATTTATGAATAAGTTTTTTTATCAAAACTTTCGCTCATATTTGAGTAAGAAAATTATGAAAAAGCTTTCTTTTTAATGTGAACATATTTGATATAGGGTACATTTTTATTCTACATTTTGAATAATTTGCAATAAAATATACATGATTTCTTTACGATAAACATAGTTATCTATATGTGCAGGTCCACAGTTACACATATTCGGTAGAACTCCAATTACCCGAACTTTGCTTATCTGAATTACTTTCAGAAAAATAAATTAGACTGAAGAAGAGAAGGAAAATGAGAAAAATTAAAAGCTCAAGAAAAGGAAAGGTGAAGATGAGAATGAGAGAGAGACGTGTCACTTGTGAGAAATTCAAAAACATTCTTTTGAAAATTACTGGATGTTCAGAAGTAGAGCTGAAGATATAGGATTATGAATTATGAGTGAGACCCTAGATTTCAAAAGGCAAATAAACTAATTTTAAAATGTCAATTAAAAAGATGACCTTAATGCCTAAGTTGAAGCAGACTCTGAACCAGGGGTGGCCAAACTCTTTGATAGTCTGAGTCACTTTTCAAAATTTGAAATTTTTTCGAGAGCCACAATTAAATACGTATTTAAAATATTTTTGAAGAAGTTATATTTATTGAAAACAAATAAAAGTACAAAATATATATTGAATTTAAATATTAAGAATTAAACACGTATTTACATCTCTTGATAATTCTTTGAAATTTGGTGACAGTACTTTTTCAGTAATTCTGAGAGATGCTGGTTAGTTAATGCTGATGGTGTTTGGAATTCACGAATTTTAAAGTGTAATAAAAGGAATTACAGAAGTACGTTTTTCCGAATCGACAAGCAGCCTTTTTTAATTCAGGATACTTTGATTCTCGAGATGTTCTCGGAGAATTATGCAGTGAATCGGTATGTATTGGGAATTGAGAATCATCTCTTAAAAGCTCAATGAGACAGATTTTTTTATTCAGCATTGTCGGGACTCCATCAGTTGTAATGCTTACAAGTTTATTAAGAGGCATATCAAAAGTTTTCATTATAGAATCTAATGCACTCTTTTAGTATCGACACCGCGATTTGACTCTTTAAGTGCTATTAAATCTAATAATTCTTTAACAACAAAGTCAGGTGAAAGAAAATTCATAAAAACTGCCAATTGCGGAAGATCTGTGATATCTATCAAATTGTCTAGGGCTAAGTTAAATGAAATGCAGTTCTTCAAATCATTTTTAAATTATATTCAAGAGATGTATTAATTGCAATTGTGTGCCTCTAGATAAGAATTTTGTGCAATGTTGCATTATTTGGATCTAAAACTTTAAGCACACCTTCCAAGTTTTTTTTAATAAACTCTTCCATATCTGCATTTTGCCCTAGCAATATTCTAGGCTTCAGCCACGCCATTAGCTTGATTGCTAAGGGCCATCAAAATTGACTGTTTATTTAAATTGGATTTCAAAGAAGCAAGTTTATCTGATCCTTATTTGGAATTGGGTGGATACTGATTTGAAAACTGAGGATGATTGGTTTCTTAATGTCGACGTAAATTGCTAGCTTTATAATTTTTTTGTGTTATTAAAATAATAACAAGTTTTACATATTACGAAACAAATTATAGTTAACTTACCAAAAATCCCAGATTACATATTATATTTTTAGCGAGAGTGATACAAATTGTGTTTCTTTGAGAGCACAATGTCAATTGTCCGTGGCAACGAAAGCTTACAAATTCAAAATGGTTCGATTACACCACTGATTATGTTAGCTCGCGCAGTTTTCGATGAGTCATATTATTCTTACCTTGGACGGAAATGAAATTTGTCACAACGTTGCCCTTAGTCTTTCATATTTGTAGCCAGTAATTTAAAAGACATTTTGAAACACATATGGAAAGATAATATTTTTTAAAATATAATAACACAAAAATGAAGAGGGAACTCGGGTACATTTATCGAGAGCTACACATAATCCTTCAAAGATCCGCATGTAGCTCGCGAGCTGCAGGTTGGCCACCCCTGCCCTGGACCATCAGCTTGAGTGTGACCACATGTAAATTCTCACTGTCACACGGATGCGCGAGTTGGCTGGAATTCGGACGAAGGCTGTAAAACAGCTTAAGTTGACCGAGATGTTCATCAAGCAATAATTTTCATTTACAGCACTGTACTTATATATTGTATTAATGTACAGTACTTGTCTTTTCATTTAATTTAAAATTTCTTTTTCTTCAAAAATATATAGTTTTTCGTCCATTTTCAATGTATAATAATTAAAATGTACCCCCTTTTCGAAAAAATCCAACTATCCGAATGCGAACTTGTCTAAATTGATTTGGATAGATTGGAGTTCTACTGTATAACAATTTTTAGTTCGTAAATAAAATAATTTAAAATTTCTTAAAACATTACAGTACTAAAACCATCTAGTATTTTCGATATAATTATGGTGAAATATTTGTCGTTGGCACCAAATTATTTGGAACAATATTGTATTGTAAAAAATCCAATATCAGTTGAGTGACTCTTCGAGGAAATAATCTGAAATGAAAATATTGATGTAAGTACTTAAACAAGCAATAAAAACTTCATTCAGTATAATTTTATATTCATGCAAAATAAAATTCATTAAAATTATTAAATCGCGTGAATGTGCGTTGAAAATTCATGTGGTTATTTTTATAGCATTGATTCAAAAGCAATATATATATATATATATATATATATATATATATATATATATATATAGTTATTAAATGACCTAATCATTAAAAATCAGTAGAGCAAATTTATTAATATGAAACTGAGGAATTAGGACAAGTAGCTTTTAATTACTTCCGAAACATCTATAGCAAAGTCTGCTTATATCTACCCAGATATAAGTCAACAAACTAATGAGTTTTTTCTTTCAGTCCGGCGTCCCCGTTTAAAAAAACTGCTCCTAGGACGGCGCGAGAAGATGACATTTCCACCCCCTCGTCCGAAAGGAGAGGGTCATTTTCACCCCATTTAAGTGCTGAAGTTTTCACCATGACGAATCTTAATCTTTTGAGGGAGATACGCCGCGCTAGGTCTGCCGTAATTCTCATGAAAATGTAAATGTGGTTACCATAAATACTCTATTTATCGACAAGCTATTGATTTTTTCTCTTCGTTGTTTTACATACCACATTAAGAAATGTTATAAGAATTTTAAGATTATATACATGCATTTGTGAAACAAATCTAGTCTGTTTCAAAAACTATATGGCGTATATTAATTTATTACAGAGAATTTTCTGAAATAATTATTTAAAATAATTACAGACTTCTTTAAAGTAATGAATTTGCAATTAGTTATAATAAAAATGATAAGCAATAAACTAACTAAATATTTCAAAAACATTCATAAAAGCAGCCTGCCTAATATTAATATAATAAATTAATTAATAAATGAAGATATTTTGAACAAATATTTTCTTTTATGAGTAAGTACAAGCAAACTCTGCCAAAGTTGCATTTGAAAAAGATTAAAGGTAATCTGTGTGTTAAATACAATAATGATTCCAGTTTTCTTTTGATTTAAGTATTTTTATTTATGACAAATTTCTATATTGAATGGTTAAAAATATATGCTTTTTTATCTTTCACTTTTAAGGAAAAAACTTAAAAATAGAATTTTCCTTTCTGCGTGTTTCTGTAACTAAGTATGAAACGTTTTGTACAATAAATGTAGCCAAACGAATCTTGAATTTCTCCTTTAAATGTAGCATTCAGGTTGATTGTTTAATAAAATTACATTTGATATACAATAAATAGTAATATTCGGTTCATTTCTCAATGACTGAGAATTTGAAAATGTTCATTTAAATAGTACATTCCAAAATATACTCGTATTCGTCTCAGAAAATATTTTTATGAAATTCTTATCAAAACATTAGCAAGAAAACATTAACTTTATATTGAGAATAAATTCTTATCTTCAGAGCGTTTTAAACTTTTATGAAACTATGCTTATTAAATTATTTTTAAAAACCAAAATCGTGATTAGTTTAATTTTATACAGAAATTAAAACCACGTAGAAGACTGACACAACTAAAAGACAACTTTTTTAAATATCTACCGCATCTCAGTTTATGATTGGAAGTATTTTCATTTTTATATTTATTTTATTTCTACCAGCATGTTTTTGTTGTGGGATTAAAAAATACAATGTGGCCCTGGAATATTTTCCATAAACAATACTTCGAAATGAAGAAATCAAGAAAGATGTCTAGCATCTATTCCGATATTCGTGCACGTCAGAAAAAAGAGACGTTTAGTATTCTCTAAAGAGAGACGTTTAGATTCAACAGTGAGCAACATCGAATAAAATATATTTCACCTTGAAGAGCAAATTTTTAACATTAAATCAAAATTATTCCTTTGTAAAAAATTTATTTCATAATTTCATATAAAAATCCAGAATATGAAAAAAGCTCTTATATTACAATAAATACAGTTTCTTAATGAAAATGTTTCTAAGACTATTAAATCTTTGAATTGGAATTTTCCTAACACATACTTTTTCATGTGTAAATTATTATGAAAAACTTTTAATATTACATTAAGATTTTCTTATTTTAACTGATAAAATATCAATCTCAAAACCAGCAATTTTGGTCAGGGTTAAACCAAAAATAGTCATGTTTATAGGGATTATAAATGTCAATTGATTTTCTTTTCTAGCAGATTGCAGAAAAGTTCCGTTGAAGAAAAAAATTATCCATACATAATTTATGGCCTTTATTCTTCACGGAATTCGTTAATTTTGATACCACATTATGGGAAGCAGAAATTCCTGGATTCATTTTATTTCTGTGTTTACCTAAATACACTTCCATATCAAAAGAATAGCCATATTTGTCTGCTAATTTATAAAGTTTAGTTCCCCACTGTTTTCTTTTTTAGGAATATATTGTTTGAATATCACTCTTACTTTGAATTTCATAATGACTTCATCAACTACAAGTTCTTCAGACGGATTATAGCGCTCCTTAAAATATTTATTTAAAAAAAATCAAAAATCGTTCATAAAATTTCCACAATCTGTCATATTTTTCATCAAGTTATGGTTTATTCTTATTGTCTGTAAAATGTAAAAAATTCTCAATACATTAAAAAATCTATCACGGGACATAATTTTTCTAAAAATAGGAGTTTCAATCAATTCATCTGTTGACCAATAATCTTTGATGTTATTCTTTTAATGGGTCGTATAGATAAAGATAAGTCCTAAGATTTTTTTTAATTCTTGTGCATCAATATTAGTTCACTTTGTCCCATGCTTTTTTTATTATTTCCCGGATCTAATTCTAATATTTGGGAAGCATATCTATTTGTTTCATCTGCAATAAAGTTTAAAATTTCTTCTGAAAAAATAAATAAAAAAATTCGTGTTCTTCAACTAAATCCTTTATTTTGGCTCAAAAATACTTAAATCCCCTTAAATTAAAAAATGATGGGCTTATCATCTGTTTTAGCCTTACGCCAATGAAAATCAAATGACACAGAGGAATTTGCATCATTATTGTCGTCAAAAAAACTAATACCCTTGCATTCAGATTCATCACAGCAATCAGAACCATTGTCTGCAAAATATTCTTCTTCTAATTCTTCCAATAAATTTTTTAATTTCTTCATCAGTCAACCCTTTACGACGTGCAGACATCAAAAATATTTTTTCTGGTGACGAAAAAAGTAACTCATTACAATGAAAAAATTTGCTAAAGTGAGGATGAATATACTTCCCTTTTAAAAAGAGAAGCCAATAAAACCGTTTTTCGCCAAAATTCGCCGCTCAGTCAAGTCCCCAATTTTTACGACTTTCATACACAAAAGAGCAGCAATTAAATCACCCTCAACTTCCCGAAGAAAGTTCAGCGGGAAAAAGTCAGGCGCTTGAAAGGGGAAAAAATCCATGGTACAACTGTTGTACCACAGCCGTCTTCTGGGCCACTCACTTTCGTGGTACAACAGTTGTACCGCCGGAACGAAAAGGTTAAAAGAATTCAGGTTCATTTAACGTCTGGAAATTTTTGTATTGTGTCGGTTTCTCTAAACTAGCCCATAAACCGTAAATTGGAATTTGAAAAATGCATAATTTGTCGTATTATGCTTTGAGAATTAAAACCTGACAATATATTACAAAGACGATAACTAAAAAGATGCGGTGAAGGCCTAATAGGTGATTGTATGGCTATAAATAGGTTCAGCAAATTTTGTTTTGATTTACTACTTAAAAAAACAAATCGTTGCCAGGTTGTCCTTTCGATCTTGACAACCTTTTAAAGACAAAATTGGAGCAAAATCAATGTCCATTAACAAAAGAGTTAAATTCATCTACACTGCTTGTCGCTGTTTGGGGAAATTAAGAAATGTCTCTAAGTTAAAAGTGTTGGTACTTGATCTTAGGAGGAAAATCGTGTATCAGTCTCCAAAAGTCTAATATCAGAAATAAAACCAGGCAGACTTCAGATAGGATTCATCACAAGCGATGAAAAATAGGTTAGTAACTTATGATGTGATATCGATTATAAAAAACAAATTAAGAATCAGCCATTCCAAAAGATTTTACTGTCGGTGAGTTTTTGTAATCATAATTTAACGATGACTGTAGATATAAACGTTCAGTAAGTACGAAGACTTAATAAAAAGGAGGTCCTGCCTTATCAGTCGCAAAATACATTTTTTACAATGCAATTTGCGACCACAAAGATCAAGAATTTTTTCTTAAGTTGTCTGGAACTTGAATGGTCATCTTTACTATACTAATCTCACTTCTTGGATATAATCCCAACAAGCTTTGAAGACTTTTTGAATAGAAAAACCTTACACTCTGATGAGCATTCACAATCGAGTTGAAAAATTCCAGTCCTAACTAATAGCATTTCAAAAAGATAAATAAATTTTAAAAAAGAGTTATTTATCGCTTGGTCTAATATCTTTGGAACTCATTGCTTATCGTTGCAAGATCTGACTTTTTATCGTCTTAAGATCTGACGTATGTTAGATTATCTGCAGAAGGTTGTTGACAGTCAGAAAATTAATTATTGAGGATTGGATATTAAGTTCCCATAAAAAGTCCAATGAATCCTAAAATGTGATCCGGTGACACTGGATGATCAATGCACTTTTTACAGGTGGGGTGGATTTTTCTGCCACTATATCAAAGGAAGGTACTTGATGTGGCCACTTGTTAGTTTAGCCAGAGCAGCCTGTGAGCCACAATCACATTTGATTTCCTGAAAGCCAGGGGAAGTTTCTGTGCACCAATGGTGTATAGTTGGAATGCTCCATAGTCAAATTGAGTTTAGATGTTTCATTTGAGTATAGCTCTAAGTGAGTGAAGAGTAAGTGGCCGTTTCCTTCCCACTATCCGCTCTGGTCAATCTATCGACGACCCCATTGCTACCAATGTTAATGTGTAATGAGATGCATTAGCTTTTTGTTTCAACATTATGATTATAAAGTAGGAATAAAAATTAGTATAAGAATATTGTATGGGTAAATTAGGGATTTGTAACAAGAAAAAGTTAATGAATTGTTTGAAATGACTTAATTCAAATTTGCTTAATTCCCAAAATCGATTCACTAAAAGTTTGAATGTTTATAGTGATTCCTAACCCACTTTAAACTGCAAATTCCGTTGCAATTAGTCTTAGTGTACAGAAAAATGACTAATAAGTGACAAACAATGAAATAAAACCAAACCATGTTGTTACCACACGCATGGTTCAAGATGAATAAAAATTTGAAAACTGATTTCACTGGAAAGTAAAGTTATTGACAGATCAACTTCTGAGCAATAAAAGAATCAATTTAAAAATAACATTTACTTTTTCTGTTTTAATGTTAATATTAAATTTTAATAAATGTAATTAAGTAGTAATAATCATTTTTTATGAACATCTTTTATTTAAATTTTAAAATGTATATAAAAGAATTAGGTTTAAAGAAACATTTATATAATTTAGAAAATTAAAAATATATTTTAAAACAATTTTATATCCACCATATTACATGATAGGTAATCTTACCTTAATCCGTATAAAGAATACATACTTTTAATATTCAAATAGTAAATCTAAATGTATTATTTTTGTATTAATAGTCATAAAGTATTGGTAAATTATTATAATTGAAAATATATTATCACTCACTATCATTGAAAATGTACTATTTTTAATATTATCACCTATCGCCAAAACTATTAATAAATACTTGAACCTTTGTCAATATATTACTAAAAAGAAAGATTTACTCCGAAAGTATCTCTAAAGCAAAAAAACTTTTAAGCAATTATTTGCTAAATTGAATATATCCGATTTTTTCTAATACTAATAATTGCTGAAGTTATGGAATGAGAAGCCAGAAAAAACATTACTACCGTTTGACACTGAGTTTATTTTAATGACGTAAATGGCACGTGATCTAGAAGAAATGGTATATAACTTGTTGTAAAGAATGAAAATCATTTCTGTGGTTGCGTGTGCTTTTCACAGGAAAGCAGATGATTTAAACTATTTTGGTAGAGCGTATATATTGTAATGGTATAGAAATAAGAATCTATTGCAAGTGGACGAATGACCAATAGCAAAAGTCCCTTATTCGGATGCCCACGCATCATTAAGAACAAAGAATATCAGATGTTGCTTAGCTTAATTAAATAAGATCGGCGGCAGACAATGGTTTAGTTGACAGTGCAGGTTGGTCAAAATAGTTCCAATGAGTACATGTCACATAGGATCATACATAACAAAGAAGGTTATCCTTGGCTCTCGTATCGCTAATGATGTGTTAGCTTCCAATATCGCTAGCGTCATAATGTCGGTCGACTTATGTCCACCTGGAATAAGTTCTCGCAGATATCCTACGAATGACAGACAAGCTGTGCAACATTGGAACGTTTCTAGGCCATCGCAATCTGCTTTCTACCAAAGTTTCTTACGTCATAAGTCTTTCCAATGACCAAACAGATATAATAACGAGAATGATGTTTCACATTTTCCATAACATTGTTACACTAGATCAAGTGCATTCTATGTCCTTTGTCGAGTTAAGTATCAAGTAATGAAATTATTGGTCCTAATTTTTTGGCTCTTCAGTGTAGATTTCACACAAGTGGTATAGATAAATTAAATTGTTTTGGTCCTTATACGTAGTACTTTGTTGATTATATTCGGGAAAAATTATGTCGCTAAATGTTACTATTCAATGACTACACCGTCAGAGCTTTTTTAAGCTCATGTTTTATACACATGGGACTTAGGGCCACCACAGCCAATTTTGAGTCAAGCCGAATTAGAAACACGAATATTCAAATTTAGCACTTTTCTTTCAGTATAAGATCAAATGTGTAACACTATAATACAGGGTGATTATAAAAAAACTTTGCCAACATCTGCACTTCTAGCGTCTATTCTATTTAATCGATCAAGATGATATTTCAAATATAGTTCTTTTGAGATATGCGCTCGAGATTCTGTGAATGGCAACACAGTGGCCCTCGCGGTTACAGTTATAGTGACAGAAACTCGAAATTTTCGAATGGCAATGTCTACTTTTTACCATCGCAAAATGTTCAGCACATGCGAAAACCCTAAATAGCGTTGAAACGGTACCGATATGTCTAAAAACGGACGTGATCTGCAAACACAAAAAAGAGTTCTGAAAACCGGCCAATAAAACACGATCTGGGCGTACGCAATAAATTTGCATGTGACAGAGTTAAGAAACCAATCACAGAACACCGGTCGCCAGATATTCAGCGTAGGAAACCTATAAAATACCAAGCGGGTATGCGAAGTCGTCATTCGGGAACTCGCACATGCCGACGATATGAGTCTTCATATGAAAGTTCGCGGTGAATTGATCAAACTCTATTACCAAAATGGGATGAACGCTGCGGAAGCCTTGCGTGTGTATCGCCGCAATCATCGACAACGACGCGGCCCATGTACTCTGCAAGCTCTGCGTGATTTAGTGCGGAAATTCGAAGATACAGGCTGCACCTGTGACAAACAGCGCTCCGGACGGCCAACTGTTTCTGAGGACGTTGTCATGGAAGTGCACCATACAGTGACTGCAGGACACACAGAAACCGCAAGAGGCATAGCGCGCGTGTTGGATATTCCGAACTCAACGGTCCGCAAGCTCTTGCGCTCGGTACTTCACATGTTTCCCTATCGGTTCCAGCGCGTCCAGATGTTGGAGCCGGGTGACCCACAACAACGTCTGGACTTCGCAAATGCATTTTTGTTACGATATGATGCGGATAACGACTGGCCACTTCGCATACTATGGACGGACGAGGAGCATTTCACCTTAAATGGCAGCATTAACACAAAGAATTGTGTGCACTGGGGAGAGACGAATCCTCATGCTGTGGCGCCAGTACCATTATTTGACGCCAAAGTGACTGCGTGGTGCGGCATTACAGCTACATTTGTTCTGGGCCCGTTCTTCTTTGAGGAAACGACCCCGACTGGCCCTGCAACATGTTTTGTAACGGGACCTCGGTATGCAGCCATGCTGAAAAATTATGTCTTACCGGAGTTGCGTCGGCTGAATGCACTCAATGACATTGTTTGGATGCAAGATGGCGCACCTCCACATATAGCGAGGTCAGTTAAAAGGCTCCTGGATCAGCATTTTGGTGATCGGATCATCTCACGCTATTATCCTTTTCCGTGGCCTGCGCGATCCCCAGATCTGACGCCTATGGATTTCTGGTTTTGGGGCTATCTCAAATCCAGAGTTTATCTGTGCAATCCTCAAACATTGTCGGACTTAAAGGATTCTATACGGCGTGAGATTGGAAACATCCCTCGTGCCATGTTGCGTGCAGCGACATTGTCCACCGTCTCCCGCATGCAATGCGTAATTGCCTGTGATGGCACTCATGTGGAAAATGTTTGAAATTAATAAAGATTTTTTTCTCTATGTGTTCTCATCATTGAGCAGTGTCTTGTCTCTGTCGTATGCATTATTCCTCCGTGCGCCTTGAAGAACTGTTTGTATGTGTATAACACGTCGGTTTTCGGACATATCGGTACCGTTTCAAAGCTATTTAGGGTTTTCGCATGTGCTGAACATTTTGCGAAGGTAAAAAGTAGGCGTTGCTATTCGAAAATTTCGAGTTTCTGTCACTATAACTGTAACCACGAGGGCCACTGTGTTGCCATTCACAGAATCTCGAGCGCATATCTCAAAAGAACTATATTAGAAATATCATCTTGATCGGTTAAATAGAATGGACGCTAGAAGTGCAGATGTTGGCAAAGTTTTTTATAATCACCCTGTATATTATATACAGTCACATTTAAAACATTAAACTATAATTTTAAAAATACTTTTACCTATAATATTAATGATCATAAATATTAATGATTTCGTGATAATCATCAAATAATGAAACATCATTAGCTCGAAACTCACGTAATAAGCAAGCTGATGTTAGATTTTTTTTCATTTATTTTGTGTGAGTGCTATTTAACAGCCTGATATCTTGGCGTGATTTCAGTGGCACTAATTCAGTTAAGTATAAAATTGGAAGCGGCGACATTAATACGTAAGTACCTTTTACACTTTTTATTATAAGTACATGTAAATTTAATTTATATATTTTCTGTTATTGTGTTGAGATACATGAATTTGCTCTTTAAATTTACCATAAAAATTTTAAACTACACGCTCTAAAATAAAAAATATATAAAATGTAGCTATAAATAAGCAAGGCAATTACTCTATATCCCTCTTTACAAAAGCAATACGTAGCTAACTATTATTAATCGAAATTCTTAAAACTCGATGGAGATTTTTGGTGTTCAACTGCAATATTCAGTAAAAATAGGCAATAAAATAATACGTAATTTTTTTTAAAAATAATACCACTGGACTCTCAATACATACTTCTCAAGCTCAAATTCATTTCGAAGTCCCATGAAGTTTATTTTCAATGGATTCCTTCTCATGTAGACATATACGGCAATGAGCAGGCGAATAGACTGGCCAAGGAGCGCTGTTACCACGATAATCTTTCCTCTTCTTCACTTACCTTTTTAAGAACATCAGTCCATTGTTAATTCTGAAATTTCGAAAGGGTGGATTATTCATCCCTGCCATCACTGGTACGCATGCAAAGAGCCGGGCTCTTCATTCGCCCTCAGTTGTGACAGAGCCTCTAGAACCGCAATTTCCAGACTAGCAAGTGGCCACACTAGGGGTCTCACGCATTTCGAAGGCAGGAAATTCTTTGAGGTCTGCTCTAAATCTAAAACTGAGCAGGCTTCTCCAAATCACACACTGGACTGTTTGGGACTTTCCAGAAAGGATATGTACTCATCCCCCATCTGGTCCTCGATTTCCTTAGAGTCAGTGGTCTGATGGACCTTGTCTGACTTCGTCAGATATTTGGAGGATTAGCCACAACAATAACAAGATAATACCAATTCTTTATATATCATCTGCTTGCTACATCTAGAGACTTACTTTTTCGATAAATATGGTCGAAGGAATAATTAGTAAATGCCATTTTTTACATTAAACAATTGGCTTCTTGTAGGCGACAAGGTCAGCAACTCTATCCTGCTTAAATTAAAACTCATTTCACTTAATCATGATGTTCACTTGCAATGGATACCTTCACATGTGAATCTCCACGGGAATGAAATGGCCGATAATCTTGCTAAGAAGGGTTGCAGGATTTCAAATACTCCCTCTTCCACACTTACTTTTCTGGAGTTATACTCCCGGGAAAAATCAAAAATCTCGGAGGAGTGGAAAACACCCCCCACCCATAATTGGTACAAGGGATCAAAACCGGGTTTCTCCCTTGACCTCCCGTGTGACAGATGTACCCGGAATGTTCTCTCAAGACTTGCTAGCGGTCATATTAAGTGCCTCACTTTCAACGAGGGCAGGAAAACTTTCGTCACCTGCACCAAGTGCCAAAATCATCAGGCTTCTCCTGAGCATCTTTTGGATTGCATGGGTCTCTCTAGGGAGGATCTCTTTAGCAATCCTCTTTTAGTCTTCGACTTCCTTACAGTCAACGAACTCGTGGATCTAGTCTGACTCCGTCAGACATGGAGGATAAGCAACAACAACAACACATTAAACAATATTTCAATGAAAAATAATACAAACTAGAGTAAAATTGTTTAAGCAATTCATTTTATTTAAAAATAAAAATAATTCTCGCAACGTGAAAAATCTGATATTTCATTAGATTTATACTTATAAAAATATGAATATTTTCTTACCTAAGAAGGAGTAAAGGATTAAGAAGCCATCCAGGAATTGTGACCAATCTCTCGCCTTTTTTAATTGCATTTAATATATTTTCTGCAGTTTCTTCAACATCTAATATTGGAATTATGGATGGTAACCTACAAAATTACAGGAAATAATTAAATTATAATTAAATCACAGATAATTTTTTAATGGTATCGGAACATTTTAAATTATTTTCATTGGTAATAAAAATTTTAATCAAGTCTTCACAGTTCTAATGAAATATTCATAGAAAAATTATGTATTCAAGCATGAAAATTAGAACTGTAATTTTAAATTTTGAATGTTATCTTAAAATGCGTGCATTATCATCAGCTATCATTTTCTGTATATACTTTATTTACGAGTTTTACTTTTGGATTAGCGCCAAGATCGCCGCAGAATTACCTATACATTTGAAATAGGTCTATTGTTTGCATGCAGTTTGTGGTTGCTTTAATTCAGTATTTTCCTTTATTAGAGCAATAATATAAGAGAACACTAACGAGATTGGTTTAATTAAATTAGAAATCAAAATTCGAATCAATAATGACAATTCATATTTACTTTATGTCAGTTTCTTCAGTTGGCAATGTTTTGCCCTTTTTGTGGTTGCCATAATTCACCAGTCGCCTTTATTAGAGAAATAGCACTACACTAACGAAATTAACAACCCTAACGAAATTAATTTAACGAAATTAAAAGTATACAATTAAATGACGTTAATTCCTCTTTGACTACTGTTAATTTCTTTAGTCGGCAATGTTTTGCATTTTTTGAGGTCGCTAATTGTCTTTATTAAAGCAGTGATATAGCAGAACGCTAACGAAATTGGTTTAACGAAATCAAAATTATGCAATTAAATGATGTGAATTTCTCTTTAATTTCTTCAAGTTGGCAATATTCGCACTTTTTGGCGATTTATCACGAAGCTCATAAATCAAAACAAAGTTTATTTTTACATTCCGATTATGTATGTCGATGATTTACACTTTTTTAATGGTCTCCGGAACCCTTAACACTTTTTTTTTGGCGTTTTTGTTTTGGGGATTCGAGTCTACGGGAAAATTTCTGGGTGGGATGTAGAATCGACTAACACTTAATTTGGCGATACATTTTGACGATAAACTTTAATTTCTGGTAATTCTAGTAACCTTATCTTTGTCTAGCGTTTGTGTAGCAGCCATCTTGTTAGTCTTGGCATTAAAAAATTGCTCAAGAATGAAGAGGTAACCGATTGTAAACTTTTACCAAATTTCATTTCCTATGGATTTGTCTTAAAAATGACTGTTGACAATATTTACCTTGTACTTGGGTACTTATTGAGGCCAGTATTTACAGTTACAGGACACACAGTTGTGAAGGATATTTTATCTTTCAATCCCAACAGTCGCGTCTCTTCTTCCAGAGATTCCATCAGACCGATGATGGCGAACTTAGAAGCACTGAAATATAGCACAACATTTCACATATATCCGCCTTACATTACGTAATAAACAAGAAATGTACTACCTGTAGTCTACCATGAACAGCCAACCCTGCAGACCAGCTATGGAGGAAATGGCGACGATGTGACCTTTTTGTTGGTCCACCATTTTCGCATAAAAGAATTTATTTGTCTAAAAAATTGAAAATTGGCGAATTGAAATATTAATTTCTAGGATTATCGAAACAGAATATTTCGTATCAAAAATTACTTAATTTATATTAGAATATTACATTGTATAATCCCCATAAGAGTTTCTTAAAGAATAAAAAACACAATTTTTCGACTAAATATTACATGAAATAATATGCAAAATATAACAGAGAATAAAAGGAATGAAATGATATATTAGTAGCTGGAGCGCAAAGTAGATTAATTACAAAATAATGGTTGTTTGTATAAATTAAACTATTTTTTACGGTGGGCACTGAGTGACTAAGTCTCTGCCACAACAAAGCTGGATGGTCAGACAGCCAATCTAGCTTGATGGCGCTTTCTAATCCCAAAACCACCAGTCCAATTGCTAGAGAGATACAAGACCAACTAAATGCAAGCCAAAACATCAAGTTAAAATGGATTAAAGCCCATGTTGACCTTGAAGGAAATGAACATGCAGACAGATTGGCAAAAGAGGCAACGACCCAAGGAGAGACAACAATACTACCTCTTCCCAGATCCCACTTCCAAAAATTAATTAAAGATCAGGCCAGACGGGAATGGCAATCGTACTGGGACAATGCCACAACTGGACGTTTAGTATATAACATCATTCCAAAGATCGGGGTAACCAAGAAATGCTGGCCCAGACAAATTACACTCTTTGCATCTGGACATGGGCCCTTCCCAAGTTACCTCTATAGATTCGGCTTCAAACAAAACAACCACTGTGCCTGCGGGGATGTTGGAAATCCCTTTCACTACGCCACCAGTTGCCCCTTGACGAGCACCTGGCATTTCAGGATTCCAAGTGAACATTTGGTAACCCAGTGGTACAGGAATTTAATAAATAATCGTCATGCCAAAGTTAAAGTTATAGCCCTAATGAACTTCTTATTAGAAAATAGGAACTTAATAATCCCAGAGGATAAAAATGATGAGGGGGAGGAGGCGTCCGATGGAGTAATGCAACCCTTTAGTGAAGATGAACTTTAACTCTTCCTATGCTATACCCCTTAGCGATTTGTGACGTGTGATCAGTGACTGTGCACCGATTTTTAACTTGTGACCTCAAGCAGAAGGGGCTATCATGCGGTGGAATCTTCTCTTTTCTTTCCGGCAGTCTCCATCAAAACTGGTAGAATCCTTTTAGGATTAGGTACAGGGAGTTCTGCTGGTGTAAACTAAACAACAAAGCTGGAAACGGCTACTCATTTATCATTACCTGGTGAGCACTTGCTAACCAAGTCAAGCATGCGGGTATCTTTACTCGTCACTCTATCATAGACCCGTTTATAGGGTCTTCCACATTTATCCAACATCTTAGCAGAAACGAAAAGAAAACACAAAGAAAAGAACATCCATCCTGAACTGGGATTTGAGCCCGGGACCAGCAGCTTAGAAGTCAGGAACGCTAACCATTCAGATATCGGTCAGCTCGTTTTGAAATATGTAAGTTTATAAAATACAAAATGGCCAATAACGCCCTATTATTTTCTTAAACTTTATTTTCATTTTAAATATATAAATGTATGCTTATCAATAAAAGAGTATGATTGCTTTAATATTGATAATAAGAATATTTTATAAAAAATGTCCCGACGAAACATAAAAATAAATGGAATTGTTTTCCAGCTAGAGATAATCTGGAAAACAGATGATCCCGAGATTGGTGGAAAGGAGAATTGTTTGAGGACTACTCATCGTGGCTTAGGACTACTTTCTTTAGATTTAAAGGTCTAGGGTTCTATCATGATACTATTGAACAAATGGATGTTACATTTATTATTTTCCATGGAGCTTTCTGTGTTTTCTTTCTTATATGTGAACATGCTATCAACGAAAATAAAAACCTTCCGATAGAAAAATACTGTGGATATTATAAGCTTACATACATTTCTGTTGACTCGTCGATTTCATTTGGCAACAGGCGTGAGATTCCGATGTTGACACACTCGTGTGTAATGTCATGTGACGGGCCACAAAATTTATCCCCTTCGTCCAAAATGCAATGGGACTAAAGCTGTTCCTGCCAACATTTTGGACTGCATCAGTTTAAATAATAGACATTCCATTCTGGAGCCCTGAGGCTGTGACCCATTGTTTGAAGGCGTTCAGGCTCATAGACCTGGTTTGATGTTAATGTAAACCAGGTTCATGACCAGGAAAGATAAGCCACAACAACAACACATTTTTCTGTTGCTATGCTTATGCAGTAAGTTGTGTTAAAATAAAGTATAGGAAACGGATTATTATTCTTAAATATACTGTTAATTTTTTAAGACATTTTATATGCTATTGTTATTATAATTGCAGTTTTAAAAACTTTAGAAAGATTTTTAGGGTTTATAATAGATCGTACATCATGGAAATCATTTGCATGGCATCGTTAGAGTACTTACTATAGAGTGTGGCATTTGAAACTGACCTGTAATGTCAATACATGAAATAAAAAGTAATGTATTTAATATGATTCTTTCCCTTCACTGTGTGTGCTGAAAGCCACTCCACCCCATATGCTCGAGACTTACAGTTCTCTTGTCAGTTCTGTGTTGTGATGCTATTGATAACGTCTTGGATCCTTGAGTTCTGCAATTCTGTGTGCATTTGTTTCCTATACTCTCTCCCCTTTAACAGTCCTCAAAAGTAAAAGTTGCTAGTGGACAGGTCAAGTGACCGAAGAGACCACAAGACTTAGCTGATTCATCTTCTCAGGTGTAAGTACCTCATGGACACGGGACAATCATGACCAGGTCTGTGGCATGTTGCACCATCCTGCTGAGAGAAACATAACTGAAGCTTCTCTTCTGGTGTGTTTGAATAAAATTAATTTAATATTTCCAAATCAAATTCACTTTTTCCCATCGTCTCAAAGAATATGGGTCCCACTCACAGGGGTTTGTTACTAAAGGCGTACGTACGAATATAAGAAAAAAACAAAACAAATTAGTTGCTGTTACTTATGACACTTGGGCAAGCCAAGCTCTCTATGCCGACCTCTCTATGTCTGTAGGGTGCTTCTTTCGTTTTAACCAGGGTTAACCAGGTTTAACTATAATATTACGTCGAGCTGCTTTACATTCTACACTCTGTATATACACATTTATATTTCTGATGTGTATATTATAGTACTGGTTGTAATGTAACCAATAATTTATTCGTATTTTGCATTATTTATGAAATTACTTTCATTCCATCGGAGAATGAGTGGTGCTCTTCAAGATTTCGTAGGTTCAATACCCATTTTGACCTGAGAGTTTGAAGATGTTTATATTGTGTAGTTCCTGATCAAGTTAGCTTAGTGGAAATGCAGCCTTAAGTTGACAAATATAAGATGAACTTAATTCTATTGAAAAATCGATCGATTAAAAAAAAGGGGGATATTAACCTTATTTCAGAACTAACTCTATGCATTAAAAGAAGCCCAACTGGTCTTCTCAAATTTCTAATTTATTTAAGAGACAAATATCATCCGACTAAAATATTTCATTGCTTATAATTATTTCACCGCTAATAAATAAAATTTCATTATTATATAAATAAAAATAGAAAATCTATAAAACGGAATGGGGACAATGTGTTGAAATTGTTCTTTTGCATGTTTCCGATGAAAAGCAAAATAGTTTCTTTAATCGAATAATGAAAGAATTCCGTTAAAAAAATCACGAAGAATTCTCTTATCTACAATGATAGCATTAAAATGATAAACCACATGTGTTGTCGTATTTTTTTATCATTCCCTTAGAAGATTTTCAGTCCTTATTTCTTCCGTTATACATCTACTTGTTTTTTTCCCACAAAAGCGAAAAATCACAATTGTCTTACTTTTATTTAGTATTTTTAAATGAATACTTAACATGTTTTTCATGCACTTTTCATTAAAAATAATGTTAATTTTAATTTATGAGTCTCGTGGTGGAAAATAGCGGACTTATAATGACAAATATGTGCTTGTCAGAAAGTTGGTTATTAATTTTCAATTTAAATTCATTATTTAATGTTTTTATTTTGTATTATTACATACAGAATATTTATGAGTCAAAGTTCACTATTAAAGGAATAGGATAGAGAACTAGTGCCTTAAATGTTTCTTTATTGGAAACAATATGGTAAAACATTATTTCCTACAAAAATAGCTCAAAATTGATAGTCAACACTGATAGTTAATGTTTTTCATTATTAATAAGGATACACAATTGTAGGAATTTATTTCCTGTCAAAAATAGATAAAAAAAGTCACCACTTATGTAATGAAATGTAAAGAAATGTTATATAGTAAAAGAACGAAATATTATATTTACTTGATAGAAGAAAAGTGTTATATTTATCTTCACAAATAGAATGAAATGTTATATTTACTCAATAAAAGAAAGAAATGTTATACATAATTACCAAAAGAGAACTAAATGTTGTATAATTACGAACTAGAACAAAATGTTATTTATACCTACCAAAAGAACTAAATGTTATAATTACAAACCAAAAGAACAAAAAATAAAAATGAAATGTTGTATTTACCTACTAAAAGAGCGAGAATGAAATATTATATTTTCTATCAAGAGAATGAAATATTCTACTTACCTACTTCAAAGAAGACCATAATCGTAGTATTTATAGTATGCGGTAAAGAATATCGCAACAGTAAAATATTAAATTAAAGAAATTTCTAAAGTTTATTTTTTCTGAAAAAATATAATTACTACAAATTCTACATAATATGAAGCTTCAAAAAAATCTGATTGCTTCTCCATCTAATTAAAGCATTTAATGAATTTTGAAGTGAATACGAATCCAAGGAAACTGAAGATGGCCTTAACTTGGTGAGTCACACCGAAAGATGTAATTTCACTTAAGACATTTTGACCATCCCCGACTAGCGTAAATGAGTCATTCTCATTAAACACAGTGATCTTTTGCTTGCCCGCGTGTCCACCCTTCACCTTTTAGCAGAACGACTTGGATCACAAGCTACTGAGGCCTCAAAAACAATAATGTAGCTCTAATAATTTAACACTTAAACAATTTCAGATATTTTTTAGTTATTATATATTATACCTTTTCTATTCCCTTTAACTCAAATCTCAGTTTACACCTTGTTTTTAGTATATATTTTCTATAATTTCCATAGAAATTGAAAAGAAAATCAATCTTCGAATTTAATTATTAATCTATTTAACCACTGTCGAAAAATTTTCATCACTTTTCAGTTTGAGATCCAGTTTTCTTTGTTAAAATCGCAAAGTGGTTCTTTTAATTCACCATTTTCTTTTAATAGTTACCCTGAAATTTTCGCATAAAATATAATTTCAACAACTTTGAATACTATTGGCGATAATTTTATTTATTTCCACATATTCTTCCCACTTATTTTTCAAATTGCAGTGAAAAGAATATTTTTTTAAATCCACACAGATACCACACTTTTAAATACCACATTTTTAATGAGCAAATGCAGTGGTGCCTATTCTAGAAATTACGGTAATTATTGGCTTAATAAAAAATATGTGTTTAAAAATACAAAGCAAATGTCATTTCTCAAGTTGAATTTTATTTATTTAAAATTGTTAACTACTTAAAACACAGCATTTGTTTATTTGAACAAAACGGGATAGGGGAAATAGAACAAACGCATTCCGAAAGGAAAAGTAATTGAACAGAGATAAAAAAAAATCTACCTTTTGGCGATCAAAATGAATATTCGGGTCAAAAATAGCCAAGGACACCAACAATAAGATAACGGAAAGGCATAATTCTTGCCGAAATAAAGAAAATGGGTTAAAACAAAAAGGAAATACTAGGAAGCTGTTTCTTTATTCCCTTAAGCCTTTTGAGAATTGTTTTTTAACTATTTCGCTTCAGTGGAGTGGATTCAAGGTTTTTTCCAGATGCCACGGAAATATTCATCTTAAAATAATTTTTTCACATATTTCCCTCAAAAGGAAACCCAAATCTCACTTTCAGTTATCAAAATAGGAAAAATTGATCTCTGATGATGATAGAGATTCAGGTTGCAATAAATAATCACATACATATGAGTATATAATATAAAAATATTGGTTAAACATTGTACTTCGTTTTCTAAGAAATTAATGAAATTTTTTATTTGATCACACATTTATTTCTGATAAGTAATGTTAAGTATTAGATATATCGGACATAATACAGACATATAATGGATAAGAAAAAAGAAATTAAATATTTAAAAATGATTAAAAATGCATTTCGATTATTTTCCTTCTAGAAAAATTAGTATAAATGTGAAATATTAGGAAGAGGTAATATAATTAATGTGAAAAGTATCGCTTAAAAGTATTCTAAATATAGTCTTTTGTTGTTGTTGCTTATCCCCGACTGGCGTGACAGTACCATCACACCAGCACCATGAATCCAAAAATAGTCAGTCTCTCAAGCACCACCTCCGGTCTCAACTCCATGTCCTCTCTCTCTCACACCCAATGCACTGAAAAATATGAGAATATAGTCTTTTATTTCCAGTAAGCGCATGTGCAGAAGAGTTTGAGTTATGTTGTTGTTACTTATGACACTTGAACAAGCCGAGCTCGCTATGCCATTGGCTATAAGAATTTAAATTAGTTGGGTGCGTCTTTTGTTTAACCAGAGCAAAACGAAGGTGAATGTACGACTTGTCTTTAAGTCTCCTCCAATAGATGGCACCATCAGAGGATCCACTCTCTCAATTTTGACTTTAATCTGGAGGGGGATGAAATTTTCTCCAGACAATTACATACATGGTAACTGCTCAACGTCCTACCACAAGACTTTCGATTCCAGAGATTTAACGAGTCCCTAAATCGCATGTACTCGGTGGGTCTTTCGGGGCACTGGGAGTCGAACCCCGCCCTTCAAGATGGAGGGCCAATATCCTAACCATTAGGCTATCATGGCTCAATATTCTGAGTTATGAAAGTAGTAACTGCCAACTATTTCGATGCATTTTTGGTTTTTCTGTGATATGTGTAAAATATCTTTGTAGTTTTTCTGTGTATTTTTAAGTGCTGGCAAAAAAGTAAGTTTTTCTACACATTATCAATATTAATTTCAAACACTCGAAACCAACAGAATAAAATACTTTTTTCTGTGCAAATCGTTCTAACTAATTAATACTTGATAGAAAACTTGTTGTTGTTACTTATGACACTTTGACAAGCCAAGCTCTGCCGACGGTTATGCGAATTTAAGTCAGTAGGGTGCGCCTTTCGTTTAAACAGAACACCAGGAAGGTGAAAGTACGACTTAAATCTAAGTATTCCTCCAATAGATGGCACCACCAGAGGATTCACTCCCTCAATTTGAGATAACATCCAGTAAAGATACGTAAAGAGGCAATTATCATTAACATAACTCTATCACTTTAATATTAATTAATACAAAAACTATTCAATTTTGATGTTATAAGTAACAACTTACCCACAAATGTCCCAGCACATTCACTTCCACGGTTTTCTTAATTTTACCAACATCCAGATCGGTAAACGGCAAGTTCTGTAGAATTCCAGCATTGTTGATGAGGACTGTGACATCACCGACTTCCTCTTGGACGAGTTTTCCCACCCTCAGGACTTCATCGTAATCACTGACGTCGCATACGTAGGCGTAGGCTCTTCCACCACGTGCGCGAACTTCCAGCGCTACTAATCCAACCCGCTCCTGAAAGATTGCTTTACCCATCAGAAGTGCTTACACGTCACATTGTGAGATGCAAAAATATTTTTAATACATTTTTGAAGTATATAGTAATATATTAAAAAAAATACATCATTACAGTTTAAGCTTTTGTTTACTTTGGATCACCATGTGCGAATGGTGAAATTATGTGACAAATCTGATCAAAGAATCAGAAATGAGCCCAAAGCTTATGAAAAATAATTGTGGGCATTTTAAGTTCATTAATTCTAAAAGAAAGAAATATTTATAATAAGGAACTGTACTTTTTTGATTATGTGATTATTTCAAATCTGAAAAATGACTAGGGCGGAATACTTAATACGGTTGAAGACATATAAAAGATTTTCAGTAGGATTTAAGTCGAATAAAGACGCCAGCTACACCAAATCGCAATTTTTCTTATCTCACTAGCTTATCATTGACGATGACAACTCTATGAGGATGGAGATTATCGTCTTTTAAAACGAAATCAGGCACAATTGTTTCAGCATGCGGTAATTCAATGTTATCTGACCTAGTGGTCGGCGCATTGGCCTTCCATCCGGAAGGGTGGGGTTCGATTCCCAGTGCCGCCAAAATCCCCTGTGGTATACGTGCTCGTTAAATATGTGGAATCGAAAGTCCCGAGGTCGGTCGTTGAGCAGTTACCATGGGGGTGTAATGGTCTAGAGAAAATTTCCTGCCCCCTCCAGATATTCTAATAAATTGCCTGTCCAGATAATGATGCTCCCATCTCGGAAAGCAAGATTCTCGTTCATGTTCTGGAGCAAATTGAATTATTTCTAAACTTTTACTTACTAGCTATTCAATTTCTGATAAAATCCTTGATGGGCGAATTAATGGTTAAAAGTCATAATCAGTTAGAAACAGTCCAGAGATGACGATTGACATCACTTTCATCGTAAATCTTTTTATTGGACGGACAGAAGAATACAAACACATGATACCCGTTATTGCATTACTGTGCAGGTTTCTGTGCAGATTAATGGCACATATCCTTACCATTGCCCGCTATAAAAACAGATGTTGAACGTGTTGACGTGTATTTGTTGTTGTTGAGTCACAATAGCATGCAGTCGCTGTATATTGTTGTGACAATAGATGTTGGAGATATTGGATCATTAATGAGAGTCGTTATCAACCCAACATAGTCCAGATGACTATTGACGATACTAGTTCATCGTAATCTGCTAGATTTGGCGGATAAATAAAATTAAAATATATGATACTTTTTACTACCACGTAGCTGGACAGGTTATAAGCAAATATCTTTACCATTGCCAGCTACAACATAAGGTGTCGGATGTGTTGAAGACTCTCTTTGATTCATTACGAAGTTATCCGACATACTCCAGATGACAGTTGACGACACCACATTTTCATCGCAATATTCTAGATTGGACTAGAGGCACGTAAAGCTTGATACCTTTCGTTACAACGTATTTGGGAAGGTTATTGGACGATATCATCCTACCATTGTCACTTGGAACCGCAGATATCACATGCATGGCGTTTGAATTCAAGAGCAGTATATCCCTTTTTCGCAAGTGTCATAATCCTTGGGCAACCAGATAATTGTTCGATCGATATGAAGATAATAAAATCGTGGAATAACAAAATGATGAGCGAGATGAAATGCTGAGCAACATATGTAATTGATTATATTCTATTTTATTCGAAAGTCTACTTCAATACGCCAGTGTATGAACTTTTTCATTCATTTTCTGGAAGTCATAAAAACATATTTATCTTGAAAATAAATCTAGGTAAATTTCTAAACACTTTTTTATCTGTGTTTTTATGCAACTTCTGAAACCCTAAACACACAATGCTGCCTTTTATTTGCTTTCATTCCAGTTTGTAAACGCGAAATCGGGATTAACTGTTACGTAATGTGCATATTTGCAAACTTCAGCTACTTCTGCAGCGAATTCCAGCCTTTTCAATTCAGATTGGATTTCGAAAATGAACATTTTTCTCTCTGTAAGTGATTGCCAAACAGAAATGAAGTAATTTCTAAAACAGATGATAAAAATGATACAAATATATTATTGACATAACATTAGCATTAATTTTATGAGCTATTATGTCATTTACACATTAACACAATATGTTTTTTCAGATATGTGTAGCACAAAAATATGAATTGCTTTTCCTATAATGTCTTTGTTTCTTCTTCATTTGAATTCTTTAAAGCAATCGGAAGAAAAAAATCGCTTTAAAGTTTACTCGAAAATTAACCAAGTAAATTGCTTTAATTTTGGAATATTTCAAGACTGCCCGTATTTTCAAGAGTTTGGACAAGAAGCTGTTTGTGGATAGGGCTTGATTTAGCTTTATTGGGGCCCGGGACAAAAACTGCTTTGGGAACTCCCTCTGCTTCACAACAAACTTTCTATTCGATTTGGCAAACGATTCTATTCGATTAAGAAAACAAAATAAGCATTCTATTTTATCTGCCCCCCCCCTCCTGATGTGGGCGCTCGGAGAAACTGTGTTAGGCCCGTATGTCCCTGCTTTAGTCAGGATCTGTGTGTGGACAGAACCATTGTTGTGACATAGTATAGACTAAAGTATAAAAATGATTATGATGTTCTTATACATAATTAGAATTTTTTTAAAAACTCCTGGAATTTAGTGGAAATGAATATTTTTTTTTAATAAATCATTTTAATTTGCATGCCCGTAGTAGTAGAAAGAAATATTGATATCTTTATTACTAATTCTTTTTTCCTCAGGATATCAGAGGACTTTAATGAAATTTAGTGCACTGAGTCAATTTTATGTTAGTTTTAATTATATTGTTGCGAAATTTCCAGTGTAGATTTCCTGTACATTTTGCATTCTCCCAAACTGGACGGAAAGAATCCATTTAAATTTATGGCCATATTATGGAAAAAAATAAATATTTCAAGAGTGTCACATTTAGCACTACATCACCAACTTGATGATATTTGACGACAAAATTTGTGACAGCGTAGATTTTCTGAAAAACGTTTTCAATACATATTTCCAGAATTTTCTAGAATCTTAGGCAAAACTGTTTTTATATAATGCCCGGTTACCAGGATTTCTATCTTTCAGCACTGTAAGAGACGGAATTACGCCTTACATAATGGCCAGTGTGTCCTGAAAGAGTTTTCGTAATTTCAAAGTAGACACCAATCAGAAAATCCGCAGACTTGATTTGCTAAACCCATAATTTCACATGGAGGACATTGAAAAAAACATAAAGTGTTCCAGCCGTCCACAGTGAAATCAATGGATGTTCGATTGGGTTGGAATTCGAATTCGCTATTTTCTGATAACGAGAATGAACACCCTAACTAACCAGACCATCGATGCTTTTGTAGGTAAAACAAATTTATACCTATTTGTCATCCTAAGAAGGTCATATAAACAGCACTTCTTTGCAATAAAACTGTACTTATTTATGCAGCCTGTTTTGGAATTCCTTCGCATAATTTAGAGCAACTTGCAAGTCTCTTCTCAGCGAGCTCAAAAGCAGAGAACCTGTTCGATTATACAAATACTATTTTCACTAAATGAGCATTTCAATTTTTAAATCTTAATAATTTGATTTTCGCGCGTGTGTACGTTTCTGTTTTATTATATGATATTATGTAATAACTAGAAAAATAAAATCCAGCTGAAATGCACTATGCTTTTTTTTAATTTAGTAATAAATAAGCATAAAAACACGTCAATTATTTAATAAGTATTTACAGAATTTTTATTTGAAACTGCATTAATTTGCATTCTTATTATTAATCTATTGACTGGTTAAATAAAATAATATTAACAGCAAAATAAAAAAAATTAATGTACAATACTACTGCAAATGTACAAAATAAATTTGCGGAAATTTTCTTGATTGTTTTTTTATTTATATAAATAAGACCTCTATTATGTTTTATGTTGAGTTTTGTCTAGGTTAAATTGAGAACGGCGGCACGGAATGGTATGTAGCTTAAATCAGGATGTTGGTTGGTGCCTGACTTTAAAATAAAATCTGTTTCATTTCAAAATTTCCATATAACAGCACTTTTATTCATTTAAAACATTATCAGTGTTGAACTCTCAGTAAAATTGCTTATGCCGTGATGTTATTCTCATTTAAATAATATATTTCTTTTTCCACTTAAGATCTGAGGTGTGTGGTCTTATTCTCTGTTTTAAATTGTCCTATTTACATAACTATACTGGAGTGATGGAAAAATATGTACGCCTTCAGATTTTTCCTTCTTTCTATAGTCCCACATAATTTTTCTATAGAAAAATTATAATATTTTTTTTCAGTTTTTGTACAATTTATTTTTGCCCTGTGCAGAGACAGGATGATTTCGCCTTTCCCAATATTCCGCCAATAAATAATACAGTACAACGCATGTGAAAGAAATTCCGACTTTAGTATTTAATAACTTCATAACTAAAGAGAATATATATATATGTATCAGGGGTGCACAACCTTTTCAGAATGAGGGGCCAAAATATGAAAAAAAGATCAAGTCGAGGGCCAAAGCAGCACGTAAAGGTTAAAACATGTTATAAACGTAAAAACACTTTTTTGTGGCAATACGCATGTAAATTACAATTATTAATTTACTTATTTTACTCATGCAAACATTATACAATGAAGGAATAAAACACAAACATTATAGATATGCTTAAAATACTTTATTTCTATAAAAAAAAACTTGAAATTGAATAACAGGAGAAAACTTTTTGGTATTTATACAAAAAACACAATTTAAATTTTGAAAAAAGTTAGTAAAATTTAATGTGATGGCTGTGACTGAATATTTGAAGTTATTGATATTATGTTGGGCTTAAGATTCGTTGTGGCAATACGTAAAACAGAAGAAAGGTTCTCATCTGTTATTCTGTTTCTTATTTTTGATTTGTTTAAATTCATTAAAGAAAAAGTTTGCTCATAAATGTAAGTAAGTTGCACATGCAGCTGCATTTTGAACTCCTATACGAACATTCATACTCTCGGGTAGCCATGAAGAGAACAAACTGAAAATCCGCGTTATAAAAAAATGAACTTAATGAACAGATGTAAAATATTTATTCTGATGTAGAATTGTTTTCCTATCAGATTTTTTCTTTTGTTTATTTAAAAGAGTCTCATTTCTTTTTAAAGTCTTATTTTATTAACATTCGCGGGCCAACTTTAAAGGCGAAGCGGGCCAATTTTCACCCGCGGGCCATAGGTTGTGCATCCCTGATATATATATATATATATATATATATATATATATATATATATATATATATATATATATATATATATATATATATATATATATATATATATATATATATATATATATATATATATAAAAGTTTGTTCTGAAAAATTTGTTTTGCTCTGTGCTACGAGGGTGATTTTGCTTTACCCAATATGCCGCCAATGAATGAAGCACTGTTACGTGGAAGAAAGGAGTTCTGATTTCAGTTTTAAATAACTTCATATCTAAAGGGAATTTTCTTTAAGCATTCCAATTCTCTGGTTATATTTTTTTAAACTTATTATTTATATATTTTTGGTTGATGTTTATTATATATAGACGCGAGACTCCCTTTCGTGGAGCAAAACAGCGTTTTGCACAAAGCTAAAGTAAAATACAGTTACAAAATAATGTTCTAAAAAGCGCTATTTTTAAATCGCAATCTTTCCCTAAATCTTGAGACATGTTTTGCATTGGAAAGTAAAAGTCCGCAAATCATGTTGGGCTTGGCCTGCTAGTGCAATCGGGGTTAGAAAAGAAAATTATAATTAATTCTTTACGTGCTTTTTTAATAAAATTTGTTTGAAAAATTTTTATTTCAATATTTTATCAGAAAATGTAGGAATGATAGGAAAAGCAAGATGAAGTGCATACTAATTTTATTATTCTGACACTGTTATATTGATGCGGCAGGTATTAATTTATTAGCAATGCAAATGAAACTTCAGTTCAAGGTCGAGGCATTAATGGTATAAATATTCATGCCAGATAATGGAAAATAATTCTAGATAAAAATATTGCTTGATTTCAAGGGACTTAGAATTACAAAATATGATAATTAAATACTATAAGGAAGAGTTCTGCAATTTACTTAATAAGAAAATATAATGTAACTATTTATAAATCCTCTTTATAATACATTTTTCTTTCAAAGTGTGACTGTGTTATAAATTCTGAACAAAAAAATTTGTTTATAACAAAACTTGTTTATAATAATATAAAATTTGCTTATAATAAATTTTCAGAAAGTGTCGCAGAATTACTGTCAAAGCTGCATGCCGTCAGAATAAGAGAAATTAGTATCTTGCACGAGCTTCTGTTGTTCTAAGCGAATTCCTTTTCAAAATGTATTTTTCCATTACTGTTTTTATGTTCCTTTTTTATATTTCTGCAGAATATATTTTGATTAATTATACTTTCTAGTTATAAATCTTTAAATAGTAATAAATCTTGCTTATTATTATTATAATAATAAATATATATAATCTATTTATTAAAATTTTTTTTCCAACATGCTCTTTAAAATTTGGCCATCATCATCAGCTTGCAAGCTTTCATTTTGGAATAAGGTTTCGATTTTTTTTAAAAAAAATAAATATTAATATAATTTATCTTTTTCTTATTTAGGCGTTTATATTTTAAACATAATGCCGACCGATTGGCTGAGAGTGATTAACGTTCCTGACTCCTGGGCTGTTGGTCCCGGGTTCGAATCCTGGTTCGGGCATGGATGTTTCTTTCCTTTTCTATTCTGTCTGTCCTTTCTTCTGTGATGTTGTATGAATGTGGCCCGGCCTATAAACGGGTTTGTGGTGGTATGGCGCGGATAACGCTACTCGCCTCCGTGACTTGGTTCTCAGGTGCTCGCTGGGTAACAATAAATGAGTAGCAGTTTCTGGCCTTGTTGTGGCATAGGGTTCAGTCACCCTTGTGTGCCCGCCATTGAATTAAAAAAAAATTTAAACATAATAAATAGTTAATTCGTTTGTGAATACGTAAATTTGACTGTTTTTTTCACTTGTGGTTAATGAAAACGTCGTCAAAAATAAGCAGATGTATTTTTAGGCATATATATATATATATATATATATATATATATATATATATATATATATATATATATATATATATATATATATATATATATATATATATATATATATATGTATATATATATATATATATATATATATATATATATATATATATATATATATATATATATATATATATATATATATATATATATATATATATATATATATATATATATATATATATATATATATATATATATATATATATACATACATATATATATATATATATATATATATATATATATATATATATATATATATATATATATATATATATATATACATACATATATATATATATATATATATATATATATATATATATATATATATATATATATATATATATATATATATATATATATATATATATATTTGGTTGATTGAATTTTTTTTTACTTGTTGCCAATGAAACGATCAAAAATAAATTAGATGATATCTGTTCCAGAGCAATTTTAAATAAATATTTACACATTCTATTTTTCGCGTACTTTATAATAATGCAATAATTCTGAATAACATTGAAAAAGAAAGTTCTCGGTGTCATACAGAATAAAAACGATTTTCATTTTAAATATCTATCAGTATCATTTTTTTCGCATTCGTTGAAACTTTTACTAAAATAAATTATTTTGTCATTTTTATCGGTTGTTTTTCCATTATTTTCAATCAACTTTAAACTAGCTGATTAAATATATTTCTCAATTCTAATCACAGTGTGTGGAAATTTCACAATAAGAATAATATATTCATAACATGTATGTAATTTAAAACTAAATTTTTTCCTCGCCAAACATGTTATGGCTAGATCTTTCGGCGACCTTGCTTTGAATGTTTGTAATTTTGATGTTTATGAATATATTCCTAAAATTTTTTCCCATTAAGATTGCATTAAAGAGTTAATATAGGATGCAATAGAAAAATCCAAGTGAAAAAGATTTATTCTTTTAATTAATTACTGTGATTATTTCAGAATTTCTTATATTTCCCTTCTGTTTGAATAAAAAGAAAGTGCAAAATAGTATTCTCAGAAATATGTTGTGAAACAATATCGTGAATGCATAAGAGTAGTTTACAGGTGGTAAAATGATTACTATTGATCCCAACGTGTAGATTTGATATTTTATAAAGTAAAATTAAATTAAAATTTTTGAATAAGACGCAATATTCTGGTGATCAATAAAGACAAACCATGATAAACAAAAAGTGAATATTTTATATGGTAAATTACTTAATATTATACGGTACATATACACAACTTTATATGGTAAATATACACAACATTATATGGTAAAACAAGATTTGTACGTCTCTATCCTGTAAAAGATACGTCGTCAAAGAACATTCTGAAATCAGTTGAGAATTTCGTAGAAGCTTTCGGGTTACCCGATCGTTTCATATCAGATAGACGTTCTTGCTTCACTTCACATGATTTTCAAAAGTTTTGCTATGATATTGGAATCTCCCATACCTTGAATTCTACTTCTCATCCTCAAGCAAACGGAATGGTTGAGAGAGTGAACAGAACGATTCTGTCCACCATCGTAACGTCAATGGAAAATGAAAATGAAAAGGATTGGGAGAGCAAGATCAAAGAAGTAGAAAGAAACTTGAACAACACTGTGAACGAGACTCTATGGGAAACACCATTCGAAGTACTTCATGGATATGTGCCAAGATTCAAAGATGGAATTTTGAGGCTATTTGCAGATGAAGAAAGTGAAGTATGGAATGACCCAGAGAAACTGCAACATGAAGCAAAGGCAAAAATCGGAAAACAGCAAGAGAAAGCTGAAGCATTATACGACAAAAAGAAATCAGACACACTCTCATTCGACAAAGGAGAAGTCGTTGTAGTTAGAAGACACCCAAAGGCCACCGGGAGAGTCAATTAAAAAGCAGTCACGATATCGAGGACCGATGGTCATCACAGAGGTACTCCCTAGCGATACATATTGTTACAAATTTATAAATAATGATTATATTTGTCTTAAAATATCTCAGACAGATCGGAAATTCGCACATTTTGGGCAAAAATTGCGGTATTTAGACGTGTTGTAGTTTAAAAGCTGATTTCCTAATAATTTGGCTACTTGGCGACAGTTGGCGAGATTCTTGGCGACTTGGCGATGGTTGGCGAGATTCTTGGCGACTTGGCAAGAAATCGATACTTCTGGAAACATCCATCACCTAAGCTCTAGGACCAATATTTTTCGAGATAGCCTAGAAGCTTCCAGAACCTTGGCGAAATTGGTAGATTTCTCCGCCAAGTCAGGTATAAATACCGCAGCCCGACATGGAAGAGAGAGTTTTTGTGAAGGCAGTCAGTGAGTGAATACAATTAGTTGTGACTGCTAGTTGTTCTCTGTCTGAGGTATTTGGGACCTGTGATTAGAAGCTGTTTATTATTATATCTGACGAATTGTAGCTGTATAATTGTGATTGTTACAGTGGGAATTTCGTTTATCTAGTGAAGTTTTTTTTTTTACGAATAAAAGTCTTGTGTTAATTAAGTGGTCGCTTTATTCAACTCTCAATCAACACGAACCCGTGGAGCTCGGTACAATATAAAATATCCCAGTTAGAAGCTAATAACCGTCGCATGTATGCCACAACAGCTCATGTCAGTCAACTGAAGGCTTGGAAAGGTTGTGATGAGGATACTGATGATGTTTCTGACGATGACTCTGGAGAAGAACTTGACAGTCAACCTAAGCGAACAATCAGACTGCCACAGCGTTACCAGTGACTCTGAACTGATAAAAAAAAAAGACTTTACTATGGAACTTTAATGTATATTACTTATCCTTATTCTTTTATCTTTATGCAGTTCTAAGTATTAGCTCAATTGAGGACAATTGAAAATGTCAGGATGGTCGAATGTGAGCACAAAGTTTCTTACACCTGAGTGGCAACATCAGTAATTTTCATGGCAATTGTTTTGATAGCTAAGTAAATTCATGGAATGTAATAACTAGTAACTGAGTAACGTAAATAAGTGAGTTCTCTTATAAATAAAGCTATATATATTATTTTATAATGAAAAGACTCATCTATATAGAAATAAGCACATTAAAATAAGAGAAGCCAACAATCGTAATTCGAAATTGAATTCATCTGAGATATTTGAGAATCATCTTTACTTTTTATAATATAATGTCAGCCAAAACAGCAATATTTCTGTAATTTTTTATCGAACTTTGAATAGAATCTGTCAAAAAATAGCTAATTTTTACTTTTTGAGCAAAAGAGCCCATTAAAATAGGGTCTATTGATTGAAGAGGATTCCGAACTGTTAAAATCGTCCACATCCGAGACGAGAATCAAAACCATGAATTGTTAAACAGAAAACCAAAGAGCAAATCATCCAACTGCCAATTTGGACTAAAGAAACGAAAATATTCGAAGTATATTTTAAGATTTTACTCTGAGACATGTATGATTTTTAAATAGTTGAATGGAATTCTACTTAATAGTTTTTCGAATATATCTTATTATAAATATTGCTTTGTTTCCAAGAGTTTAGATACAGAAAAGTGTATTTAAAATTACAGTAAATTCCCGATAATATACGCTATACGCGAATGGTTTATCCATTTCGCTAATTATCCATGATGTCTATATTGACTTCAATGTCTAAAAGAAGTGTTTCAATGCAAAGATGTAGAAAATTTTCAATGATTTTTCTAGTAAAGATACATACATACACACACATATATATATATATATATATATATATATATATATATATATATATATATATATATATATATATATATATATATATATAGAATAATTTTATTATTTCTAGAATAATAAACATGTTTAAGATATTTACTGTGTGTATAAATTATCCAAATGCATAATGTTATGGATTTTATCTTTTTACATAATTTTTTTATGTATCTGCAACAACCAAGTCTCATAACTGCATAGTTAATCCAGTATTTACTGAGACACAAATATATATTATGATTCTTTGAGACGTTGAAGTATATAAATAATTTTTAAGTCTCAAAAAGATAAAATGGAAATCCTTTGAAACTGCTGTATATAATGTCTGGCTATCAGGATTTCCACCTTTTACCAATGAGGCGGATGAGTTTTGCCCCTTATATAATGGAGTACCCAATGGGTGTGCTGTTGTAGCCCCAAAATTGAGTCTTCACAATTTAAAAGCAGGTACCAAGCAGAAAACTCGTAGACTTGACCTGCGAACCCCAGAGGTTTCATTTCACATGGAAGACATTGCGACGACGACATATTTAACGTGTCCCAGCCACCATTAGCGAGCACGACGGATTTTCGATTACGTGGAGATTCGGATTTCTATTTTTCAATGATGAAAACAAGTGGCCTTACCCAAATGGCCTTGTGGAATTAATAGTATTGAACGTGTATCCATTAGGACTGCTCTCTACAGAGTGGAGTGTCTTTAGTTTAATTCCAGAAATTATGAAAGATTGATAGTTAGAAGTTGAGTTTCAACTTTCCACACGCATGTCTGTTTTGTTCACTGAGTCTAAATTGGCTGGAATCCAACTTACAACCTATCGCTTTGAAAAGCGTTGTGCTACCACTAGGTCACTGTTAACCAAAATTTGCTAAAAATAGAAATTCAACAACTATCTTTCAATGGTCGATAGGTGACATAGCTAGAATTTGGCTATTAAACATTTAGAGAGTTTGTTGTTCATCTAATAAAAAACACGATTTAACCTTTGTTAAAAATTCTAGGGCTTTACCTTTATTAGCTTTGTTTTAATATAACATAAAAGAAATCAATTAAAAATACATAATAAATAAAGCCTCCACTGAATAATTATCAAGTATTTCAGTTGTTTTAAAACAATTATTTGAAGGTAGAGAAGTTATTTCATTACAGTTGAAGTTATTTTAAATCATATTGAAGATACTATTTTAAAATAAGGCTACGCGATTTTAATGATTTAAGAGGAGAAAAAGATCAGCTCTCTCATGAGCGTTGCATGAGCTGTCAATTAATTACTTTTTATTGTGGCAACCGATACATATATATATATATATATATATATATATATATATATATATATATATATATATATACATAAACCTTTTCTAATTTAAGCGAATATATTCGGCAAATGTTCATTTCACCGTCAAAATCCATTCCAATAATAAATGACTTCGAATATCTACCAATAACATTAAAATATTTAATCTGTGAAATTACAACCGTAAATAGAACGTTAAGGTCTCTAATATTTATTTTAATTTAAAATACGAGATGTTTCTTTTAATTAAAATTAAAAGAAATATCTTAACAATCTATAGTCAAGTTACATTTAAACAAAATCCGATACATCCAAAATTTCAGGGAAAAAAAGTATTTTGCAAAATATTAACGAAATTCTTTTTAAATAAATGTTCATTATAAAATATTACAGTACAATGAAATTACCATTTAATAAATGTTCATGAAATCCATTTTTTATTAAACAGATATGTTCATCATTAAATGTTACATTACAGTAAAATTTTCATTAATTAAATGTTCATGAAATTAATTTTTTTATTAAATAAATGTTCATTATAAAATATTATAAAACAGTGAAATTTCCATAAAATAAATGTTCAGGAAATCATTGTGTTTTTTATTAAATAAGTATTCGTTATAAAATATTCCGTTACAATGAAATTTCAATTTATCGATGATTTCTTATACTTTTTAATAAAATTCGACAGAATCTTTAAATCTTATAATCAATTAACTACCTACTAATGTTATAAATTCTGTGTGATGAACACATTTACATTATTCTGGTTAAACTTAATTCTAATGATATTCGTCTCTTCTTTTTAAACCTATACAACCGATTTATAATTAAATACACAAGACAGACATTATTACACAAAACCTTTTTAACATACCTGATCAATATCCCATAAAACGACAATAGCATCTTCTTCAGCTAATTTTAGAGCAAGAGATCTTCCTAATCCACTTCCACTGCCCGTAACCAGAACAATTTCATTTTCTAGAGACTTCTTCGGTTTTCGAACAATCCGCCGCGCTGCAGACGATATCAAAACAGCCGTTATTTGCCCCACTAACACCACGAAATCCCACAAACAGCTCCAAATTCTCTCTTTCTTTGGAGCTGCCATCACTGTCTTTAGAGAAAGAATAAAAAACAATAGTTTGCAACGAAATCCAACTTCCGATTTTTTGAAACAAGAAACTCGTTTTCCTTCTCATGGTTTTTCCGAATCTTTCTACGGAAAGAGCAATTTTTTATAGAAGATTCTTTCCCCAAATGATATTCGGTTGTGGTTTGTGGTGCTGTTCTTTCTCATTTTTTTTATAATTATTGGGCAGAATATAGGTTATGAAAGCTATAAAACGCTGAAATTATTATATATTATTGCTTTGTAATTACTTAATAATGATTTATAACGCATACTGGTAATGTTTTTGTCGTATCCAAAAATTCCGAAATATAGTAAATAATTTTTTTTACAAAAGAAATTTGTTACGTGTGCAAAATAATTATTTTAATCACGTGCGTCAAAAATTCTTTACGTAAAACAATATTACTGTAATATTGTTTTTTATATATAAGGAAATTTATACATATAAAATAAAATATTAGAGTATATTATTAAAGTAATAATATCATACACTTTCATATGTAATAAAATAATTTCTTCCACATTTACATGTATAAAAAATAAATTTTATTTTTTATACATGTAAAGAAAAATATAAGACTGGTAGACACGAATTTAAAAAAATAAGAATAAAAACTTAAAGGCCCTAATCCATTTTTGCAGATTAAAATTAAATCATAAAAAGAATACATTTTTATAATTAATTTATTGGCTTTTTCCTAGTTGATTGATATTTATCCAATCAGGAATGACTGTTGACAAAATTTGTGAAATTTATTAATGCATAACTTTCATAAATTTTACAACAAGCATGTAAAACGTTAAATCCTAAATTAAATTAGAAATTCATCATTATAGATGATTTGTTTTTGCGATGAAATTATTCCGAAAATTGATTTAACAAAACTCTTTCCAATTTCTTCAATTGTTTCTATAATATTTTATTGTAAAAAGAAATTTCCACTTGAAGGAGCATCAATGACCGAAATGTTGCAACTCCAAAATTATAATTACGTAGTGGCATAAGCAACTTTACAGGGGGTTCAAATCGGGTATTATAATGGTTTAAATTAATTTCAAACGTTGTAATCAAACGAAATTTTTATTTTACGTTTGTCAAAGATCAGCATTCTGCTAAGTTTTACTTCATTTCGTGTGCAATAGTTTACAAATTTCAACAAAAATTAGGCAAATAAACAAGGAATTTATTTTTAAATAGTTATAATTCTCTCATTCTGTAGATTAAAGTTATTTTAACGTATAGGAAGTTTATTATTCTACAAGCAAAAAATTTTAATTTGTTGATTTTGTATTGTATAAGATAAAAATTAATCTTTTATTAAGAGCAAAATTAAAGATATTCTTCTCTATAAAAATATCAAAGATCCAGTGGCTCAGCAGCTAGACGCCTCTTCTTGTAAAACTCTCCTTTACTGGGCTGCTTAACGTCCATGGGTTGGAGACGTCTCCATATTCATCTATGACGTCCAAGGCCTAGGTGGTTAGTGCGTCGTTTTCATAATCGGAAGGTAGTGAGTTCAGATCCTTGCTTAACCGAAGATCCGTAGTGTTCATTGAAGGCGTATGGGGCACGTTAAAACTGGGCATAGTCACACTGTCTTCTAACTGAAATGACACCTCTAGGGGTGGCAGGACAAGTATTGGGGGTCTTATACTTGGTTCCTACTTCAAAATCATGAAGACTCCGCTCGGCTGCTTCTGTCTAACTGGTAAAGCCCAACTCAGGGCTCATAACAGGGAAGTGCAACAACAATACTTTGAACTGTACACCCAGTATAATTAGCTTTTGTGTGCATGAAATGACTACACAAAACAGACTAAACGAAACAACTACACAAAACAGATTCACTCACTAATGTCCTTATGATGATTTATTAGATACCGACAAATTATAAGAATATCTTAACTGATATCTAAGGACAATGTCCAAAGTCCTTCCGTAAGTATGGCGTGGATATGGAGATTAGGGTACCAGCTCAGGTGTGATCACGTCCCCTACCCGTGGCTCAAAATGACGAGGCACTTGGTGGTGAGCTAGTATTCCAAACTCGCTCACCTAAGGGTTCATTTCGGGCATCGCTTGCATCGCTATGTATAAATGCAAAAGCTTTCACCATTTTACAAAATATTGCTTTTAGTTCAAATATGTAGAACTGGCAGTTGAAAGATTAGCATTCTGGTTTTTGATTCAGCTGTATCTAGGTTTGATTTCTATATTGAGCTTAAATATTTGTAGGCAGATTAATGGACAGACTAACTGCCTAAAGATGTTAAAAGGCATTTTAATGTCTATCGCGTAAATTGTCTTCCTGAAAATCTTTTCATTAGACGTATTCACATGTTGGGAAAGAGAAAATCCAGAAAATTCTCAAGCCTGATAAATGTGTAGCGTTAACCTCCTGCTGTTGTTGAACAAATACCAATTTTTAGGTATTTGTTCAACAGTGGCTGGGATTGAACCCGGGATATTTAACTCTGAAGAGCGTGTCCTATACAACCAAAACACTGTGAATTTTGCTTAAAACTGTTGATCAAATAGCTTTAGTTAGAACCTGACCACCATAATAACTAAGTTGTGCCCTAAACCTGTTTTTTTCTGCTTCTTTGACTATATATTTAAACTTTTCTAAAATCAATACTGATGCACACACACAGTATAAAATTATTAAAAATATTCTTTGTAAATATAATACATTTACTTTCTTAACATGATTCTTTATTAGATCTTCAAGAATTAAAAAAAATAATAATAAAAATAAAAATATAAATTTTTAAAATTAATAATGGAATTGGTAATTTTTGATTATTAATTTTTTTAGCATTAACATTAAATTTTTTCAACTTTAACTTTTGACACCAGAGACATTGGGAGTTAGCGTCATAACAATAAACCACTCGATGAAACACATTGTCACCTGTGATAGTACATTCTGCCATAGAATGTCAGTGTTTTCAAGTGTATGGGATATTTGTTTTTGACTACTTTTTTTTTACCTTTAGGTACATCTAAATAAAGGATTTTAAATAGTGAACTGGTGATAAGAATCTCAGAATGCCTCAAAGTATCCATTCCAAAAACCTTGGACAAATACAGTTGCAAAAGATGACGTCATAGACGTTAAAATTTGCTACCAATCGATTCCAGAAACAATTACATTTTTTATTGCTTCCCATTTGTCCCCAAAATCCCAGAAAAGCATTAAATTATATTGAGCATAGCTGCAACTAATGATACAGACCTCCATTTCCTCGCCCACCATTAGGATTAAGAACCAACCGCCAAACTAAATAGGATACTTTTGCATAAAAGGAATCTGCACATGCACATTTGTGGATTTTTGTCATGTCGTCAAATAGTAGTTCTCTGTGTATTCAGAATGGCATACAGTGTATTAAGTGAATAAATTATCTTCCTGACTCTTTATCCATTTATATACATTTGTCGACAAAAGCTGAGCCCAAATTGTCAAAAATAAATAAAATCACCAAATGTTGGAGGGAAATACCGAAGAAAACATTATTTAACATTGGTATTCTTAGCTACAGAGTCCCCTTTCACTCGTGGAACACATACTTTCAGGCGCAACTGCCCTTAAATATTCAATTTGAAATGATCAGTTAATTATTTTGTAACTTTTCCAGAATAATTAACAAGCAATATTTAATTAAAAAATTTTTAACGTCATTTGTCGAGAATTGTTCTTCAATGAGCAGAAACTATTTTCTGCAGGATACAATATTCTTTAAGTGATTTATAAGGCTAATCTGACTGAGTAATAATTACGAAAAATTGTCAATGGAGGCTAATTTTATTAGATTCTTTGTTTAACTTGTTCTGAACCTAAATATTTGTTTGACAGAAGTTTATTTTTCATTTGCAAATTTTGAGCGATCAAGCATGGCCCAAGAGCAAATTTAAGAATATAAGATGTTTTTTTCAATTTTCTTGAGGTAAGGACAAATTCTCTCCACATCTGATATCAGATGTAGAGAGAATGGATTTTATAGAAATGGTTATAATTTCTATACTTTCAACTGAATTGATGCATATCTTAATTTGTAATACGTATAATTTTCTTATCTCCTTTTCATTACATTTCTTTATAAAAGACACGGGAACGTATTATTTTTTGTTTTTTTTAACTTTATTTATGAACTTGTTTCGTAAAATTTATACATGAACTAATTTTTTGGTTTGGTATCACCTTTTTCGTTCTTTTCCTTGAGTAAGCAACAGGCTGAAAGTTATTCTTCTTGAATATTTTAATAATATTAATATGTTGAGACGTAAGCACATGTCATCCAAATAAATCGAAACAGTAGTTCTTTTGGAATAATATTCTGTAAATACATTCATTAGAAATTTATATGTGATTAAATAAATGTAGATAAATACTTGTACTGCTAATTTATCAATGTTAACTTAATGTATAATAATAATAACTTATTGAAAACTTCTTGATAAATTAATGGAAATCGAAAACGGTCGCGATTAAACTTCAAGAATCAAAGTTTCTAAATGATTAAAATTCAGGAAGATTAATCTCAGTAAGTAAGAAAATTCTTGATAAACAAAAATGCAATTAAACACCATTGAAAAATTGGTAGCCATATTGGATTTAACTCTTCATATGGTATATTTTGGCTAAATATTGGCATGTCCAAGATTGGAGAAACGAGGCTCCCATTATAGGTTCATTATTGGGTTTATTTTGGCATGCTATATATCGGAGAAAACTTGATTCCATCATTGGTCCATTATTGGGGTTACCTTGGCAAGATTACCAATATTGGGCCAAGCTATTTTGCTACTTTGGCATGAAAATACAAAAATAGGAAGATTTGAAATTTTTTGCACCTGAGGTAAAATGCTAATTGTTGGATACCTCAGAACATTAAAATAGATTTTTTACCCATTATGTTTGCTTTTCAATTATTTTCAAGCCTTTTAATAAGTTTTCTTGAAGTCGAATGTCTTGGGTATTTTGTTTTCTGGTTCAATGAAATGTGTCTTGAAATCATTTCCGTTTGAAATTACAGAGAAAAGTTTATGAAAGTTTCCACATAGTCACGTGAGCTAAATGTATCCAATGAGAATGCAGTTATTTGTTGATTTCTTCTACTATGGTAACGTGATATGATTCATATCTGTCACACATGCAATGTTGTTTACTGAACTTTTCTATTAACTTATTTTTTAAATATTATTTTTAAGTCAACTTTTATCAGTGATGTTCAATGCTACTTTGGAAAGATTAAATACTCTTCGAAATCAGTCTAGTTTATCCAATAACAGCAATAACAATATGTTCGTTTTTCAAGTTTAACGAGTTTTTGTTTCCTGCTAGAAATATTTTTGCAAACTTCCGAAAAATTTTTTCATTTGTATATTGGGAATAACTAAACAATTCAATGGTGAAAGTTGCTGTCATTGGCGGTGGAAGCCTAGGTGTTAAAATTGTGGGTGAGTAATTAGTTTGCACAAGTTTTCTTTGTAACACTTTTTAAAAAAAAGTTTTTCTGCACAATATGCTTTGCTTCACTATCTACGAAAATTGGCAAATATGTGTCGTAATGTATAATGCATCTATGCCATTACTTTTGAAATGCTTGTCATTAATGAATTATGGATTTGACAAATTTCAATTTTTCTTATAACCTATTTTTAAAGTGTAAAAGACAAATAATTTGTAAATCACATTACACTTCTAAATGTAAATAAAGCTCATTCATAGATGCAATTATGTTTTCAAAAATATAATGCAAAAATTACATTATTAAATTGAATCTCAAAATATAAAGGACAAAATTTATAAGTTATCTTTTATAAATTGGGTTAATTGTGTTTTTCCAATTAAAGTAAAATCAAGCTGTCAGCTGTTGTCTTTCAGTTCAACAGCTCATTGATTCTGCCACTACTTCAGGCAAAAATAATTGCAATGATTTGTAATTTATTTCTTATATCGTAGATTCTGGTTGAACTATATATACTTTTTGTTTTAAAATTGATTGTTGTGAGATAAAAAAATCATGCTGAATATAGTAAATATGATAAATAGAACATAATACTTTTTTTAAAATAAACTAAAGGTATTATTTAGTCTACTATTTTAGTTAAAAGAAAAAAAGTATGTAGTCATATAGTGCCATTTACTAACAAATGTTAAAATTAAATTAATTGCTCTGCATGAATTATTAGTATTTTTAGAACCTGTAAGTTTTAAATTTGCGTACCTATACTGTTGTAGAAATGGGAATATGAATTAAAAATAAAGTTTCTATTTTTTAAGGTAGTATACAAGTTAACTACTCTGTTTCTTTTTTCATCACAATTTAAAAATGATAAAAAATTGCTATATTGTTCCTGACTCCTGGGTTGTTGGTTCCGAGTTTGAATCTTGGTTTGAGCTTGTTTGTTTCGTTTTTTCTGTGTTTCTCTGTCCTTCTGAGAGGATGAATGATTGTGGACCACCCTATAAACTTGTGGCACAGGTGGCATATAATCCATGATTCCAAATTCTGAATTTTTTTGGCGATGAAGAAATGTTGCCAAGATAACACAACATGACATGTGGGATGATGTAAATACTTGGGTTGCCAAAATAGAATTATCTGCATAATTCTTATAGGTATTCATATGTATGATGTGATAAAAATAAGATTGCTAGATACATAAGAAAATCCACCAAAAAATTTCCAGTCTCAGAATTTGGCATCCTGGATTATACGGCACCTGTGCCAACTGTGTATGTGTTGGTATGGCGTGGGTAATGCTATTTGCCTCCATGACTTATTTCACTTTTGCCTGCTGGGTAACGACAAATGAGTAGCAGTTACCCGCTATTTTGTGGCAAAGGGTTAGTCACCCCAGTGTTTGTTGTTATTTTAAAAATGTTTATGTCAAGTAAAAGGCAATGACGAATCCCTTTATGAGATGAAGATATGGCCAGGGCAGTGCTCTATTGCACTCATATAACTTATCCATATAACTTTTTTACCTTCTCTCTTTGCACTTGTCACACAACAACAACAACAACATGTCAAATAAAAGTTTGAAACTTCTATTGTATCTGCTGCATCTTAAAAATTTTTTAAAATGTAATAAAAATTGCTATGGTTTTATAATTTTTTAAATTTTGTAGATTTCTTAGGATTTTTTTCATCAAATCTTAAAAATAGATTTATATCTGAAAAAAAAAAATTCCTGTTTTTATCATTATTAGCCAAAATATTTCTATAGCATAATGGCATCTTTGAATGCTTATTGAGATTATAAATAATTATGTTTAGTTTTCAGTTTTTTTGTAAAAATTTACTAATGTTTACTTAAACATTGATTTTTTATCATTGATTATAGGAGGAAAGATAAAGTTTTAAATGTTAAATTTATATAAAAGTAGTCTAATAATTATATTTTATTGCATAAAGATAGTCAAATAGTTATATTTTTTTGTATAAAAATTATACTTTAAAGAAATTATCATTCTTGAATTGATAGGAGAGTTAGCTTACCATGGCCATGAAGTTCGTGTCTATGATCGAAGTCCTGAAGCATTGGATCGTGTTCGTTTGCGTGTCCAAGAAGACAAACGTCTTTTAACCGAAGATGGGCTCTTGATGTCTTCTTCATTTTTGGTAAGTTAAGAAATATTTTTATTCTGATTAGTCATATATTGCATGTATTTTTTAATTATGTTATATATGACACAGAGAATTATTTAGAGCTGTAAAAAATTCCATTGTTTTCTTGTATTAGTTTGCAAATTATTTAATTTTTAGGGTATTGGAAATATTAAATAATTAAAACAAGAAAAGAAATAAGCATGAACTTAAGAAGAGAAAACTTAACTTTTCATGATAATCAGAACAAATTTGAGATTCCAGTTAGCAATTTGACTTGCAGTTTTGAAAGTCATGAGAATTTTTTCGTAAAATTTGGTGTAATAACAAAACAAGAGTGATGGTAAAGTAAACAATTCTATATCATCAGTAAATTTGTACTTATTGTGTATTCCAATTTGAATTAAATTCATTTCGATATGATGATTAAAAATCTAATACTAATTTCTTATTTTTGACTTTCAAAATTATTAATGTATTAAATGAATACCTTTTCCCACTTGTCATTATTTTTACTTATATTTTCTGTTGAAGATGGAAATGGATTAGTTCAGGTAATAAAAAACTTTATAGATCTGTACATTTCTACACAAAGTTTACGATGAATACATAAAATTGTCATTTAAGTGATTTTACCAATGCCCGTTCTGTGTAGTAACAGCCATTACATTTTCTGCTTATTGCACTGTGTGGATTCATGGCAAATTTCACCCTTTTACTTATTTGAGGCAATCACTTCAGATATTTTTTCTATACTCTTTTGTTAAACACAATTGAAGTGACACAGGTGAAGAATATTGCAAAGAATAAAAAAAAATCAAGCTAAACAATGTTTATTGCAAACCGCCTATTTAAATATATTAATGTTCATTCATCCATCATAATGCAATTAATTGGAAAACTTTTCAATATAAGTTATCTTTAATAATAATCTAAGCATTATATTTATATAACTGTTCTAGATACCTAATCAGCTAGATCTAAATCCTTGAAATTTTAAGTTAAAATTTTATTGAAAATTGCATGTATCAAAATATACAACTGAAAAGCTGAAAGGAAAATTAGAATTCTTCTATAATTTTTTAATTTTTAATTATATATTATAATGTGGAACCATTTTAATATAAGACTATCCTCTAAATATATTAATTTGCAAAGCATGCTTATTATACATACTTGTAAGAGTTCATTTATAACTTCATCTTCTTAAGTGAAACTTTCATCATTTGATTTATAAAAAAATTTGAAGCTCTCTTCCTTCTGTAAAATTAAAGGTATTAGTCTTTGAAATCTGTCAACTTATTTTTAACTATTTTATTTGAATAGTATCATTAAGTTTTAATAATGATAAATAGTTGTGATTTTAATTTATTTTTTTTATTATGTAGGGAGAAGTCTATTACATAAGCAGACTAGAAGAAGCTGTTAAGTCATCTGATTTCATATTTGAAGCAGTGTCTGAAGATTTAGCTTTAAAACAAGATTTATTTGAATGTGAGTTTTATTGCTTTATCAAATTTATTATTTAATTAAAACTGAATAATTTAAATTTTGTTATGTTAATAAGGATGCTAGTAATCTTCAAAAGATAACCACTGTAAGGGAATATATAATGGAAAATTCTTCTCTGTTGTGTATAACTCATTTCTGGGAATTGTAATTGCTCAATTAGAGGAAAAAGTATTTTTACTTGTCAAAAAAAATGTGCATGTTCTATAACACCTTAGTTGAAAGATATTGTGCATTAACACATGTGCATATTAAATAAATTAATAATAGACATTTGTTCTTTCCATTTTAGGGATCCACAAAACTAGCCAACAAAATTGCCACTATTGGAATGAAAAATTATCAACATATAATGAAATAATAATCTATTGTAACCCTATATAGAATTCTTTTTTGATGAGTAAACATGTATATTTAAAATTTCATTGTTTCTGGATTCCTATTTGGTTTTAACATTTTTCTTTGCAGTGTATTTCAATATTTAGGAAATGGGGAGGGGGAAACTATTGTTGATTGGTGATTTATTCTAAAACAAAAGGATAAATTGCAGCATTTAGGATTTGGTGTAGATTTAATCTAAATAATTTTTATGAATAAATTTATTTCATGGGCTATTTTTGGTGATTTGAAGAAAATGATTTTGCCGACAACAACCATAATGGAGAAGTTTCTTAACATCTCTTTACTAATGTTTTGTAGATGTTTAATATGATGAATATCAACTTAAGTATCAATGTGATAACTTTATCAGGATTAAAAAGGTATGAGTTTTAAGGCTGTTGGTGGAAATGAACTATTGACCAATTATTGAAAAAGTTCCTTAATATCTGCTTACTAATGTAATAAAGAGGATTGACATGAATACTTTCTATCTAAATGTTGACCTAATATAAAACTTCATTTGGATTTTAAATTTATGAATTTATTGACTGTTGGTGAAAGTGAACAGTTAACCTATTACATTTTAGTGTGTGTATAAGTGCCCTGGTGCTCTTCTGATTGGGGTTGGCAACACGTACAGACAACTCTTCGGAGATTTTGAAATGGGTACAATGCCAACAATGTCATGTGACGGACAACAAAGTTTATTCCCTGTGTCCAATATGTAATGTAACTCAAGCTGCCCTTACCTACATTTTAGCCTGCATTGGTTTAAATAAATGCCAGTTATTTTCTAGCCTTGAATCTGTGCTTTATTGTTTGAAGACGTACAGGCTCATGGAACTGGTTTGATGTTTTCTGTCATCCAGGAGGGAAAAGCCACAACACAACATGCATTTTGGTGTATAAACAAGTTTAAAAATAGGGATCTTACAAGTTAAACTTATTAAATCATTTGTTAATGAATGAGAACTAACTGTAGCATCTTTAAAATAATGTAGCAAAATAGTTCAGTTAAACTTTAAAATAGTAAAAAGAATTTGGAAAAATAGGAGAATTTATTGTTAATTTTTTTGTTTTAAATTTGGTTAAGACTTTATTTTTTGTTTTAAAATATATATTTTAAAACATGGAAAAAAATATATTTTTAATTGTTAACTAACTTTTCCTGGGATAAGAATTTATGTATATTTTATCAAAATATGGATTATCTATAATTTAAGCTAAATATGTTATATATGTGTTAAATTATATGATTTGCTATAATAGAAAATTTTCAAGTGGGCCTTTTTAATTACAAGGTACAGTTTAGCAAACTTAATTACAGTGAAATTGAAATAATATGTATATTGAACTATTATTAAAATATTTAACACTAATATACGAGTATCCAAAATATGATTTATAAAAATTTATAAAAGTTAGTATCTTGAAATTCTAAATCAATAAAATTTATCAATAAAAATACAAATAAAATTTTTTTATTTAAATTTATACTACTCCAGAATATGAATTGGAATTTCTTAAAGAAAGAAAGAGAGTATAGATTTTGATGTATTTGAGATATCAAGATTGAATTTGGAATTTCCAAATTTCTATGTATGAAAAGAAAAGCATTTTATGTTTAAAAATTTAGAACATCACTTAAAATTTAGAAGAAAAATTTCAATATCCTTATTATTCAGCTTAGGGCTTTATTTTAAAGGAATCTTAAGTATTGAAAAATTTGTAAAAATTCTGTTTTGTGTTAAGGAATAAATTGTTACTAAAAGCTATAAAATTTATTACTGTCTGTGTTATTAAAGATCATCTTTTACTTATAATATATATATGGATGAAAAAATACTTTCAATCTTTTGTTAAAGATTTCAAAAATTACATTTTATACCGTCAGTAAAAATGGTCTTATTTTTTGATGAATGCATATAATTTATTTAAATTCAGAAATTAAATAAAATCTTGTTGCTTGAATTCTGTTTATTTGCAAAGGAAGCATTTAATTAGATTAATTACCTATAAGTAATAATTTGTCAACAAATATTTTTTCAAAAATTTTTTAAGTTATTTGTAGCTATTAGTGATTTTTTCTATCATTGCTTTTTTTCTTTCTTTCCAGGGATATCACAATGCTCTAAACCAGATGCTGTTATAGCAACTAATTCGATGAATTTAAATATTGATGATATTGCAGAACGCGCTACACATAAAGAGGCAATTTTTTATTTAAATTCAATTTTGTTATATATGTATATTAAAATATTTATTATAAATTTCTTTATGTAGATGCTTGCATGCAAAAGTTAATTGGAATTCTTATTGAAACTTTTTAATTAAATGTTTTAATTGCTAAAAAAAATGTCTTAAACAGTTATATTTTTCAAGCTATTTATTTGCTCGATTCATTTAATAATTGCTTTTATTTCTTTTCTGTTAAGTTATTTACATGAAAAACTTCAGCATTCCTTATTCAAATACTTTTAACTTTGAAAAACTTACATTTGCAGCGTTGTCTTGTTGTGAGGTATTTGTTCCCAGTTTATTGCATTCCTGAGGTTGAGATTGTGCCTGGGAAGTATACCTCACTAAGCACATTAGAAAAGGGTAAGGAAAGATTTTTCTGTTATCTTTTTTTTTCAGTCAAATATTTTGTTTTCTAGAAACAATGTAGAAATCTTCAATTTGTTTGGTTTCTTCAAAACAAAATTCTAGAAATCTAACATTCTGTGAACAGTTATAATATTTAAAATCAACTTTAGTGTCTGCTTTTGATCAATTTGTTGACATAAATAAATGATGGATTTATTCATAAGGATCAATAAACACTAATATTATTCATCATAATCAATAATTAAAATCGATAGTGATGTTATTCTTTGAAATTTGCAATCCAGATGTTATTTATGAAATAGTACTGTTCCAAAAACTCATTTGAAATTGAAATTGAAAATCTATGTGCCATATTTTCTTTATTTCATTGTTTGTGAATTTTTAATTAATATTAAATTTTTAATGGTTTCATTATCATTCTTAAAAAATTAATCAAATATTTTTTCTCTTTTGTTAAAAAAATAGAATGCTATATCAAAATAAAAAAATCCTCTGGAACAATGTATGCCTTTTACTCTTAAATATAAACACATTTTTAAAGATTAGTATTTTGTTGATTGCTTGAAAATTTAATTCAAAGAGATGAATTATTAAACTAATTGTGATTAACTTATTACTTTATTATGTTACTAACTTATTATGAAATAACATTTTCCAACTATTATTTTATTAATTATCATTTTCATAATTAAAATGAAGTGGCTTCTTGTATAAAATTGCATTATTTTTTTGGTGGAATAAAAAAGCTACAGAAATGTATTTTTTTCTCTCTTTTACTTGTGATCTACTTGATTTTGCAATTCATTTGTATCTACTACTTATTTTATTATTTATGTATGTTGGACTTATTTTTTTATACGATTTATGGTTATAAGTGTAATTTTTATGATTATTTCTATTAAAATTAAAGGTAAAATATTGGATATTTTGCATTTTCCAATTTTATTTGCTTGTGTTTCAGTTCCATAATTAAACATGTTTTTAAATATTACAAAAGTCTTGTAATGAACAGAAAATTTCCAGTATGAGTTTTTAATAACTTTAATTTATTTTGTATGAATATACTTTCTTTAACAATATAAGACAAAAATTATTTTTATTTCCAAATTTTTCACTATTAATTTTAGAAGTTTTGTGAATATCTTAATAATTATTAAGGATTTTACTATGGAACATGATAGTGTATTGTAAGTATAATTTAATTGTATTTAAAATTTGTTTAAATTTACTTACGTTGCTCTAGAAGGTGTTGTAATGGTTTAAAATTTTGATTTTATATTGATTGATATAAATAAATAGGAAATTTACTGTGCTCTAAAGTTATTAATCCAAAACTGAATATTTCCACACTATTAAAAAAATATTAAGAAAACTTTTCTTTTTCAAATTGCCATTCCAGTAAAGATAAAATAGTTATAATTAATCTTATTTATATTTGCAGTTTAATTTTGTATTGTATAATTTTATATTTCCTCATTATAAGTTATAATAATTAAATAAGTTATAATAAAGTATCTTTCTCTGTTTAGTAGAATAAAAAGTATAGTACATCAAATTATGTTAAAAGCTTAATTTTAATAATTTTTAAATCTTGTTTTATTGACTAATGAATGGTTTATCAATTAGAATAAAATATGAGTTCAAAATATATTAAAGCATATATTTTGTTCCCATTGTTTTCTATTTTTAATGTTGATTGAACTAATTAAATAGAGATGGTCTTATTTTTAATGACTGTTCTAAAACAGTTTGGTTTTGATAATTTTTTATTTTTATCAAAATCAAATGTTATTATAAATTTATATATATAGAATGAAACAAAAACCAATTTTAAAATATAAAAAAATGGCTTATGTAACATTCAAAATCAAAGCATGGTCTGTGTTCCATTGAAGTGAAAATTGTTTCAAGAAAAAACTATCATTTAAAAATGTTCTGATTGATATGATTTAATTATTGTATTTTTTGTTTAAATATAATTTACATCATTTTGGCATTCAATAGAATTTAACATATAAAGTAAAATAGTTTCTTTAAAATTCGGTATGTATTTATTTAACAAATTGTGCTTTCATAATGTATAATTTTAAGAATTTGGAATAAAGCAATTTATAGAATCTTTCATAATTTATTATATAATAGCTTAAATTATATATTATCTTTTAAAATTATGATTTTAAGAATTGAACTTAAAAATGTACCACACATTAAAGATGAATTTTAATTTTAAGAATATACCATGTGTTTATGAATGCATTTAGGAATTAATTATTAACAACATAATCAATAAATTTAGGCAAGCTAAAAGGAGAAATGTGAAATCTTGAATAAATATAAGTTTAAAGATTGTTATTTTGAAGTTTAAATAACAATCTTAAAATAAACCTATATTTTTATTATTTATAATTATTTGGTTTTGTTATTGATAAAAAAGAAAATTTTTCTGCTTAAAAAATATGAAATGGGCATACAAATAAATCAATAGATATTTTATAATTACAGTTATTATTGAGAAAATTTTATTTAAAAATATTAATTTTTTTCACAAGTTGATTTATTTACATTTGAATAGATTAGCGAGCATTTAAAAATATCATATAGTAAAACAATTTTAAATTTTTTAATAGTATTGTGTAATTTTAAACGTCTAATAAAAAATTATTTAAATTTGAATATAAAATATTAATATTTTTTAAATATCCCAATTCACTTTTGTGTTTTTAAATTTCTTGCAATCTGACAAATTCAAAATAGTTAATAATATAATATTTGTGGGTTTTGGCAACTCCATTTTCATAAGATTATTATCATTGTTATTTTCATTAACAGTTATTAAGATAATTTTTGTATTCATAAAATACTTTTATAATATATGAAATTTTTTACATAACAAATAGGAAATTTTTATGTTATATTAATTCCTTAATAAATAGTTATAGTTAATGCATTTTGCCTTTTATTTATTATAGTGCGAGAGTTTTTAAGTAGAATGGGAAAAATAGCCTTTTTCCGATCTGGTACCGAACCTCTTGTATTAAGCCCAGAACAAAGAGAAGCAAAAAAGACAGGTTAATTTTATCTTAACTCAATAAACAATCAATATATATCTATATTCTTTTAATTTTTTTTACTTATATATTAATTAGTGATTACATAAATATTTTAACCAGAGTATCATATGTATCAAAAAGAAGCAAAAAATAATAAATTTATCTGATAATTAAAGTGGCATATCAAGTTTTTAATTATAAAATTATCATTTATTTATAGTTAAGTTGATAAAATTATACTAAAATACTTTGATTCTTTTGCGATATACACCATTGTATGTAGATAAGTGTTTTAAATTTATAACTCATTAAACAGAAGGAAATGAAAAAAATACATTAACATTTTTTTACATTCTTCAAGAAATTCATAAATAAAAAATATTCAATTTTTTTAAATTTTAAAGTAATGATAAGTTAACATTTTAGTTATTTAAAAATTTGAATAATAAATATTTTTAAACAGTTATTTTAAAATCCTTGCAAATAGTTAAATTTTTCTCTATTTGAATTTTTTTTTCAGTTTTAAATATTTTTTATCTGAAATTGATTTTAAGAAACAATTAGTATGAATTAAGATTTTTACTTATTTCTTCTATATAAATAATCAACTTATCTTTAAAAGAATTGACCTTATTAAAATGATACTTTTTGGTTTACTGTACACATTTATATTCAGATTTCATTGTTGTAAATAACTGCAAAATGCTATCCAAAAGAATAATTTTATTTATTATTTTTTTTTCAAAGCTCTTTATTAGAAAGAGGTATTTCAATGTTGCATATGCTTTTGTAAGACAGATTTTTCAAATCTAACATACACGCAGAAGCACTTTGAAATTTCCTTGAATTTCATCATTTGAAAAGCGGTGGAAGATAAAAGTTATTAATTTCACGATGTAATTCTATTAAAATAATTCTTTTGCTCACATAAATTAGGACATGCTGTTTTATAAAATTATAGTTGACTTTTTTTCAAAATTTACAGCAAAAGCTCATTTGTAAAGAATAATGATTAATAAGCTTATTTAGATCTTTTTATAGTTTATATTAAATGATATAAACTTATTGCAATATGAAATTTGTAAGAAATTTAAACTTACAATCTCATTCTCACACTTGTTTACTGCTGGTTATGAAAATACCATGTATTGAAAATTCTGGATATGGTGTAAAATCGTTTTTATTAGTTAAAAGTAATCTGAATAAGTTTAAGTGTGAGTATTTTAATGGTACTTTAAAAACTATTATATTGTTAACTCTGTAAAATTTAATCAAATCACATGAAATTTATTATAGTAATATAGGCTAAGATATTTTTTAAAAAACTAACTACAATAACTCAGTAAGATTAAGTATGGATGCTGAGACACTTACGAGAGATATATCTTAGTCTGTTTCGTTTGCTTCTTAAGACATTTTTAAGTCATGCACTGATCTATGTAACTATTATCATTATGAATTTAGTCGGATAGTTATTGCATACCATAGTTGCAAAAGTTATGTCTTGAGAATTTTTCTTAAATATAACTATAGCATTGCAGTGTTTCAATTAAATTCCAAAAGATAAGTAAAAATTCGTAAATTGAACTTTATGATATCAAAATGAAAATTTTAAAAATATTTAGTACATAGTTTATACATAAGTTATTAGCTAAACTGAGATTCAACAGCTTGGGTAATTAAAAGAGGACAGTTATTTTTAATCTGTGCTTTAAGAAATTTTTACAGATGCTTGATATATCGACAGTATTCTCATGTTTCAGTTCAGTTCATGGTAGTGAAATGCTTTGCAGGACTTGGTATTCTATAATCAATGCAAAACAGAAGTAGAGTAACTGCTTTGCATTAATTATAGAATACCAAGCTGGAAACTAAATGGCTTAGGTTTTGTTCTTCAATTCACTGGTTTATATATTCAACTCCCACTTTAAATGGGGATGTGCACAATGGTTCTGAATCCATTTGAAATCAAGAATATTGCTGAAATTAGCATTTTGGTTCAAAAAGTAATCAAGTTATCTAATTAAATGGTAGTATAATTTTAATGGAATAATTCCTATTTTTATTTTTAAATGTTTTGCAAATTGTTGTGAAAATTTTAAGCTTCCTTAAAAATATTAGCTCTGATTTGAATCCAATAAAATTGTTATTTCCTAAGGGGAGTATTTGATTAATTAACAATCAACTTTTAATAGTTGAAATCTTTTGTGATATAATGTGACAGTAAAGTGATTGGTTAATGAAATATAAATATCTTTTGGAAAGGAGAACTTGAGTTGTAAGCAGAATATATTTGAGCTTATGTCATACTGAATTTATCATTTCAAATTTATTAGTTTTAATCTCTGAGTAAACTTTTTAAATCCTAAATAAATGAAGATGTCTTTATTTTGAGTAAAGTAAGTTTTACTAGTTAACAAAATTTAATGTATTTATTTATGAAAAAAAAACTTTATTGACAAATTGAGTTTTTTTTTTTTTAACTATTATGAATGAGAAATTCATGTGATAGTTGATCTATAAAATGATAAATTTGATCACAATATTCTCTTTTTGATTTATAATTCATTCATTTTACTTCTTCTAGTTTTAAACCTTTTGGTCGCAATAGGCATATTCCAGCCCAAAGATGAAATTTTATTCTCCCATGCTACATTATTTGTATTATTGGTGTAACAGTTGATACTTGGATTAAATTCTGGAGAAATATGATGAAATTGAATTTGAAAAAGGCAAAGAAATTGGCAAAAAATATTGATTTTAAGAGTTAATTTAATAAGAACTATGATGGTTCAATGGAAGAATTTTATAAGGTTTATATTTTTGTCAAGATGCCATTCTGGTGAATTAGTGATCATGATTTAAAAGCAAAAAATTGCAAAAAATTAAACATTCCATTAGTTCGGAAGCCATTTCCCATGTGCAGAAAGAATTTATAACTGGAATTATATGGTTGCACTTATAGTCACAGGGTAACAAAACTAGACTAGAGATAGAAAGATCTTTTAGAACTTTGTTATGCTTTTTGTTGTTACATGACATTTGGACAAGCCAAGCTCGCTCTGCAGACGGCTATGTGAATTTAAGTCAGTAGGGTGTGTCTTTTGTTTAGCCAGAGCACCATGAAGGTGAAAGTATGACTTTGCTCTAAACTCCTCTGATAGATGGCACCACCAGAGGATCCACTCCCTCAATTTTGAAATTAATCTGGAGGGGGAGGAAATTTTCTCAAGACCAATTACAACCATAGTAACTGCTAACTGACTTTTGATCTAAATGCATGGATTGTAAAATATGGTATGAAAAATAATTGCCACTTATGTTATATTTCATAGTTTCTTAAACATACAAAATAAGAAAACATGCTAAAAAAATTGCTATTGTCTTTAAATATCTTTGCTCAATGCAGAAAATTACCTTTCATCTTAATAAGCTCTAAGGAGGCAATGTGTCTGCTGTTCACCAAAGAAGATAAAAATAAGAACATGTTTGTTAAATGTGTTAAATTGCACATTATGAAGATGGTTTTTATTCCAGGTCATATTTAACTTGTATTGTTAGAATAAATATTTAAATCATTCAACTTAGTTTTTTATTACTTATCCACATTCAGTGGGAGAATATTATTGTTATACCCTAAAAGATTGGGAAAAAGAGTTCCAATTGACATAACAATTGGAACTTATTGTTCTTGGAGATTTTTAGTAAATAAGAAAAGAGAGTTAAAAACTTTTAAACTTATAGTACATTTTATGTTTTTATTATATTAATATTGAATAAAACTGTTTTTGAGTTAAATTTCAAGTGGAAAATTCTGGTTCTAAGAGTTAATTGAAATACTGTGTAAAACTACAAAGCACCTGTTTCTCTCCCATACACCTCAATTTACTGACAATTTGATCAGCCTATTGTAGTTTTATGCGAATGATACTGTAAGTATTATACAACAAGAAATCACCAAAGCAATTTAAGTTAAATTTAAGAATTATGTGAATGTAGATAATCTTTTGTTATAAAAATTAAATGAATTAGCAAATTCAAGTTAAGTGTTTTTTAAATTTTTTAGGCACAATTATTTTGATTTTAAAAATTCGTGATTCTTAAAGTATTTTTAAATTATAATATATCTTTATTTTTATTTAGAAAATAAAATGTCATGTTATCTCTTTTGAATTTTAAGCAAAATTCTACACCATCTTGATATACTGTTTGTTATCTTGTACAATTAGTTTAGGGACATTTCTTTGACATAGGAAATAAATAACTCTTGCTTGCAATTCATCAAAATAAAAGTGCTTTATATTTTAATACATGAATTAATTGTAACATTTTTTATTTTGAGTTTCTAAAAATATTTTTACAAATTTGTAGAATTATATTTTATGAGTATTTTATTAAAAACTATTGTTATTTATTTTTAGATTTTCTGAGGAGTATAAAGGAAAATAAAGGATGCCTGCAAAAAATGCGTCGTAATGTTCCAAATTTGGGTAACAAGAATTTCATATCTAAAAGTATTGACAGAGAAATAGGTATGTAAAAATTTATAAATCTTTTCTATTTCTCAAAAAGATTTAAAAAATGAGCAATTTTATCGTAATGCATATAGTATCATTCATTTGTGCATTACTGCAACATGATATACTGAGGCCCATTTAATTTATTTGTTTTCAAATCTTTAAACATCATAGTAATAATTTAAAAAAATTGGTTATTATATTAAATTATTTTAAATTTGTTAAGAATTTTTGATAATTTATCCTCTTAAGTTGATTTTACAAAATAAATGTTATATATTTATTCAGCATGTTAAGTTTATTAGCTTTTTGACAGTTTATCTAATAAATGTGGTTTTGTAGTTTTGAATTTAATATCACTATATAATAACTTTAAAATTACATGCATATATGTAATTTTAATGTATATGTACAGAAAGACACACACATGGTGATTATAAATGAGGTTCCATGGCCATTTTTGTGAGCATTCATGGGTTCAAATACCACTTTAGGCATGGATTTCGAACTGCTATGAACATCCACTTTAAACAATACGTCCCGGTCTAATGAGCCCTCGTGTGCAAAAAATGATCCTTTGAGAATTCATTCAAATAAGCATAATTTATTAATGCTTTTTGTGAAATTTGTATTTTTTTGGAAGTGTAAGATGGAATTCTTATAATAAACATTAAAAATTTTCTTCTCTAAGATAATTTTTCCAGTCGGGAAAAGGATTGTGTCGTCTGTATGGATGAAGAAAGAAATTGTGTGTTGCATCCCTGCCATCATATCTGTACTTGTACAACTTGTGGCCGTTTACTTTTGAAGCGACAAGATGCGTGCCCTATTTGTAGGAAACATATCGCATCCATTTTCAAAGTTTTTCATTCATAACTGTCATCTGGTTATATTAACTTTTAATTGGTAAGTATTTTGTTTGGATATAATTTATTCAAATTCTGTGTTATGAAGATTATAAAATTATGTTGCAATATTATTTTTTCTGTTAATTCTCCCATTTCTATATGAATATAAATCATTTATGTTATTTAAATTCCTAAATAGGGACAAGGAAATTAATTTTAATTAATTAGGCTGTTCAGCAAAATTGTAATTAATTCTACCTTTCTGATAAATTTAAATTAATTCTGCCTTTCTGATGAATTTAAATTAGTTCTGCCTTTCTGATGAATTGAAATTAATTCTGCCTTTCTGCAAAATTGAAATTAATTCTGCTTTTCTGCAGAATTGAAGTTAATTCTGCCTTTATGCAGAAATGAAATTAAATCTGCCTTTATGCAGAAATGAAATTAATTCTGCCTTTCTGCAGAAATGAAATTAATTCTGCCTTTCTGCAGAAATGAAATTAAATCTGCCTTTCTGCAGAAATAAAATTAATTCTGCCTTTCTGCAGAAATGAAATTAATTCTGCCTTTCTGCAGAAATGAAATTAATTCTGCCTTTCTGCAGAAATGAAATTAATTCTGCCTTTCTGCAGAAATGAAATTAATTCTGCCTTTCTGCAGAAATGAAATTAATTCTGCCTTTCTGCAGAAATGAAATTAATTCTGCCTTTCTGCAGAAATGAAATTAATTCTGCCTTACTTTATCAGCGGATATATAAAGTTTTTATTGTAAGATGCTCATTAAACAAACGTTTAATAGAATCTAATTAAACTTACATTAATCCTTCAACCTACAGCAGTTATATCTCTTATTTATAGATAAAGTAGTGTTTTTCCTCCTCAACTTATTATGTTTTAAGGCTTTATGGCTCAATTGTTTGAATAAAATTAAAGAATATTTAATTCTGTTCCAAATAAAAATAAAAAGAATAATTCAGGATATTATAATTTGTGAATTTCTCTTGTATTATTTTTTATAAATTGTCTGAAACAAACTTTAATTATTTATAAAATGAAATATAATATGTTTAGGACTTGTATTGTTTTAAAGATGAGAATATATGATTTGCAATTGATATTTATTCTTTAATCATTCTGAAGTTATTTTAACAAAATTTGCAAAATTTAATGAGTTGATTGCAAACTTAAATTTAAACACTAATTTATAAAATAAAATAATTTTTTTAATAGAATACATGATAAAATTTTACAATTCATCCTTAGTTTATCAAATATATTTTTGGAATTTAATTAATTTGATATTTTTGGCAAATTTTCCTTTAGAAATTGGATATTTATTCCATTTCTCCCTTAAATTAATTTTTATTAATAATTATTTTTAATAACAGAACACTACTTTCAGTATTATTTTTTACTTTAAACTGGTGAAGCACTATTATACTGGCTTCATTATAACATAATGACAGAATTTCTTATTTTAATTTTCTACCTTTTAATTACTCTGATGTATCAAGTGAAATAAAAACATGCAAATGTCTACAATAGATATTTAAATATGTATGTGCTACAATACAGTAAGCCTTTAATATGTCTGTTTAAAAATCATGAATGCTAGATAATTTTTTAATTTATTGTTAGTATTTTTTCATGATACTATATATTTTAAAGTAACATTTTTCAATTAAACTAAGCCAGTATATATACTGTAGTAATGCTCCTCATAATATTCTAAAACTTAAAATTCAGTCTACCTTTCACTTATTCCAATTAATTATAAGTTTGAAAGTGATTCATAGATTTTTAAAGTATCTAAGTACTTATTTATTTTTATCAACATATCTAATTTTTTGATAAGAAAACAAGTTTTCAGTTATTTGTAATTCAATTTTGTTGTAATGCATTTTTAAAAGTATTTTAAGGGATAAAGTCCAAAATTTTAAAAATAGCAAAAATAAGTAATTCTTAAAAACATTCAATTTTCGTTGTATAAATGTTCATTTACTTATATACTTGATTCTTAATATTTTGTATGAATATTAGAAAAAACAGCTTAAAATATGTTATGGATATAAAATATGATAAATATTAAAATGTTATAGATATTAAATTATGTTATAGATCTTTCATTCTGTGTATTAGCATAAAATGTTAAACATTTGTATTTCTGGAAATATTGAAATCTTTTATGAATTAAGTTTCTGAAATATTATCGAAATATTTTTTATGCTTTCTTATTTTAAAGTATTTTGGGGAAAAATTGTCTGCCAATAGTTTTATCTAATTACTTAAACATTTTTTATGAGCTATTTTAATGTATAAATAATTTCATTTTCAGATTTTTTCTTATAAAACAGTAAAAGAATTTTATTAAACGTTATTATATATATATATTTTTAAAGAAAATACTACCTTTTCATTTTTTGAAAGATTTAATAAAAAATGGACTTTTCCAGAAATAATTTTTCAATTGTGACTAGTTTTTGTGGAATACTAAATAATTATATTTTTATAATTGTGAATTAGTTTTGTGTCAATTATGTCATTAATTTAGAGAGAGAGAGCGCTCTTAGCGATTCTGTATTGCAAACTTTTTGACATTCATACATTATTAATTTATATTTGACAGTGTGCTAAACATGTTAATCGCAATTCTTTTTTTATTAGATATAAATCGAAAACTAGATTATCGACATAAGGAAGAAGATTTCAAATGATGGTTCACGGCTTTATTTCAGGGATTTTGTTTATAATCGGAATTTTGTATAAAATAATAAAAATTGAATCTCATAATTTTTATAATTACTTATTGTATTCCACATCATTAGTTATATATATGGTCATTTGCTTTTGCTCAAATTAATATTTGTTTACTTATATATATGAAAATTCTTTTAGAATTTGTTATTAAATTGTATATAATGTATTTTTATTGTCAAAGTTAATTCATTTGAAATGAATAATGACATATTTTTAAGTTCGATTGAATAAAAATACGGTGAACTGTAAATACTAATATCCAATTTATGTGTAATGTTCATTAATTTTTTTTTGTTTTTATTTTGTGACATAAAAAATGTTGGTAATATTAAAACGTTTTGCTAGTTAATAAAACGTAAGCTTGTCCTTTTCTAGTTTGTTTAATTTCACTCCTTTTACTATACACAAAACGATTTCATGTATTCTAAAATCAAGTTAATTGTTTGCTTAAGTAATAACTGATCTTGGAAATGTCATGAAAATATTTAAATTTATTTTGAATTAAAATATGCTTTTATAGTTATGAGATTTTTATAATTGTGTTTGCTTGTTATTTTTAATTCCTTCAGTTAAACCACAGAAAGTGATATAACGTGTTCTTCTCACTACACTTATGAACATTATAATATCTCACTACATTTATGAACATTACATTATATATACCTTATCTGTTCTCTATTCCAGATAGTGTTTTATATTTCACTTAAATGCATACAGAAATCAACTCAAATGGAAATTTTGAATTTGTTTTATACCTCTCTTGTTATTTTTATTATTATTATCATTGTGCTGGGATTTAATATTATATTCTAAGTTAATAGAGTAAAAGGTAATAGAAAAAGGCTCTCTAACAGAAATATTTTGAGTTGTCTCGTAACAGCTGTTATTTTGGTAGTAAGAATTAGATTCTTTTTAGCATCACAGTGAATGTCATTAGTTATAAAATTGACATTATATTAACATATAGTTATTAAGAAATTATCTAAATGAATTGAAGATTAAATATAAATATTATATATTGTGAAAAATGAATTACAAAGTATACTGGAATGACCAAGATCATAGCCATATAAATTTTCATTGCAAAGAACACAGGCTTATATTCTGTTTGCATTTACTGTCATGTATTTTCCTTTTGTATTTTTTTTGTTGTGATCAAGAATATTTTTTTCTTACGAAATAGGACAAATTCTCATACAAACTTATTATTCAGAAATCAAAGATCTTTTTCCTGAAGATATTTGACTTTAAAAAAAAAAAAAAAAAAAAAAAAAAAAACATAAATATTAACTATTAATTATATTAATATAAAGGCAAGTGGTTTGATTTACAATTAAATTTGATATTGAGATAATTTATTTTAAATTCTATCATTTTAAAATTCAAAATATGCTAAAAGAAAATAAATAAATGATAGTATTAATGAAAAGTGCCATATAATCTAATAATGTGATTATAATAAAAAGATAATGTTAAATCTCTTTATTATAATCACATTATTTTTGGTATCATAATATCAATAAAAGAAAATAAGTTTCAAATTATGAAATGATAATTAGTCTTTAAAATAACCCATATTAAATAAATGCATTTTTCGATGGTAAAAATGTTTCTCTACTAAATTAAAATTGAGAGCAATAAAGAAATCCTTAAAACATTGTAAAATTTTTTCTAATGTTCATAAATGAAATAATTTTCGTAAATACATTAATTTATATTTCAAAATTTTATTTCAGTGAAAAACAATTGGAATGATGTTTCAACAAGTTCTTCAAATTTTCTTTCCCAAGTTTCTTTTGTTAAGGAAAATTGTGTGTGACATACACTATTACAAAATAAAGTATTTCTATAGAGTTTTTAAATTGCCTACAAAATTTCTATTATAATTTTTAAAAAAATTGAAAAATGGATTATTTTTATTTCAATAGCTCATGTATTAAAATTTTTAGCTATTGTAAAACTCCATTTATCTGAATCAATTGGGACCAAATCCCATTCAGATAACCAAAAATTCACGAAATTGTATTTTGTTTTTAAAAATACTTTATTTTAATTACACTTTATTGTACATTTAAAATGTACAATAAAGTTTTTTCTATACTTTATTGTACGTTTAAAATGTACGTTTTAATCAATTAAATGAAACAGTAACACTTTTACATGCTAAGGTGTTGCACACATTGGATTTTTTACATGTACAAATGCTGTTCATTAATACAGTATCTATGTACAGTGCTCCACGTTAATACAGTATGTATGTACAGTGCTGCAAATGAAAGTGATTGCTTGCTAATCATCGGTCAGAGTAAGCTGTTTCGCTGCTTTAATCTGTTTAGGACAACCAAGTCGACCATCCACTAGACAGTGAGAATTTGGACGTGGTCACACTCAGGCTGACGCCTCCATACACTTCAAAGTGGTTTCAAAACTGGCAAATGCGTCACTAGCTGATTGTCTAGTGTTTACTTCAACGTGGACATTAAGGTCATCTTCCTGGGCACTTACAATAAATTGACCTTTATTTGCATTTTGAAATTCAGTGTCTGATTCATAATACATTCTCCTATGTCTTCAGCACTAACTTCTGAACATCCAGTTATTTTCAAAAAAAGTTTCTGAATTTTTCAAGTGATTTGTCTTTAACTCTCATTCTCATCTACCTCCTTCTTTTACCCTTCCTTTTCTTCAACTTTTTCCTTTTTTTCTCATTTTTCATTTATTCCACAGTCTAATTATAATTTATTTTTCAGAAATTATGAAAGTTATTTTGGATAACTGGAGTTCTACTGTCATTTATTAAAGTGTAGTTAATTAAAACTTTACTAATTAAACTAAGCAATAAAGTATTACTTAATTTGTGATGTAATATCCAATTTTCTAGTACAAATTAGTTACTCAAATATTGATTTTTTCTATAATACTGAAAAAGCTGTTCTGGCAAATAACAAATGCATATTAACCAGAGAATGATAACATCTGAAGCAATAAAAATGAATTTATGCAGTAATGCAGTCGTAATGTTTCTTTGAAGTTAATGTTCTAAATATTTCTTTAAGATTATTTTTTATTTACATTTCTAAACTTATTCATAATATTTATAATCAAAATGCAAAAATGGTGTAACAAAATTTGAAAAAAATTGTAATTTTGTGAAATTTTTCCTTTAAGGAATAGATATAAAAATAAGAAAAATATCAAAAGTTGGAAAAAAAGAATGTTGTATTTATATGAAAAAAATACGTCGAAAAATATTTTCATAGGGAAATCACTTATAAATCGTGAAACAATATGTTATAAATGTAATTAAACAATTAATCAAGAGTATTTCTACGATTGGCTCATAAATACTTACTTTAAAAAATATTTAGTTTTTAATAGAAATAAAACTTATTTATCCAATTCTCCAATTTTTTAAATGAGCATTTATTTACAAATGTAGCTGTCAAAATTTTAAGGATCTAGTTCAATTTATTGCATTGTCTTTCAAGTCAAGCATGTCATTAGATGTTATATTTTTCAGTTTTGTTAAATAAAATTTTATTTAAAAAATATTGTAAGTAATATTTATAACCAAACATAAATTAGTGTTATGAAAATAGCTTTGATGGAAACAGATTTGGACATTAAAATTTTCAATAATAATTAGTGTCTATCTGTTGGCATTTTGAATGTATGACATTTTATTTTCAACTGAAAATAGTATTTTAATAAGTGTTTCTTATGCTACCTTTAAAATGGCGACAAATTTTACAACAAAACGGTATATACTTGACCCAAAATCAGACAATCCGAGATATATTAGTCTTGAATTTTACGCAAAAATAGTGGATTTCTTTTTTCCCAATTTATTATTTTGTCAGACGCTTTTTGGTATTTAAGAAAAAGGAGACTTGCTTTAGAACGCTGTGTTAAGAGAACTGTAAAAATGCATTGTTATCACGAAGTACAAGGTGTCTGAATTGCAGTTATCAGGCCCAAAGGTTAGAAACAACATTTATTTCCAGTTCTGTGGTAAAAAGTCAGCTACAGTATGTCACCAAATTACGTGTAAAGCTTTAGGTACTACCGTTGTATCATATGACATTGAAGATTTAGTTGCGAAAGTTTAAAAACTAGGACTAGGACATTCAAGAAGCAGAGTGCTCTGGCCGACCTACTGATGTTTAGGCGCCTACTAGAACTTGTAGAAAATCAGTATTCCACCACTCGAGAACTAGTTGAAGAGTAAGACGTCAGTGCTGTGTCGCATAAATTTGACTTGTGGGTTCAATTGCTGGTTGCTGCACGAGTGGACAGATGAAGACAGACGTGTTGTCTGCACTAATCTGCCCGAATATCAACATAAGGACGAAATTCTGGACAGAATCGTCACTTGGGACAGAAAGTGGATTTACTTCTACCACACAAACGGAAAAAAAGGGTTGGTCTGCTTCTGGCAATCCCATCGGTAGCATTGCAAAGCGCAATTTAACTAACAAAAATGTTATGCTTTTTTGTAGTGGGATTGCCGTAGTATTATCCACAAAGAGTATCTGACGCTATTAGCTTCTGTTTGGGACAAAGTGTCCCACGTGCAGACCCGTGTTCCTGGAAAGAAGGATCCAGGTTATCGAAGCTTCCAGAGACCAACACGTTACTTTGCCTCATCGTGGTGATGGGGTGACCCTGTATGGAATGGGCGAAGTACGTCGGGAGTGTATACTCCTGGTAGGGCCACCCAAGGCGTGAAGGCCATTCCACTTTATCCAGCTGATGTTAGACAGGTGAACGAGCAAAGTCGGACTTCAGCCTTTCTTAGCTGCTCAGGGTAGCTTCTACCATCAGAAGCCCTTTCCCTTGCTTATGTTCATGACTTCTTTCATTTAAACTCAGATCCGGCCATCTTTGGACTCTACAGTTCTCCCAGGGCAAACAAGTCTTTCCCACTTGCACTTCGTGCAATACTAACGAAGCCAGTCCCGAACACCTACTGAACTGCATTGGCTTTTCAAAGCGTGAACTTTTATACAGCCCTGGAGCCGCCCTCGATTCTTTGAAGGCGAAGGATGTCATGGACCTGGTCTGATTCAGACCAGGGGATAAGAAAGAAGAAGAGTAAGAGTATCTGGGGGAAAAAATCCATGGACGGTAAAGTGTACAGCAAAGATTATAGCCGATGTTGATGCGGTTTTCCGGCGCTGGACGGTACTTTTCCCTCAAATAATGCAAGACCATATGTGTCTGTATTTACCGGCTGGACTCAAATGAGATCTTTTTCCATACGCACCATATTGGCCACACACATATCTATATAATATACATTTCAGCTATTTTTACATTCACACTTTAACTGCCAAAAGGCCAAATGTGTAAGCAAAAAAAAGTTTAGGATCAAAAATGACTTTTAAGAATTAAATTGTATCTTGATACATTAATAAATTCACTAATAATAAATGAAATGGTCGGAGCCAGGTTCACGAGTCTTAAAATTCTTTGAATGTTTCATAATTTCATAAATAAAATAAAATCGCCCTTGCTGGTTGAAATTGAAAACTACGAATTGGTTGCTCAGCTTTCTTTTTTTTTTTTTTTTTTTTTTTTTCCAATTTTATTGTCAGTGTGTAAATGGTGAGAACTTTTATAAAATGGCTTGTCGAACCATGGTTTTCAGGTTCTTGAAATGATTCATGTATCCGAACAAAAGTGATTTTGACAAATTTCTACTTGTTCATTTTACTTGTACGAGTTGATGTCGCCAGGTCACCAGCCAAGATGGACGCGATGTGATTGAAGGCACTGGATGATGGTCAAAAAGCTTGTATCAACGGACTCCCGTCTGGGATCAATTTAAAATGGCTTGTGAAACCGTGGTTCTAATATTCACGCTTTTTATACGAATAAAATGTTCCTGAACAAGTATCGGATTTCGAATCGAATGAGTATGTCAACGATTCATCACCTGAAGTAAGTGTGATATGTCCGGATCCATGCGACCATTCTTAGACAATTTGTATCAACGTTACCGTGGTTCGAATCAGTTCGAGATTGTTTTATGATTATTGCTTTCATATATCAAGCGATACCTTTGTGAAACATCTGAAAAATTTCAAATCAGTCGATTTGTCACCAAAATTGCATGACCTTAATCCGAAGCCTATGGACTAGGGTTAAGTGGCCTGTGTCAATGTGCAAATTGCCAAAGTAATGTGAACCAGTTGATAACAAAAATGATGTAAATATTAAACTCTATCTGAACAAAACAACACCACTTTATAGTTAAAATAACAAATATAAAGAAAATTTAAAGAATATTGATATTTATTGAAGTAAACTTGCGTATCACTATGCTGAGTTAGAAACGAATGATCAGCGGTCTGGGCTATAGTTCAACAGTTTGTGAGTTCGATGCCCACTTTGGTCGTATTAGTTTGTTGTGGTACCCACTTTAATTTGTTATTTCCGGCCGAATCTGACCTCGTGTTCAGAAAGTGAAAGAAAAGCGTCGAACGAAACAGGAAATACTTGCGTAAATTTATACCGCAATTTTCACCTAAATATTGATTTTAAAGAAAACATTGCGGTCCTCTATAACCGAGATCCTCCCTCCTCCCTCAATATCTTAAATTGTGGATTTCAAAATGACACGTACCCGTGACTTGAGGGTTGAAATGAATGCAGTCACTAATTACTGCGGGTTTGCAAGTTACTAAAGAATGCAGAAAATAGTAGAAATTTGTTCGTAAATAATGAAATATAGAATTATTTCTCACCATCTCATTAGCATGCGATTTTTTACCATTACTCGATGGTTCAGGTTGTTTTCAGTCATTACCCCCGAAAGAAGATATTTTCAGTCCTAACAAGATTGTAAATTCCAATTTGCCCACTGAACCATTAAGAATCATTAATTTTGAATTTGGAAGAGTTTCTGGCCGAAATCTAATCTAGAAGTACACTACTGGCCATTAAAATTGCTACACCAAGAAGGAATGCAAATAACAGAACGATATTTATTGGACACATACATTATAGTGGAAAGAACAAGTGATTAGATTTACAGGAAATGAGGATGTATAGATCTTGAGAAATCAGTACCCAGAGCAGCCACCTCTGGCTGCAATAACAGCATTTATCCGCCTAGGCATGGAGTCAAACAGAGATTGTATGGCATGTACGGGAATCTCAGTCCATGCAGCTTCAACACTATGCCACAGTTCATCGACAGTAGTGGATGGTGAGTGATGGTGTGCCAATCGCTCGGCAACCATTGACCACACGTTCTCAATTGGTGACAGATCAGGAGAACGTGCTGGCCAAGGTAACAGTCGAACCTGTTCTGTGTCAAGGAAGTTCAGAACAGTACGGGCAACATGCGGTCGTGCATTATCCTGTTGAAACAAAGTATTAGGGAGGCCTCGAAGATAGGGCAGAGCCACGGGCCTTAACACATCGGAAATGTAGCGGTTGCTGTTCAAAGTGCCGGTAATGCGAACAAGAGGTGATCGAGACGTGTATTCAATGGCACCCCATACCATCACTCCAGCAGATGGGCCAGTATGGCGATGTCCAATGCAAGCTGGCAATGCGTGTTCTCCACGATGGCTATCCAAACACGGATGCGGCCATCATGGTCCTGTACACAGAACCGAGATTCATCTGTCAAGATGACGTGATGCCATTCCCTCGTCCAGGTTCGTCGCTGATCACACCATTGAAGGCGCTCCTGTCTGTGACGCAGCGTCAATGGTAGCCGAAGCCATGGTCGCCGTGCAGACAATCCATGCTGCTGCAAACGTCGTCGAACTGTTCGAGCAGAAACTTGTTGCCTTGCAAATGACTCCATTTCTCGACTCAGGGTTCGTGACGTGGCTGTACGATCCCTTGTGACCATGCGGATAAGATGTCTGTCTTCTCTGCTGTTAGTGATGGGGGTCGCTGAGATCCTGCATGACGTTCCGTATGATTGTCCTGAACCCATCGATTCCATATTCTGCTAACAGTCATGGGGTCTCGACCGACGCGAGCAGCAATATTGCGGTACGATAAACCGCAATCCCGGTAGGCTATAATCCTTCCTCGATCAAAGTCAGACACGTGCTGATAGGCGCATTTCTTCTTCTTACACGAGGCATTACAACAACTTTCTTTGCCGAAAACAACGTTGAAACGGAAATTGAGTATGAGAAAAGTGCTGTCAAATCTCTGGTTTTATACACATTGTAGATGTCGCTATACTGTTGCCTGCTTTGTATGAATGCGCTGAAAATCTAATCATTTGCATATCACAGCAAGTTCTACCTGCCATGCAAATTTTACGTGTGTGGTGTGCCGCCTTCCTGGTGTAGCAGCCGAACTGGCAGCTGAATGGTTAGCGCTCTTGCCTTCGGTTCAACAGTTCGTGGGTTCGAATCCCACTTTGGGCATGGATGCTTGTAGTGGTTCGGAATCCATTTTAAGCCGTAAGTCCCGGTCTAATTAGCCCTCGTGTGCAAAAAATGACCGTTGAGCGACAAACAAACCGATAATCCTGGTGTAGCAATTTTAATGGCCAGTAGTGTATTCACTGAAATCCAGTCTTGGGTTAGTTGAATTTTCTTGTAAAATTTAAAAATTCTACCATAATTCGAGATTGTTTTAGTAATATTCTTGGGTCAAAACTTTAGGTTGTAAAAGACGCTGTAACCATTTAGGTTCATCAGATCTTATTTTGAGCTGCACCGGACTTTCTTTCCTCTTTCTAAGAAGAACTTAACATCTTGACCGCTTATAAAGTTTTTGATGGTCTACAACCTTCTGGAGCTGATCTGACATGTCTCTCGTGCATTTAGAGTATATGCAATGGCAATAAAACTTAATAAGCACACTCACCGTTTGCGGAAATATGATACTATTATAAGAAAGCCAAGTGCTCTCAGAAAAATTTAGATTTACATAAAACAATTTGAATCTAGCTTAAAATGAAGTCGAATATCTCAAAATAATGTCTTATTTTAAAGTGATGGGAACCAATTCTTTGGAGTAAAAAGTCGTTGGTTTGAATCGAATTAAACTTGAATAAAGGGAGAAAAATATCGTGTTTCTGTTTGTGAAAAGAAATTAATTACAATATCTCTCTCTCGGGTTTGACACTGCACAGTGGACAGCCAAGTGGTCAAAGACTTTTCGTTGATAGTGGGCCGTATCCATTTGTCACAAAGGAGGGTGGTGTGGTTTGGTTGGTTGTTTTCGCTCAACGGTCATTGTTTGCACACGAGGAATAATTAGACCGGATTTGAAGTGGATATCTAACCACTACAAGCATACATACCCAATGTGGGATTCGAATCTACGAACTGTTGAACCTAAGGCAACAGAACTAACCACTTGGCTGTCACAAAGGAGGAAACCTGGAAAACATCGGTGTAGTCACCCGACCGACGTGCATTCAGAAGCGCTATATCCATCTCCGGTTGTTCAACAGTGATTGGGATCGAACTCAGGGCCTTATGCTCCGAAGAACGATGTCCTACCACGAGGTCACGGGGAGTACATCCTCTCTCGGTTGAATGAGTTGCGGATATTGACGTTGTCTAACTGAAAATGTTTATTCTCTGACCGATTTTTTTTGCAGAGTTCTAGGCGAAAACCGCCAAATTTTTGTTCATATAAATTTGTAAAAGTGAATTTTTTTTCTAGTTCACTTTCGAACAACGGTAGTTTGAGGGAGAGCAAAACTTTATCGACAAGAAATTAGTAGATTCCTTGGCTGATGTAGTCAAATACCGTTATGTTGACTCGGTAAAAATTCCGTAATCATCCCTGCTCTTGTGTGATGCTTCGTGTGAAGGTGTTAACACTTTATTACTAGATTGCAATCCAAAATTCGAGCCATTTGGCTGCGTTCATCGGAATTTTTTGATAAGAAATATATCGGAGTAGTATAATCTCATACATAGTATATTCACATTTAATGCATATTTTAGAAGCAGTTGATGTTTCGCAAATGGAATTATGCTAAATCACTATATTGGCGATAATTATTTTTCATATTTCATGAATGCTATTTAATTGCAATATTTTAATTTACGATGTTAAATATTTGTTGCTATCTTGTGCCAGTTGGGCTTTCAACATGGGTTGCGCTGCTCCACTTTTCCAACTGAACTGTAATTTGGTGTGGAGTCCGACTTCTTCAGTACACACATGCCATAGGTACCCGTTTATAGGGTAGGCAACCATTCACAACCCATTCATACAAATAAAGGACAAAGGAGAGAGAGAGAGTACATCCATACCAGAACCGGGATTCGAACTCAATACCTTCCTATCCGCAATCAGACACACTGACCACTGGACAGAGTGGGCAATACATTAAATATTTAATGCCAGTGAAAAAGGAATCATACGATGGCTCACCCTGGTCTAGTGGTAGGTCATCATTCTTGAGACTGGAAGGCCGCGGGTTCGATCCCAGGCTTTGTTTAACAACGGGAGATGGATGTTGTCCATAATGCATACATGTCTCTCTGGGTAAATGTTTGAAAATTTTCCAGGTTTCCTCTCTTGCGGTGCGCGAGCTTAGTCCATTGTTTATGAAAAGAAGCTTACAACGACTTTTGAGCTAGGAAACACAATGCAAGGGTAAGATACCATAGGGGCGCACCCTTTTAAAATAGTTGCATTCATTGAATAATTTTGTATATCAGAAAAGGTATAAATTGCGCCATGAAAGTCATTAAATACAAGTTAATTTAGGATCACTGTGGCCTAGTGGTAAGATAACATCCATTTGATCAAAAGACTGCCGGTTCGATACTGTTGAGAGGAATTTTACGTTTCTGCCTTATGCATGCACATCAGTAGAGGTGCGTACTTGGGAGAATTCCATATTTCCACTCTTGCGATATGTGAATACGGCCTACTATCTTTGAAAAGTCCTCTCGGAAGACAATTATGAGGTGGTCGTTAAAATGCCTGACTACAAGCTTAGGTGGTGAGGCAGAGCCCAGCGCATTGTGGGAAGGCAACTATTTTGCACACCTGTTGGGCTGCAACTTAAAGTGGCTCCAGAACCACGTCAGCATCTACACTGGGGAACCACGGTGACCTGGTTAGATAGGGCATCGTTATCATTATCGGTAGGTAGTGAGTTCGAATCCCGGCTTAACCGAAGATCTATCGTGCTCACTAAAGGCGTCTGAAGCACGTTAAATAGATTGTAGTCGCAATGTTCTCCAAGTGAAATGATACTTCTGGGAGGGGCAGGTCAAGCATTAAAGAGTAGTTTGCTTAATCCCTGCATCTAAATTTCTGAGACTCCCACTAAATGGTACAGAGCAGTCTAACGCAGCAACTCCCGAGTTTGGGACTGGACCCACTAATTTCCAAACTGATACACTGACCATTGTGCCACTAGCTCAATCCAAAAAAGACTGCTTTGCAGCAAAATAAAAGCTCATTTCCCTCCAACTGAAAATGAATGAAGTGAAGTTGATACTTTCATATAATTGAAATAAAGTAAAAAGTAAACTTTATTCAATGTAAATATTTATATTTCTAAGCATTGTTGTTGTCAAAAAGTGCAAGAAGCTAAAAGGAATTAAAAAAGATTGATGATGAATAGCGTGCGAACGGGATTCCACCGAGGGTATCTATAATCATGAGAAAAAATATGATTACAATAAAAATTTCTGAACTATTTTTAAAGTTTTTTCTTTTGGAAAATAAATTATTTATAAGTTTATTATTTCATTAACAAGAACCTGCATTTTAACACTTTAAAGAAATTCCCTTTCTATCTAAAAAGGGCAAGCAATTAATTTAAATTTTTATAGCGAAGAAAGCTGATTTTTTTCTACATATTTTTCAACTTTGGGCTTTGAAGAGAGAAAAGATCTTTACTAACATTTTTACATTTATACATGAAAAGTCCAAAATCTTGAGTTGAAGGAAATAGACTAAAAACACAGTGAAAGACACAGTTATATTTGAGGAGGAAATAACATAACAAGTCCAGCAAATAAACTGAAGAATGAATAAATCATGTGATTGAATATAACAACGTGTAGGTGTAATAATTATTCTCGAAAATATATCCTCTGAATTTCCAGTATGTCCGGCCACGTTTATTCAAAATGTTCAATTTAAATATGTACGTTTCTATGCATTGTTTTTGTTAAAAAATCATTTTTTTCTAACTTCAATTAATTTTGTTGGAGTTAAATGTGTGTACCTGAGTCCAAAACTCTTAATTTTCATGTGAAGTACTATAAATTATTACTTCGTATAACCGTATTTTATGTGCATCCCCATACTTATATTAATTACTTCTGTATAAAATGCATTTTTCTCGTATGCTTCATTGACACATAATTTCATTTTTACACTTCGCAAGCAAGGTTAAGAAATAAAATTTTTACTGCCTCATAATCCGATATTACTTTTCCACGTGCCGTCGATAAGGAAAATGCGTTTAAATGTAGCAAAAAACATTTTTATTTTTTTTTATTTACACTTAATATTCATGAATCATTTGCTTACTATTGATTTGTAATTCGCAACATTTTATCCGGAAGTCTTATCGCTTCAATATAATTTTCGAAGATCATACGAATAAATAATAAATATACATTTTTATTTTAATGTTGGCAACATTTACTTGATGCTAAAAAGGATACTGTTTTTAATCCGAATTTACAAACTATCAAATGAAAATAAAATCAAAGAATACAGTCGTACAAAATGATGTATATGTTTATTATGAAGTTTACAATGTTTAAAATATTTTATCAGAATGATATGAGCTGTTTTTTTTTGTCACTGATGAATTTATTTCACAGCTAAAGTAAAATAGTTCAGTTTGATGGCATATTTTGACTTCTTAATTAATTTTATTTATCGTCGTCAAAAAAGGAAATATTATATATTGGAATATTTTTGATAACATTATACACGTTTATAAAGATAATGAATATTATAGAGAGATTTTTTTTTACATAATATGTTATTATAAAACTATAATAACATTTATAAAATATACAGAGTGTGGCATGTAAAACCGCATAAAGTCATCTCATAAAATGCAATGCATTAAATAGGATTACTCCCCTGCTCTATAGGTGCTGAAAGTGCTCTTTACTCACTTCACCCCACATATGCGAGGAAGTTTGAGGAGAATTGTATATACAGTGACTCCCTCCCTTCTATATAACACGGTGTATTAGTTCCGCGTTATGGGAAAACGCGAAGAGCTCCAGTGGCTCAGTAGCTTCACGCCGCTTCCTGTAAGCTCAGCAAAGTGAAGCCTCATTTGCAGCGGACAGTGGTTGGGAGGGTGACCACGGTGTACTCTCCTTCACTTGGTTGCTGGAACCCCGTGGGTGGGGGGCGTGTCCACGTTCATCTGTGACGTCCAAAGTCCTTCCGCTGGTGTGGCGTGGATGGGGAGAGGAGGGTGCCAGCTCAGGTGTGGCCTCGTCACCTGACCGTGGTTCAAAATGACAAGGCACCTTAAAAAAAGAGCAAAGTCGTACTTTCACCTTCGTGGTGCTCTGATTAAAACGAAAGACGCCCCCTATTGACTTAAATTCGCATAGGCAACGGCATAGCGAGCTTGGCTTGTCCAGGTGTCATAAACAACAACAACAACAGGAAAACGCGTTGTTCGAACAACGTTGTTCCGGAGTTGCAGGCAAAGTCTGTGTGTCTTCTGTTTGGTCCTTGCTTTCAGTCACCCACCCTGGGTCTCCCACGATCACTTCCGCTTCTTGTAATGTTGATAAGGATAAAAATCCTAAGTCGCTGGGCATTGAAAAATAGTATTTTGAAATTGAATACAGAAAGTGATTCAGAAAGCTAAAGTGCCTAAAAAGTATTTTGAGAAAAATATTTTTGGAGGTCTTTTGCTTGGTCCTTGTTTCCTAAAGTACAAAGAATCAACCATCATCAAAAAATTTATGGATTAAATTTATATATTTATTACAAATACTCAGAAATTCGGCTATGCCGCCATTATTTCTCTGGCCTTCCAATATTTCAGAACTCTACAGTTAAAAAGACACAAGTGCAGAGCCCGATTCAAGATGAGAAGCATCAAAAATTTGATGTTGTCTGCTCAGAGTACATTTGGGAGAGTCACAAACCTATGTCAATATGCGAGTCAGGCGGAAGAGCTGAGCTTCCAGGGAAATCAGGGATGGACTGTGCATCCTTAAGCAGCGAGACCCGTGGCTTAAGCAGAGTGCTTTATCATGGAGGCATATCTTTTTTTATCGGGAGTTTCACTGAATGAAATTTTTCAAAGGTCTCAAAGGCCAAAAACTCGGCAGCTTCGTTCCAAGGAATCCCACAGTGAGCTGGCTTAAATACATGGACTAAATCAATTTGTATAGAAACTTCTTTCATCAAGTGAGCTGTAAACACTGAGTGTAAGCCTTTAAAATCTATTGCTACTCGTAGGTGCCTACCAAAAGGTGTCATATTTCAAATAGTCTTTGGGGAAATCTTTACATTGCTAGACGACCGTATTCGCGACACACACATAGCAGTGCAGGTGAGCCCCTCAATGTACTTTAAGGTTAACTAGTTTGGAATACTTACCCATCAGCAAGCACCTCATGATTTTGATCCACGGTGAAGTAATGAGGTTACACCTGAGTTGGCACCATCCTCTTCACATCCACGCCACACTAACGGAAGGAGTTTGGACGTCAAAGATGAATGTGATACGTCCCCAACACATGGAGTACCAACAGCTTAGTGAGGGTGAATGTGGTCACCCTCCCAATCACTGCCCGCGGCAAATGATACCTAACTTCGCTGATCTTAATGGGAAGCTGCTTAGCCACTGGAGGTCTAAATTTACTGGATACAGAAAACCTCATAGTATTGAGAATTCATCATTATATGAGCTGGCAGCTTTTTCCAAATCCCATTTGGGGAGGGATTTTGTGCGCATGCATATTTCCCTGCATATAACCAGCGTTGGAATCTACCTGTTAGGTGGAAATAGTCGGATGGGAATTTTCGTCATTTAGAAGCAGGAGAACTCATTACTTTAGCTGCTATCTTCAGCGGTATCATTTCACTTGGAGGACATTGCGACCACGACTAATTGAACGCTCCCCATCCGCCACTAGTGAACAAGACGGATTTTCGGTAATTCGAACTCACTCCTTTCCAATAATGGGAATAACGCTATCTGTAAATAACACTGTATAAACTGTATGACCTTAGACCGTGTGATTCATTGTTACTTCTTTTCTTTTCTTAAGAAGTCGTTTGGCAACTGAAATCTAAAAATTCGACGCAAGTAGAAACTCGTTTCTTCTATGCTACATTGTAGTATGTGTTATTCATAATTATTAGGGATTATTACACATTTGTATACAGCAGCATTCAATACCCTCACCAACCAGGCCACTGCAACCTTATTGGAGAGGGATATCAGCCACTGTAGAATTTTAAACTAAATAAGCCCATTCGATACGACAAATTTTAGATTGAATCAGGTATCGAACTGTTACCTTTTGTAAATAAAAGCTGCGCTTCTACCAGCCGGAAAACAGAAGTATTTTTTTAGCCACGCTTTTTGATTTCGTTATATTTTTAACAGTCTAATTCTGCTGAATAAAATTCCTAAACAGTGCTTACTGCTTCATCATTTTGAAATAAGCTTAAATGACGTAGATGTCACCTGAGTTGGTAACTTCTTCGCCGTACCATTCCATTCCAGCAGAGTAAGTAGCATTGTACCGTGCGATACAATTAATGTGTGTAAAATGTCTCAGTCAGATGGTATTTGAACTGAGTGATTTCGAATCCAGTACTTCGAGCAAATCGATCTCGTTAAAGCAATCATGGCTCAAATAATGTTACAACATTCTGTTCATCAACTTTTAATCTTACACCAAAGATTATTTTGTCGGATGCCAAAAAAATATTTTTTTTAATTTTAAAACTTTTATTAAAAATAGTTTAATTAATAATTTAAGTTAACATAAAAAAGATATAGCTTTTGAATTTAATTATTTTACCTCAGATTTTAAGATCCAATGACCGGAATGTCCCCAAGAATTTAATTTTAAATAATCCCTTAAGCTTTGATCAGGGTTAATGGTACATTAAGCGCTCTATAATCACTTGTTCGAACTTTACTGATAGTTAGAGATTCTTAATTGGAAATTAAAAAGCCATGAATCGAAAAAATAAGTGATTTTGATGTCGATTTTAAATATTTTAAATTCATTGATTTAAGTGCTCCGGTGCTCGTTTCAAAATCTGATTTCTTCGAATTTCAGTCAGCAATAACACAATTGGTTAGTTACACGTAAATCAATCATTAGAAAAAGTTCTGGAAATTGACCATTAGTTCTCATATCTTTATATTATTTATGCATTTCTCATATCTTATATTCTTTTCCCATTTTGGCTAGATTGGTCAAAATGGAAAATGGAATTTGTCTGTTCTGATTTTTTCGAACTACATCTATAGCTAAAGAATTATTAAGTCCATTTTAATCAGTTGTTTGACTAGAAGTCTTAGTAATGAACTTAACTGACCATTAGTGCTCATGTATAATAGCCGCCAATTTATTTGTTACCGCATATTCCACTAGAAGTGGTTTTGTGACTATTTTTAACTTATGTCATAATTTTGTCTGATTGTTTAATATATCCTCTTATTTCTCTACTGCATTAAAGAACATAATAATTTATGCTGTTGAAATGCATTGAAAAAAATCTGTTTCCTCGGTTAACTTTTGAGAGTTCAGTGTGTTTCTGGATTTGATTTAAAATTAACGCGCATTTAAGTGTTTAATTTCTAGTTTCAAAGCTTCATTTCTTCGAACTCTAGCTTGTTTTAACTATTAACTTGTCCCACTTCAATAGATTGTTAGGCCAAAAATCGATGTAAGGGACTTAAATAGATGGTCAGTGTTCATATA